>CM075814.1:37616577-38204716 GCA_037975025.1 Excoecaria agallocha
TCCTCCCCTTTCCTCTTCTAGAAACTATGAGCATCCTCCTTTTCCTTTATCTATTTTTCTTACGCTTAATTTCTTTTTCTCTCTCTCTCTTTCTTTCCTCTTTTAAGGTTTCTTATTTGAGAATTGAATTTTGATTTAACAGTAACTAAGCATTTGTGTATCTGCTATTAAATTTCTTTCATGTTTGTGTAGTGCTAAACACAAACAAATTTCAGAAGGTAGACCTCTTTACAACCCCATTTACAGAAGCTCTAGAACCTTAACAGCGTGAAGTGTACAGTGGATGCACCTTATGAAGATAATTTCTTTTTTATCTTCTCTATTATTAATATTTTATTTTATTTTGTTCTTCATAAATTGCTCTTTCCTTTCATGTCCATTAGTTTTGCTTTGGTTCCCATTTTAGTTATCTTTTAGATAATGATAGATAAGAAAGAGAAGACATTAGCATAAATAACTTATATTGAGAATTAATAGTATTTTTTGATGAATTAATAGTTGTTCAGGCCAGGTATGATTCATATTGAGAGCTCTTAATTATAGAGATAGTGGGTTAATAGTTATGCTGCCCAAATATGATTTGTATTGAGAGCACTTACTTATGGGGGTAGTGGTTGCTATTTGAATTAGCTGGTTGATTACTTTACTTTTAGGCATGTAATTCTTTTGCAGTGGAATAAACGTTCCTGCAATGGAATTTGGCACTTTAAGAAATCGAGGTATGAATAACCAAGTGGAATGTTTCTGTAATTGCTTTTAGATGGAATCTAAACCAATTTGATGAGAAACAATCCTTGGATTGTTGTTGGATAGGCCATGGGTGGTGGGGAATTTGGTTTATTTTTTGTTTATATGTTAATCTTTTCAAATATCTAGTGGAAAAATTTCCAAAATCTTATTCTATTCAATAGTGGCAAGACTATGAAAATATGACAAGTCATTTACCTCTTCATAAATTGATAGGCATACTTTTTCTCGAAGATCTTCATTTATCAAAGATATGATTAAAGGTATCGATTAATCATTAATTTTTCTTAGTCCTAGTGAGTGCAGATTGTGTTCTAACTTTTGCCTACTGTATGCTCCTTTTTGTCTTAGTGAGTGCATTCTTTGGCTAACTTTGTCAATCCGCAGAGAAACCAGCTACATAATGTAAATGTAATTTTTCGTTTGCCTTTAATTCTCTTGCCATCTCTTGTATTTTCTTTCTTTCTTTCTTTCCTTTTTTTTTTCAATCGGATGAAATGGTATAATTTTTATCTTCAACTCCATGACATTTAGAATTGAAAGTCACTCTATGAGTTCAAGTTCTCATTCTTCCATTTAGCTTTTGAATTTTTATATGCCTAAAGTTTTCATTCTTCCATTTAGCTTTTGAATTTAGTTTACATGTCTTAAAGGCTGTATATCCAAGATCGCCTTGATTTTTTTGGATTCGCTTTAATGCCCCCATTGAGATACTATGAATCCTAAGAATTTCCCATAAGACACCCTAAAAGCACACCTTTAAGGGTTGAGCTTCATCTGAGATCTATTGAAAGTATAAAAGCATGATCTACTATATGTATATCTTGGCTCTTGATTTTCATAGTCATGTCATCAACATATACTTTCACATTTTTGTCCAATCTAACCTTTGGAGAACTTGTTCATTAATCGTCGATATGTTGCTTTAGCATTTTTCAATCTTAACGATATGACCTTATAGCAAAACGTCCCCTCATTGGTGACAAAATTCGCTTTCTCCTGACCCAAAACATCAAAATCTAATGGTAGCCTGCATAGGCACTAAGGAGGGAATAAATTGCATGGCAAGTTATAGTGTCAACAATTTGGTCAATGTTAGTTAGAGGGTAACTATCTTTTGGATAATATTTGTTCACATTGGTAAAATTGACACACATTCTTAATTTTTCATTTTTTTCTTTTTTACAAGTACCACATTTGCAAACTAATCCAGGAAATGTACCTCCCTAATTATCCCATCTTTTAGAAGTCGATCTACCCCTTTAGAGATGAATTTGTTTCGATCAAGAGAACGCCTTCTCAATTTCATCTTAACTAGTTGAAACTTTGGATCTATGTTGAGCTTATGTGTGATGACATTAGGATCTATACCAAGGATATCCTCTAGTGACAAAGCAAAAGAGCTTATTTATCATCAAGATTTGCGTGACTTCTTCCTTTATGCGTTTCAACCATGCTAGGGGTTCTCTCTTTATTTACCACTAATCTAGTACGTCAACTTTCCTTGGAACGTTATGAATGTTTGGATCGTTTTAGAGAATCTTACATAGTGACACTTTATAAAAGTACCAAACGATAATCTGTAGAAGACTAGAGAAAGCAGAGTTAACTTAGGAAGTTGAAAGAGTTTCGATCAGACATAGTCGACGATTCAGATCGACAATGGTCCTGAATGAACAATAAAAAAGGAGATAAAGTTTAGATAGAGAAGATTTCAAATGTCGTAGTGTCTCATATATTGTGTGTTAAGGTGATGGTAATTAAATGTTAATTTAGGCCATACTGGCAGTTGCAGAGCTAGGTTTGTTACTGCATTAGGTCTGGGCTACATCGCTTTGCCCATAAAGTAGCTTTCTAACTTACCAAGGGAGGTGGGCTTTAAATTTTGGGCCAGAGTTCATTAGCCTCTTGTGATTGGGCCCTTTTTAACAGAAGATAAATAATTATCACTATTCAATAATCAGTGGAGTTTGATTCGGGGGGGGGGAAAATGAGTTAGGAATGAGAATGGGAGTGGGTGATTCACAATCTAATATTTGATTAAAAAACTTTATTGGTCTCTTTAACCATTCATTTATCCATCCAAACTCGATGCATAAAATTGGGCATGGAGTCAAATCGGGAACCTAGTTCTGTAAAAGAAAAAAAAAAGTGATTAAATAAAAATATACAATTAATGCTTTGAAAAAATATAAAAATGTATAATGTTAATGTGTCATCAAAAATATTATTTGCGCGCAAAATTAATTAAATTAGTGTACAAAATCATAAAAATGGGTAACCAAAGACTAAAGTAATTTACTTCATTGTATATAAGTAATTTACTTCATTTTGAAAATTACAAAAAAAAAGAATTAAAAAATTAAAAATAATCTAAAACATTTAAATAATTAATTTAAATATAAAAACCGTGATATGTTAAAAAATCGTAAAAATTAGACCACGAGAGTTTTAAAAAGTGAATATATCATTGATGAAATGAATTAAAATATAAAAAATGTTTTTTTTTCTTTATTTCGATATTAGAAATTTTTGTAATCCAAATAGCATCAGGAACCATTTTTATTTTTGATTCCCATTTCTGATTTTAGAGTTAATAACCAAACTGCCTGACGATCCTCTATATTGTCATGCAAATATGGGTTTACCAATTAGATTATCCATATTTTCAAGCAATGTTTGTTTTCGTGCTGGACAGCATTGTCTTGATATCAATTCCGCTGTTAGTGCAAGAATATCTGTTTTAGCTTTTGGCTTGATGTGTTGTAATATTAACATCGCTTTAATACATGTGAGCACATTTGAATTTCACTCCACAATTTATTTAAATGTCTGAATTTTAACAAATGAAATATTAAGTATTTATATTTGTCAATTTTATAAATAATAGATACAAATTTATACCATTTTTGAAAATTTGAAAAATCTAATACTCAAGTACACTTGTATGATATTTTAACGGTTGTCATTAAAACATATATTTCAAATGAAAACAGAAGAGGTTGATTTTTTTTTATTGATTTTGATATTGTGTGATATCATATTGATGTAATTAAGTGTTACTTGCTTTGATTTTTCAGATTCGGTGTGAATTTATATTTATTATTTATAAAATAGATAAATTTAGATGTTTAATAAATTACTGTTAAAATTTAAGTATTGAAATTAATTATTGAACCAAATTTAGATGTATTTATAATATAGTTTTGGACTTTGAGAAATATCTATTTAGCTAATTCCATCTAGCATGTGATTAAAATTTGGTTGTTGTTCTAATACTTATATGGCTTAATAATATATTTTTTTCCACCTCAAAATTGGTAGAAAAACTTTGTATAAAATGTTTTTTTTAAAAGAAAATCCGTTAAATTACAAATAAATAGCATTTACTCAGAAAAATGATTAATATTTTACAGAAATTAGATATGTAAATCACCGTGAAGGGTTGAGCAACAATGTGTTGCAAAGAAATTAAATTCAACACGATTAAGCTTATACAGGTAGTTGGTAAAAGAAGTTGAATTCAGCAAAAGCGGAAGCTGGCACAAAATTTCAAAGCTGAAACATAACATGGAGCACCAACTCAGTTAATATGACCAATTCAATTATGTAAAAATTATTTTCAGATTAAAGTACCATAAAGACCAGACCAGTGGTGACCATATTTTCCAAATCTACAAATCATTTTCAAAATCTAAAAAAAGAAAAATTCGTTATGGACTTTTTGAACTTCAAATATTTTTCTAGATTTAATGTTTATATTTTCAAAAGTTGATATTAAATTCATATATCTCTCAAATTACTCTAATTAGATCCATTTAGATAGAATTGCAGAAGTAAAATGCACGGTTTGCTAATCTCACTTGAGGTCAATAATTTTATGATCCATCAAAATATAAAAAAAAATTGAAAAATATATAATCATTTTACAAATTCAAAAAGTAATGAGTTAGTTTTTTAAAAAAATTTTTATGTTCCAGTAGGTCCTAATTTTTAAAAAATTTTTCATGTTCTAATGGATCCCATGATCACATTATGTGGACATTATGTAAGATTAATAAAGCATGTATATTAATTCCATCAATTCTATTTAAATTGAATCTAACCTGAGTAATTAGAAAAATATAAAACTCTAAACTCAACTTTTAAAAATATAAAAGATTTTGACCTAAAAATTGTTAAAATTTTAGTATCTAAAATGTGTTTTTCCAATATATATATATATATATATATATATATATATATATATATATATATATATATATATATATATATATATATATATATATATATATATATATATATATATCATAGTTATTAAAATCGGATTGGTCGGTTGAACCGTGAACCGGCAGACCAATCGGTTGGTTTAACTGTACAAACCGGATTGGACCGAAAAAACTGGATTAAACCAAAAAATCGGATAAAACCGAATTTTTGGCTGAAAATTACAAAAAATTATAATTTTTTGTATTTTTTCACCCCCCATATATATATATATATATATATATATATATATATATATATATATATATATATATATATATATATATATATATATATATATATATATATATATTTTCATTATTTATTTATTTGAAAAAATTAATATTTTAAATTCTAAATATGTCACTTAATAATTTAATATACTTATTATATATTTGATTCATTGTAATCAAATATATGTGTATATATATATTAAATTTTTATTATTTATTTATTTGAAAAAATTAGTATTTTAAAGTTTAAGATATTACTTAATAATTTAATATACTTATTATCTATTTAGTTAATTTTATATATATATATATAATTTTCATAATTTATTTATTTGAAAAAATTAATATTTTAAATTTTAAAAATATCACTTAATAATTTAATATATTTATTATTTATTTGAATTTATTGTAATTAAATATAATTATACTCATATATATAAGGTTAATATTTTCTGTGTTTGCTTCATTAGTACTCTATCTAAAAAAGAAATTTTTTTTATAATATGATTGTATTTTTATGTTTTTAATATATAATATTCAAAAATTTATAATTTATTACTTGTAATAATAAAATTAAAATTATATTTTGTAACTTATTATTAGAATATTTGTGATATATATTAATGTTTGATAGATATTTTTTTAATTTTTATATAATAGTATTTATAAAACTATAATAATTTATAATATTTAAAAAAAACTCGATTAAATTTGGTTGAATCAGTCAAATTACGAACCCTAATTTTATCAATTTTTATCCAATTCGATTTTAATAATATATATATATATATATTTGGGACATTGTTTCATGATGTAATTGGTTGTTAAATTTCCAAGTAAAAGTCCAGCACTAAAAGAAAAAGCAGGTCACGCTAGCAGACCTGTCAACGTCCACCTCACAAATTAGTCCATGTGACTTCATGATAAACCGTGTGGGTTCCACCCAATTTGATTGGGAGAATGGAAACTTTCTATTTCCATCATCGTCATCATCAATCAAATATTCTCAATTTCTTTGGCCTAAAATATTTCTAGATTACTAAATTTGAGCTTTCTTTTTATATAATTTAATCTTTTCACTTTCAATTTTATTTTATTATATTAAAAAAATTAAATACATTTTATATTTAATTTTGATAATTTAGAAAAAATAATATTAATGGCTGAACTATAGTTTTATAGGTTGAATAAATAGGAAAAAAAACAAGTCACTGGAATAAATAACAGTCAAGGAAATAATTGAAAAAAGGGGCAAAGGTGAAAAAAATAAATGTTTTTGTATTTTATTTTGATTGATTTTTACATTAAACTATTCAGAATAAATAATATTATTAAAATCAGACCGAATAAAGAACCGATAAGGTTAGGGGTTCATGATTTGATCGGTTCAATCGAATTTTTTTAAAATATTATCAATTATTATAATTTTATAAATACTATTGTATAAAAATTTAAAAAATATATTCATCAAACATTAATATATGTCACATATATCCTAATAATAAGTTACAAAATATAATTTAAATTTTATTATTACAAGTAATTAATTATTGATTTTTAAATATCATATGTTAGAAAAATAAAAATACAATTATATCATAAAAAAATTTCTTGTTTTGATGGAGTACTAATGAAACAAATACATAAAATATTAATCGTACATATATGAGTATAATTATATTTAATTACTGATAACTGCAGAAAATGCATTTTCAAAGGCTCAATTAGTATAGCCCAACGATACTTAGGGAAGCCCAAGGACACAAAGTGTAAGTTAGAAGGTAACGCTGGGAATTGTGATGTCCGACCAGATTAATAGAACAGCTCATCCCATTAGTCCACTGACACAAGCAAGCACCCCTACTCTCCATCTATCTCTTGTCACATCGTCGTTCACCTACTCTGACTATTGGATATCACCCTCTAAGGTACTCAAATACCCCTCCAAAAATCTCCTATAAGTAGCAAAAACACAATGGCACTAGGTATGGAATATCTGAGACTCTCCCTCTAAGCACTCTTTCTCTAAAAGCCACCGACTTAAGCTTCGAAGTGCTAAAGCCCGATTTCGATCGGACGCTCCCTTTTCTTGTAGGTTTAACCCAATTGTCCGACCGGCCAAGTCATCTGCCTGCTCTTTGTAGACAATCTATCCGATCTTGTGACTGCTGGCTCTTCTCCTTGCAGGATAAAGTTATTTTTAGCTTTATCATTTGGTGTTTTCGTTGAGAGGCATGGCAGATTCAAGATCTTACAAACATGTAGCTCCCAGAAGAGCATGGTCACCATAATCGGGACAGATCTAAACCTTTGAGGGAAGAAGAAAGGTCTCTCGGATCACCAGTTGAAGATAACCACCTTTTGAGTTTCGACGATACCGTCGTATGGCGGCGAGGTAGCACCCCTTTCACAGTAACTAGCATACGCACCATGTCGGGCCTCCCCACCGAGAGCAGGGCTCAAGCCCTGAAATAAGGAAACACACCAGGAACCTTAGAAGGCGAACAAGAAATGGGCTTGATGGTGGAAGATCTAGGAAGAAGAAGGTCAAGGAACGTGCGCCCATGTCAACGGTATGTCGGTGCCATAAATATGATCACTAGAGGCGCATTTTATGAAACAGATCTCGCCAACCTAACAAAAGGCAAAGGCATTTATATCGCCCAGATACCCAAATGGCCAACCTCAATCACCATATCCGATGATGATACGCAAGATGTGCTGTTACTTTACGAGGATGCCCTCATCATCAAGGCACGAATCAACAGCTTCGACAAGAGAAGGATATAGGTGAACGTTAGAAGCGCGATAAATGCATTTACTCCACGAGCTTATGAAGCCATGAGTCCTTCAAGCGGAGAACATGAATCAAACACCTTACCGTTCATAAGACTCGGCAGTACTGCCATTCCAGAAGCAGGGTTAGTCGAGTTCCTAGTCGAACCTGGCCAGAAGGCTTCAGCCTATGAGGTAACTTTCATAACTATTATTATGACTCTCGCCCATAGCACCTTTTTTGGCAAGCCTCTACCCTGTCAAACTAGAGCTACCACTAACGTGCAACACATGGCAATGAAGATCCAAATTAAGGAAGGAATCGTTATTCCAAATGGAGATCAAAAGGCATCCAGAGAAGTATATGTTCTCGCAATCGAGCATCAAGAGAAAGCCATGATGGTAGGACGATTCGTACCGGACACCCGACACGGCTTAAGGGCAGATTCACTAGGCTCCCATTTAAGCTTTGGTGGCTCATCGGGTATTCTCCGTCCAAGCGACAGAGTACGCCACCTTACTCAACCCTAATACAAGGATCCGGCTTACATGTCGATCCAACAGATGCCAGTATCCGAACGCAACGGAAGAGGAGGGGAAAGGCGCTTATGCCACGATCGCTGCCAGTTAATAAAAAGGTCGCTTAAAGACTCAAACCGAAAAGAGCCCTAGGCGTGACCACTCCTATGTTTAAAGAAAGCTTGCACCAACTTTGATACTCATGCAGAGCCAGGCCCCTTGAGGGGACGGATATAACTAGAAGCCGGCATACTCAAGAAGCACCATGTATAATCATGTATCATATTCACCTTCAATAAAGAATATTTTCTCCACTTTCTCCATTTGATTCACTCTTCTTCGTCTTCACAAAAGGTATGTTTTCTTTTCTTTGTTTGTTAGGATTAAATGTATGTTTGCAGGATATCTATTCGGCCCATTCAACGAAATACCCTACTTTCGATCTGAATAAACTCGATGAGAATGTAATAACGACCACTTGTCAAACTCAACATCTACTTTGAGGCAAAAGTGTAATTGCTCGTGCTTGTGTTATTTGTTGGGCTTGATGATTCATCCCAAGCGTATGAAAACATTCCTCTTTGTTAAGTTCGTCTGCTAGGTTCGATGTAATTTCCAAACCAAAGATGCAAGATGCCTATCTGACTAGTTTACTCGTTAGGCTCGATGTCTATCTCGAGCCCAAAATGCGAAATGGACTGATTGCCTCCCTTAAAGTACGAAATCACCAATTCTCCAAAATGAGTTTAAAGGCCATGAGCCTTCTCCATTAAGAAAAGCTCCATAAAACCGATCAATGAAGGGTGCTCTACCACTGAGTTGCTAAAGCACTCAGTTGAAAGTGAGAATGGAGTTTTGTCTCCCACCATAAGATCAAAAAGATCACTCGCCACGGCTGACTTCTTAAAAATCGATCAATGAAGGGTGATCTACCACTGAGTTTCTAAAGTACTCAGTTGGGAGTGAGAATGGAGTTTTGTCTCCCACCATAAGATCAAAAAGATCATTCGCCACAAATGACCTCTTTAATAGCCGATCGGCTGATATGACAGTCAAAAATTAGCAAAATTATCTATTACGTTCAGCATAATAATTTTGAGTAATAATTCATGCTCGACTGACAAAATTGATCCGATCGGATTAAACACTCCCAAAGAGTTATGACTCATAAATAACTGAGAAAGTATACCCGTATTCAGGATGTATTCTCCTTATTCAAATTTATGCATTCTCTATGCTTGAGTCCCCAAAATCTCCATGATTGATAACTATTATTCTCCATACCCGCATTCAGGAAGTACTCTCCTTATTCAAATTTATGCTTTCTCCATGCTTGAGTCCCCAAAATCTCCGTTATTGATAACTATTATTCTTCACTAACAATTTTCTATGATAGACTACGTCTGAATTAAAATCGCAGCATGAAAATAATATAAAGAGCGTGTTTTGATGTGCTAAATTTTGCACGTATAAGGATTTCTTCATAAAAACACCATCAATACAAAAAAGAAAAAGAAAGATCAAACATCTATGTCTATGATCTCCACAATTGTAAGAGGTACACTTATGTCGGCCACAGGTCGAGAAGACTCTGGAACATCTGCAGGAACAGGGTCTGCTGGTGCCGGAATAATCGCACTAGGACCGATCGCTTCTGATGAAGTAGCTGGCAGTGATTTAGGATCATGGGGGTTTTCTCTTCACTATCGCCAGAAGGGGGATCGAAAAAAATCCCTGGATCCTCCATCCAGTTAAGGTTAGCTTCAAGAAAGCGTTGCTCGGCTGCATAAATCAACCGAGTTAATAATCGCCCTTGCACCTCTCCCAACTGGTCCATCAGCTCCTCTTTTTGGGCAGCAAGATCGTCCTCAAGCTTTTTACCCCACATTATTTCTTTTTCGGCCAAGAGGGTTTTCAGTGATTCATGTTCACCCCGCAGAAGTTCACGCTCCTCTTTGACCTTTGAGCAATCGGCAGACAGTCGCACACACTCCTCCCTCACTCTGGTTGCCTCTTCTTCAAATTTCTACATTAAAGCATTCTCGGCAATCAGGCAGGCTACATCCCTCTTAAGGTGATCAATCTCCCTTTTTCGAGCTCGCATGTCTTGGGAAAGACAAACGGCCTCCTCCTTCGGTCTTTCGAGCTCTGATCAGGTGCGAGAGGACTCCCTTTTGACAGCTTCACACTTATCCTCCGCCTCTCTTCTTGCCCACTCGAAATCTTTAAATTTTGCTTTGCAGAGGTTAGCCATATTGTGCAAGCGCAAACCCCTTTTTATTAACTAAAAGAAAAAATGAGGGGAGTAGAAGGTTCGGTCAGTCGAAAAAATAACAGCCGGATGAAGCGAAATTAATAAATATTATTCAAAGTAAAGATATGGTAAAAATATCTCCAAACTTTGTTGCTGAAAAAGGCTGCACTCTCGGGATAGTACATCAGGGTTTCTCATTGCCTTGAAATCACCCTCTTGAAGCATGTCCCGACATAAATAATTCGATATGGCCTTATCATCGATAGACCAGCCGGGGCCGAAGCGACTTTTCAAAACCTCTCCTAGTGAGGAGGCCCAGTCTTCGGCGATCCTCGTGATTACATCTTGGCCACCTCCCCTGTTTCTGGCAACAACTCTTGCATCTACTGCAGCTATCAAATCGTCAACCTTCTTCCTGGCCGCATATTGAATTCTCCTTTGGGCACCTTCGCCCATCTCGACTGCGTCCGACCGAACTGACTTTCCTCGCTCATGAGCTATTTGCTCCCTCTCAGAGTCAGGATCATCCCTGGAAAGTAAGCATACCGGGGAATGGCTCGCAGGTAATGGCCGGTCAGAAATGGACCCCAGGGGGATCTGAGAAGGACAAGCAACAATAGCTGCACCATCTCCAGGAATAGCAGCAGAAACATTTGCAGAAGGAGTAGAAGCTTGAACTTCCAAAGAAGATACAAGCTTCCGCTTTTTAGTTTTCTTCTCTTCCTTGGCGGCACGATCGGCTTTAATTCTCGCCTTAGCCCGATCGGCCAGCAGCTTGGCAACATCATCTCCTTTAGCCATCACGACTGCAGCTGTATTATGAAGATAGAAGATAAGTATTTCTCCAGTTAATATGTTTCATAAACTCGAAATACATGATTATATATATATGTGTGTATATGTGCTCCTCCCATGCTTTTACTACAATGATCCCACTCTACACCAACAATAATGTTGAGATTCAGGCTAGTAACCAGAACGCCCACAAGCAGGCCGATCGGCCACTTAACCTCTCAAGCCTCTCTCAAGATTTTTCAGAAAATGACGGCACAATGAATTGTTCTCCACTTGTCTGGATGAAATTAATTGACGGATCGCTCACTCACCAATCGGTAGGAGATCTTGTCTCGCATTTTCGATGGCGGGGTATCCAATCGGAGATGAGGATTTGATCGGGCTCCGTGTATATTGTTCGATTTGGGCCGAAGCCCTCACGATTTTGTTCCTCCGAGGGGTGCTACCCCAAAAACATGCAGGGAGAGGGTGTCCACAGCCTTACAAGGACCATTTCCAGCTCATCTCCAGCCAATGTGGGATAGGAGATAACGTCATGTGTTATCACTAAGCAAGAGTAATTTTGTAATTTCTGGGAATGGCAACCCCAAAAGTGTCAAAGGGAAATCTCACCTCGATGCCCAAGCTCCACAAATGACTAATGAGCCACTCATCATTCTCATAACTAAAAGCTAAAGCCATCACAAAGGTTCCTATGAGAAGATTATTATGGAAAAGATAAATCTTAACCGATGTCTCTCCTATTAGTTTGGAAATCGAAGCCATGATCTCATAACCTTTATAGGCTTCAAAAAGGCCCTTATATAGGGGCTAGTGGTCACTCAAAGCCATTTCAATGCAAGGGGAGAGGTAGATATGACATTGCAAAAAAAAAAAGAAAAAGAAGAGGAAGAAAAGAAAAGAATCAAAGACGAGTGTCGGTTACTTACCCGAGCACTCTTGCAAAATTTTTGAAATTACTGAAAGAACAAAGTCCAAATTGCTGAGATAGTAGAATCCATGTAGGAAATTCGGCAGAGCTTCGCTGAGAATCACAGAAAAGTGAGAAAAAACTGTCATAAAGATGCCTATTTATAAGCAAAACGATTCTAGAATACTCCAGCAACTATTCGTTGGATGATTGCCACGTATCTTCAATTTACTAATGGCGATTACAGAGAACAAAGCGGCACCCCCAACATACGTATCGTCAATGAATGCATAACGGCCGCCCAATAAAATATATATATACAAGGCGCGACTTGTCAAATTTGAAAGGCCATTTAAAAATCCCGCCAAAATTTGGAAATTTGCCCGCTCGAACTCTTCAAAGGGGGGACAAGTGATAACTACAGAAAATACATTTTCAAAGGCCCAATTAGTATGACCCAACGATACTTGGGGAAGCCCAAGGACACAAAGTGTAAGCTGGAAGGTAACGCTGGAAATTGTGATGTCCGACCGGACTGATGGGACGAGCCGTCCCATCAGTCCACTGACACAAGCAAGCACCCCTATTCTCCATCTATCTCTTGTCACATCACCGTTCACCTACTCTGACTATTGGATATCACCCTCTAAGGTACTCAAGTACCCCTCCAAAGATCTCCTATAAGTAGCAAAAACACAATGGCATCAGGTATGGAATATATGAGACCTCCCTCTAAGCACTCTTTCTCTAAAAACCACTGACTTAAGCTTCGGAGTGCTAAAACCCGATTCCGACCGGGCGTTCCCTTTTCTTCCAGGTTTAACCCAATTGTCCGACCGATCAAGTCATCTGCCTGCTTTTTGTAGACAATCTATCCGATCTTGTGACTGCTGGTTCTTCTCCTTGCAGGATAAAGTTATTTTTAGCTTTATCAATTACAATAAATTTAAATTAATAATAAGTATATTAAATTATTAAGTGACATCTTTAGAATTTAAAAAATTATTTTTTTCAAATAAATAAATAATTGAAATTCAATATATATATATATATATATATATATATATATATATATGAAATTTTTATTATTTATTTATTTGAAAATTAGTATTTTAAATTCTAAAGATGTCACTTAATAATTTAATATACTTATTATCTATTTGGTTCATTGTAATTAATATATATATATATATATATAATTTAAAATATTAATTTTTAAATAAATAAATAATAAAAATTTCATATATATATATATATATATATATATATGGGATGTGAAAATACACAAAAAAAAATTATGATTTTTTTATTCTTTTTAACCAAAAACTCGATTTTGTCCGGTTTTCCTGTTCAATCCAGTTTTTTACTAATCTGATTTTAAACAGTTAAACTAAACGGTTGCCCTATCGGTTAATGGTTAATCGGTTCAACCAGTCCAGTCCGATTTTAATAACATTGGGAATAAGATAATTTTTTATTGTCTCGTATAAAAATTAATAATATGATATTACATGTCTTTTATTTTAAAAGTAAATTATATTTATTTTTATTTTGATAAATTTAAAAAGCAACTATTACATATTCTAAAAAAAGGGCATATATTTGATTCAATTTACAGATAATAGATATTTTTTAAAAACAAAATGTAGAAAAGCTATTTGGGAAAATTTAAGGATACTTTTGCATCTATACACTTAAATATATATATATATATATATATATATATATATATATATATATATATATATATATATATATATATATATATATATATATATTGAGCGAGTCAATAATGAATTTAAAATTTTTCTTGTAATTCCTTTTCTGTCCCCCAAATTTGGGTGGCAGATGACCAAGTCTTCTCTTAGCAACAGCTGTTCAGCCAACAACATCTGCATGAGATATTTATACCCACACTATAAATATGATTCTAAGGGAGTGTTTGTAAATGCGCATATTTATTCTTTTATTAGCTTTCACACACACACAATTAGCATTCAGTGTTAATAGTAGTTAGTGAGTTTTTGAGTAAAAAAAACAATAAATGGAAGCTGAACTTGGACTTCCTGGCTTCCGTTTCCATCCGACCGAAGAGGAATTGCTTGATTTCTACCTCAAAAACATGGTTTATGGAAAGAAATTGCGTTTTGATATTATTGGATATCTCAACATCTATCAGCACGACCCTTCAGACTTACCTGGTATATACATACATATATATCTTAAAATTTTTCAGTTTCATGATGTTAAATTGAGATTTTATACAGTGAACGCCTATCTTGATAATTCAATCGGTGATACCTATATATGTGATGGGATAGTTTAGATACGTGCACGCAAACTAGTACTATGTTAAAGCTGTTATTAATAAATATATATGTATTAATTTGTAGGACTTGCTCGGAATGGGGAAAGAGAATGGTATTTTTTTGTGCCAAGAGATAGAAGGCATGGGAGTGGAGGAAGGCCAAATAGGACTACTGGAAATGGATTTTGGAAAGCAACTGGTTCTGATAGGAAAATTTTTACCTTAAAAGATCCTAAGAAAATTCTTGGATTGAGAAAGACTTTGGTTTTCTATAGGGGACGAGCTCCTAGTGGCTCCAAGACTGATTGGGTCATGAATGAATATCGTCTCCCTGATTCTTCCCCTTTGCCTAAGGTAATTAATTTTTTACTTTTTTTGCTTCTCATATTTCATTAACCTTAAGTTGCAGATTTGCCCTAATATTTGCTAAAAAAATATGACAATTTTATTCTTAATATTTCAATTAGTACAGTTTCTATATTTTCTATTTTAAAATTTGAGGAAATTTACCTTTTTTGTATCACATGTCTGTTTATTGATGTTTTACGTGTCTAAAGTTGTTAAAAAAATAAAATTTTATTTGATTTTAAAACATATACAGTAATATTGCACTTATTGAAATATGAAGGGTTCACTTTTAGTTTTTTTTAATTGCACCAATCTTAATTTGATTTTACTACGAAATTAACAACCATTAATATTAAAATAATTTTGAATTCAGGACATAGTATTATGCAAGATATACAGAAAGGCAACTTCGTTGAAAGTGTTAGAGCAAATGGCAGCAAGGGAAGAAGAGATGAAGACAAATCATGGGTCTCCATCATCCCCAATTTCCTCATTGGAAAATATTTCCTTCTCAAGTCAACGAGAAGACCCAGTTGCCCCTCCATTTATTGTGGACCATATGGTTTTGAAGAAAGAAGTTGAAGATACAATTACCATTCA
The DNA here is from genome assembly GCA_037975025.1 of Excoecaria agallocha. NCBI lineage: Eukaryota > Viridiplantae > Streptophyta > Magnoliopsida > Malpighiales > Euphorbiaceae > Excoecaria > Excoecaria agallocha. The sequence continues at coordinate 37,632,333 of CM075814.1, forward strand.
TAAAAATAATAATAAGAGAGATGTTAAAGCCTCTTCTATACACTTACCAATGGGAAAGGACATGTTAGAACTTGAGTTGCCCAAATTCAGTATGGATTTGAGTCAAGACAACATATGGTTCAATAGTCCTTGGTTTCAAAATTTAGCCCAAAATCTGACCCCTAATAATATTTTGGAATTTCTAGCTAATTAATTTATCAAGGTGTTATGAAAGAATGCTAATCCGGTGCATAGTGTGCAGGTGTGTCATGCGCTACGCACCGTTTAGTCGGATGACCAAAATAGTCAATATATGTGGTCATCTAATCAAACAATGCATAGCAAGCGGCTCACCACACTCTGGACACTGAATCATCTCCCATTATGGAAATATATATTATATATTCTGATTTTGTAGATATCTTTGTCTAATTATAGCTCAAAAACAATTAAGTTATGATGTGGGAGCTTTAAAAAAGATTTTTTTTTATGTATTTAGACCAAGTTTATTGTTAATAAACAACTTTTAAATTTTAAAGCTTTCTTTATATAATAGTTAATATTACCAATTGAAAAATTTTCATGGAGAAAAGGATTTCTAATTGCTTGAGGCATGGGTAATTTAAATGATTATGACAAAATTGAACACTTATGATCGGTGAAGACCTAGATATGTATCCTTTCCATAATTATATGGTTTTCATTGATCTAGAGAAAACTTATGATAGAGTACCGAGAAAAATCTTTTGGTGGACTCTGTTTTATTTATAAATAACTTGTATGTTTTCAAAATGAGAGAATTGATAAATTTTTTATTTTTTAAAATTTTTGTGGTACTAGAGCCTTACTCTTTGTAGAATTTGAGCTTTCTTCTTTTAATCATGTAGAATTTTCTCCCTTACCGCAATAGGTAAAATACCTACTTAAAAAGTGCTAGGAAGTTAAGTTTTTTCCTTCTTGTTACATATAGCCATAAACCTTGCTTTTTTGGTTAAAAATCTCCAACGTTTTTGTATGGTTTGAGAACCTTAGAATACTAAAGTTTGGTTAAAAATCTCTAATTTTCCTAGTGTGTTTTAAGAATCATAGAACAGCAAAATCTGGGCTTTCCTATTTAGAGCACCACTCTCAAAGGGTTGCTACCTGTAGATCAACTTACTCACTAAATTTGGTCACCAGAGGAACCACGAGTGATGCACAAGACCCAATTGAAGTTTACTTAGCACTGCTCATATGCCAGAGTGAAGTATGTACAACCTACTCCTACCACCATTTGATGTTGGTTTTTTTTTCTAACTAATTTGCTAGCTCCTTCTGAATGTGACCAATAGGTCTCTAGCTTTGTTGGACTTTTCGATTGCTAAACTCGTTGATTTTTAAATTTTGCTGCATCTCTACTTTTATTTTAGTCATCTTCCTTATGACGTTTATCTTTTAAATAAGACATAAAAGGTAAGCGATTGAAGAGCAACCTGTTAATGAAGCCCTAAAAAACTTTAGGGGTTGTTGCCATTTAATTGTGTACCATGAGTGTAACACCCCTATCCCAATCTTATAAACCCCATGCATGATGATGTGTTTGCTTAAATATTTTAGGAAAATCTCACATAAATACTTTCTCGAATCAAATCATTAATTATACGACACTATTAAAGTAACATTTTAGGTGTTATTTTACTTATTGTATCAGTTCAAGTTTCAAGATACATACATTGTGACACGCGTTGGAGCTCGCTCGATTTTGATTAGGTTCTCAGAAACCTACTTTTAGTATCCAAGACTAGATGAGGCTTATTATAATCCATAAATTGGTCATTTCACAATAAAAAGGGGCTAGATCCAAATTATTGTTGATAATCAATCTATGAAGGCATCTAATGTGGGCTCAAAGAGGTAGGTATCATGGAGTTTTCATCAAACAAAACGTTGAAAAATGAATCTCGATCTTTTGATGCCCAAATAGAAGATGGTATTTGGGTTATCATTCTTACTTGGCACCTCAGTTAAGTATTTTATAATTGAGTTTTAAATATTAATCCATTACCTCCCTTCTTATACGATGCATTGCGATAAATAAACACTCCAATCACATAGAAAAATGGTTAATAAATAAAAGATCCTATTTAAATTATTACATAAGAAAATCATCCTCAACAAGGAAAATAACATATAAAATAGCATACATAAAATGAGAAATTAATTGAATTTTGAAAACATTGGTTTCTTTGTATATGATTTTTACAAAAAAGGATGGAGAACCTTTGTTTGATTTTTATGGAAACGTGGAATGAGTGATCCCATTTTGAAGAACATGAGCCTCTATTTTTTCGGTGTGGTTTTGGGTCAAAATTGGATACTAATCCATTTTATTAAAGAAAACTCATTAATTAGTAAAAATTATTTTAAGTGAATCTTTCGTTTAACTTGCAAAAAAGAATCACTTTATCATTATCTGTTACATCCCAAAAAAGAATATACATCCAAAAAATGAGCAAAGTAAACGAAAGAATCAAAATTAAATAAATGAAGTAAAAAATTAAATAAAATAAGCAAAATAAGAAGAGATAAGGTAAACCGGTTAGGGCATAACTCCCAATGTATAATCGCCCTTGAGAATTCCAAGAAAATGGATAAAATAATTTACCAATTATTTAGTGCAAATTAAAAGAAAATGAATATTAAACTAACTTAAAATAACAAATAGAATAATCATACCAAAAATACAAAACATGCATATAGAATCGAAAATACACACATAAAGACACAAAAAAAAATTGAATTAAAAATAAATACCAAAAAATGACTTAAATCAAGATGAAAAAAGATTAAAAATACATTAAAAATAATAATAAATCATGCCCTAATGCCTCTCGGAACTGACGGATACCCTAGTAAGAGCAGGGAAGGGATGAGGAGAAAGCGTTGCAATGTCCCATCTATCGCGTTAATAGATGGCTATCTGTGATGCTTTTTTTCCATCTATCAATCAAAAGACAGACATAAAAGAGTAGATTTTACACTAAAAGCATGGAAAACATTACTAAAGCCCTAAATATGCAATTATATGATCCTAACAGAAGTCAAATCTAACCTATGACATTGAAAATGCACTTTTAACAAAATAATAATAGTAAATATAGGAAAAAACACACAAAATTATGGAGAAAAGTAAACCCTAACATAATATCCTAGCACATTGTACAATCTTAGATCATCATGGCATATCATAATCACATAGATTTGAATAAATAAAAATAAACACTACAAAAAAACTGGCAATTAGCGATGGCATTTTCTATCACTAATTGCCAAAATTTCATCACTAATTAGCTTGTGCCGTCGCTAATTTATTTTCATAATTAGTCACCGAAATTATAATAATAATAATTTTTAGCAATTACATTTTTCGTTGTAAATTATTAATTTACTATAAAAGTTAGCGACGAAACATTAGTTGCTAATTATTTGTTAAATTATAACGTTTATACACTGTCGCGAATCCGTCGCTAAATTATTGCATAATTTAAGTTTTCCTTTTTTTATATTTTCAATTTTTCATCCTGTACGCTGTTTATTTTTTATTTTTCATATGTACATAATAGTAATCTCACGCATACAGATATATAAGAAATTATGAAAAAAGTTCACATTGATAAACCATAAAGGAAAGGTTACTCCACGGAACCAAACTTCATAAATTAATCATTAAAAATAGTTAAACGAGTACCAATTTGTCTTCAATTTGAACCATTTTGGTTCATACAAAGACTATTAGAACTCATAATTCACAAAACTACCTCATTATTATTATTAATATTGTTATTGTACTTCGTATACATAAATTACATGAACAAAAAAATCTTTAAATGGGAAGCATAAAAAGAATAATAAGTGCAATTATAACAGCTTCTGCAAAGCTTGTTAAGGCAAGCATTGAATTTAGCCATTTCTCTTCATCAAAACAAAAGCTTTCCAGTATGTGTATATATATATATATGTTATCTTGCCTTGCTTGGAAGGTTCATCACCATACATCACGCAGATACCTCCCTGATGTTTGGTGATTCTTCACCATGCTCTCAGCCTTGGAACTGTCAAGAGACCCCTGATCAGCATACTACAAATTATCATTAGCAAGCCATGGATGAATGGTTTTACAAGCCTACTACAGTCAAGAAAAATGAAAGTCCTCTGCAGTACTATATTGTGAGTTGTATGACTGGATTCTGGTAAATTGGCCATATTCAGAGGCAATAACAAAGTCAAAGTATAATGAAAATTAGAATAGAGGGTTGATGAAAAACCTAGTACCAGTCACTCTGGTTTTTGATACTTCCAAAAACTGTAATGTAAAATGGCTGCAAGCAATTTGAAGCAAAACATACACCAAAAAATGAGTGATGCAATGGCAAGTATGAAGAACATTACCTTGTTATGGATGGCATTGTTGCCACAATGCCTGCACATGCATATATTATAGGAATCAAAGTTGTGGATTTGTTCTTGGGAAGCCACATCAGAGATCCCAATGCTGCTAGGGAAATGCTCAACACCTAATTTCAAAAAAGAGTATCAAAAAAGAAAATCAATGGCAGGAGAGAACAATATCACTTTGAAATATCAGCCAATATTGAATAGCAAAAATTTAGCACTTTCAAACTTCTATTAGTCATCTAAAATATACTACTAAAAATGGAAATGTTCTTCCAAAAGCACTATCATATTAATCAAATAATAAAAATACCAGGTCTGCATTTGCTTTAGGGCCCTGTAGAATGTAATCCCAAGTGGTATCCTAAAGCATGTAGTTAGAGAAAAGCATGAAGTTGGTACTACAGCTACATGGTAAACACAATGAGTTTCAATGTAATTATATGCCACAGCATTAGAACACAAATAATTATAAATTATCCTTATAAAACTCTAATAGTTTTAATAAAACTAACTAAAGCATTCTTTTAATTTAAAAATGGAGTTTGACATCGGAGGTTGAACTTGAAGCAAAATCATTGAACTTAGAATGAATATTTATTGTTATTTTCCTGCAGAAGTCAACATGTTGTTGTAATATAGTGGTGAGTATTCCCGCCTGTCACACGGGTGACCCGGGTTCAATCCCCGGTAATGGCATTTTCCTTTTTCTATTTCAATTATTTTTCTTAGGCCGTCTAATTTGAATATCAAAATAAATAGGCACCAGCAAAAAATCACCTGTCATTCACATTATGTAATTGCTTCGAACTAAACAGTGACAATAATTTATTTTCACTTACTTCATAACTACAAGCACAGTATTAATGAGAAAAAGCAGAACATAGAGTAATCAAGTTTTTTAATTCAAAGAATTCATTGGATCAAAATATAGATTGCATAGAAGGCCATATTCGTGTGTGTATGCATACAACGTTGCTACAAAAAAGTATAGGAGTTCAAATTGCATGCTTTACTAAGAATGAAAGTTAATTTATCCTTGAGAGAATGCTAAGTCTTATGCTTGCGTGATTAATAGTTTGCTCATGTGTAAAAATTATTATATTCTTAGATGAGTGAGGATATAAAATTAGTTTAACGTTATAGCTTTAAACATAACCATAATTAAGTTTTTGTATGGTTAACTTTAAAGAAAACTATATACATTTATATGCCAAAACCTTATAACACTAAAACACATATATAAAAATCGTATTTATAACTTTACAGCATAAAACACAATTATGATTTCAATTATTGGTTTACATACCTCAAATGAGTACACATTAATGCCATTAATAAGTTCTTTACACTAACAATGAATTTTATATTAACAATGAGTTTTATATTATATTTTGGATGAACACTAATTAAATCATGTATAAAAATTATTAAATAATAGATAATGGATGGAAAGGAACACATGCTTAGATGAGTGCAAACATACATTTAATTAAGCGAAGATAAAAGCTTGGCTGAATGTTAAAGCAACTAAAGAAATAACAAGGACAAGATGCAGGTACACTTCACTCAGCTGAGTGGCTAGTAACACTCGACTGAGTGACACTTCACTCGGCTGAGTGACCAAATTATGCATGAAGAAAAACTTTTCACTCGGCTGAGTGCACTATGACCCTCGGCTGAGTGTTGTTCCACAGATTCCCAATGTCAAAATCAAACCCAGAAATTTCAAATGGCTAAATTCTAATCCTCCATCCTAAATCCAAATCAACCAAAGCCCTTCATTTACTAATTAAATCACTTCTCAACTAATGACAATGGCACTATCAATAATTCAACAAACTTCTTTCAAAACTAATTAATCCTCTCTATTAAGATTACTGCAACTAAACAAAAGTTAGATTCTTACTTTTAATGGAGTTTAAACTATCTTAATTCCAATTTCTAATTCACATAATATCGAAATTATCACTTGCATGCAATTATCAAAGCATAACTCCTATACCTGTTGATTAGTTTGATATTTCACTCCTTTAGCAACCCTTTGCCTTTGTTCTTGTTTGTCACAAACTTCTACAAACAAAGCTTACAAGCATAAACTTCCAAGCATTGCTTTACAGATAATTTCTTTTACCAAATTGAGAGGAGAATGATGAAGAAGATGAAAGAATCCTTACCTTGGCAATATCCTACAAATTCAATTCCAAAAACCTCTTCATTAATCTTTTACAGTAGGTTTGTGAGCGACCAAAGAAGAAGGTAAATGCTGGACTTACAAGAGTAGATGTATGTTAATTTTCATCTAATTAAGCCACCTCCTCCTTACCCTTCCCCACGTGGAAGACTTAAGGAGTTGTGAGTGGCATAAGCCTCCCACTAACAAAGGCGCCAAAACTACTAGTGCACGAAAATTAAGATTGCAGTATAACTAAACTTCCTATGACTTAACCATAAAAATCATAAACTACAAAACACATTATCTTAGTATTCTGTAATTAAACAAGCAAATCACAAAATGAGTCAGAAAAATACACTAATTTCCAGAACAAAAATGAAAAAATAGCCACATAAATTCATATTAATCAAAATTTATGAAAGTAATGCAAGTCAAAACGGGACCAAATAACCAATTTAATTCTCACATGGTTACTATTTGCAACATCTTCAGTGCCAATTTCAGGCTTTCCGCATAAAAGTTTGCAAACTAAGTACCGAAGATCAAATACAAAATAAATTGGCAAAAGAAAAAACAAAAAAAAAAGAAAAAAATAAAAGAGGGGCTTGCCTAAAAAAAGCAATGGACAAAAAAATAAAAAGTTTCTATTGAAGTCATTTTGACAATGGATGGACAACATTTCAACTTATTGAAGAGAAGAAAAGCTGGGAATTTTGACAAAAAATTTATTACTCTGTTAATCCGGAGTATTTTACACATCACCAATAATATTAAGGCCAGCAAAATTTTAGTAATAGGATTTTCAAACCTGACCACCCCAATATCGGGTTCCCAAACCATCAAATCCAAATAGAAAGAACACACAAAAATACCCAACATACATCAAACATTTATAGGAAGACACAGAATATTTACATGCACCAAATAGCTAGTGATTCAAGAAAGTAACAGACATGAGGTGGAAGTATATCATCACAGATCATAACTACTGAATTTAGAATTTTAACAAGTATCAGATTGGATGCGAATTTATAGTTCATGCAGCATTTGCATTCTGTTTAGAGTCAGGACTAACAACTATAGTGGCACAAACAAAATATAATTCAAGCTCACATAAATGCAAGGCCTTAGATCTCAAACATAAACAAGACCAGAAAAATGGAAGAACCAGATGACAATGCAGCTCATGGCAAACCTGAGTATATTCATGAAGTATGTCTCTGTGCCTTGCTAGCTTTTTAGTAACTGATGTAGTTGGAGCAGCAGAGGCAGCACATCTACTCATAGAATCATTTATGTCTAACAGCTTCTCAAGCAAAGACTGGATCTCCATTTCCACGGATTTCCATGACCTGCTGGCCCCAAAAATAGGTGATCCAGCATCTACATAACCTGAAACCAAGCACGCATCTTCAGAAATAATTCTTTCCATCTAAAAGAAGATAAGTAGGAATGACAAGGTCAGAACGAGTTAATGTTTAAAAGCAAGAATTGACACTCTAGAACTTGATCATTGCATTAGATAGCCAGACCCTACAACTTGATCACGGCATTAGAAAGCCAAACCTTTTAACTCTTCCTACAAATTTGTTACAGCTTGAAATATAATGCAACTCTATTTAGCATAAAAAATGTATAAATTATACAGTGTACGGCTAAAAGTGTCAGTCACTATTGCTTCCAAAGTAGTTTAAATCATCCCAAGCTCAACCTTAAAGCAAGAATAAGCACCAAGAATATAATAGTGGCACCTCCAAAAATAGTAGATTAGTTAACAGCTATATGACAAGTTACATAAATAATAAAAAGAAGCAGAAAGTGGTTTTGAGAACTTTGGGCAGAATTATGCTCTGTTAATAAGAAAGTCTCTAAAATAAGCAAACTTCACAAACAACGAAACGAGTCAATTGTTGCCACAATCAACCTATTAATTTTAGGGTGAGCCAGGCAAAGAGACTTATAATACTGAAATTTCTGATAAATCACAAGAACACAATTAATGTTGAAAGGGATTGGAGTTCCATTTTTTATTTTTAAATTTACTAAAAAATGAGTCAAATCTAATTTCTTTTACACCTTCAACATTTCCACTTTGTCATCCTAACTTACGAAGTATTAACTCTCAAAGGCAGTGAGTCATAATTAATGTTCAATTATTTATACTGAACATTAGAAACAATTATAAATTATTCAAAGACAGCTGAAGGCTGAAGATCATTTGCTATAAGTTATCGACTAACCGATCACCGGAGATTCGCTAGAGAATCGTCGGAGATGCACCGAAGCTGCCTGCTAGTAGCTAGAGCCACCGGTAGCTTCCAGGCGACGTTCACGCACCCCAATACTGCCACCGTTCATCAGGATCAGAGCTGAAATATCCCGCTCCACCATGGCCGATCTCCTTGCTGCCGGCGAGTGGGGAGAAGCAGTAACCGTCGGAGAAGCTGCCTCTACCTCACAGAGTCATTGATGCCGGTCGTGACGCCCGATGCTGCCGTCGATCACCGGTGCCCCCCTGTTCCCGATCTTCTTCTTCCTATCCTTTTTTTTTTCTTATGGTCCTAACATTTTTTCCTAGAAGCCGGTGCCCCCCTTAAAAAGTCCTTCCCTATATATATATATATATAATATTATATTTTATTCTTTCTCTTATTTATTATTATATTTATTTTTTTCATACAATTTTTTATTCGCAGCTTATTCATGAAAATTTTAATATTATATTAATTAATTAAACTCAATTAAATTAGCTAATTTATTGATAATTATATTTATTTTTTTAAAAGTAATAAATATCACTACTTTTATATGTATAATATTTTATTAAATGAAGAATAATTTCATAAAAAAATTATATAGAATTTTTATCTGTATCAATAGATATAATATGTATGCATTATTATAATTATAAAATTATATAATTATATATAATGTTTGAATTTATTATATCACAATACATAAACACTCGTTCAAGTACAGCACCAGCACCAATACGCTTTATTTTTCAAGAGCTTATTCGAATTTGTTTTGTTGAATAGGGATAAATCTGAAATTGATAGTAAAACGAAAAAATCTTTTGAAATATCCATGTAATATATTTGAATTTTTAAGAAATTGGTTGAGGAAAAATAGAATAAGAAGCAAAATGATTGAATGATTTCGAATTGAAGAAAATTTGAATTTCAACGTAGGAATTGGGAATTTGGAAGGAGAAAACTGAATTCTTTTTAAGAAAATAATAATCATTTTATTTTTAATAGTAATTTTATTTTCTATTTGGTAAGATCTACTTTTGAGTTTATGAATTTTAATTTATATTTCTATATTTAATTTAATTTTAATAAATTGAATAAAATAATAGAGTTAATTAAAAAATATTAAAATGTTTAGGCCAATCTACCATCAAAATTGTATCATTTTAAATATAATAATTGTACTCCTAATATTTGGGAAGTCTTTTAATTAATTAAATCCATTTGTCTACAATTTTTTTTTAATTTTGCTAATTTTATCTAAATATATAATAAAAATTATATCGATGCGGGAGTTCGAATCTAAAATATACTTATATTACTCTGAAGTATATTTAATATTTGAATTTATTATAAATTGGATGTTATTATCTTAAAATGATTTAAAGTAGGTATTTTATTTTGTGTGTGTATATATACACACACACAACAACTTTCAAATTATACTCACTCATATAGGATCCTTAATAAATTGATCATCGTGAATCAGTATCAGAAGTACTGCTCACATATTAAAATGTATTATCAGGTGACTCAAATTTTGGAACGTTACATAACCATCACATATAACTGGACTTAGATTTATATATATTATGATAAGTTCATAGTTATTTAATTATTTAAAATAAGTTAAAATTTAATGAACAACCAATTCTATTTACTTGGATGCTAATTTTCATTTGCTTATAGATAATTATGTGATCACAAATAATGAATACATAATTTATTAAGATATGTGAAGAAAAAGGTCAATTTCACTAATTTTAGAAGTAAATTATATTTAGTTAAATATATGGTATAATTATACAATTATAATTTAATACGTTTGCAAGTGAAAAAATAAGCCAATTTTTATTATTTTATCTTTATATTTAAAAATAGTTTGATAAATATATATAACTAAAATTTTGAATTATTTAATATTTGATTGAAATTTTACAAAATAAAAATACATTCTAAAATTTTTTTATAATTATTTTAAATAAGATAATAAATTTTATATTACTATTTTATAAATATTTACTTTTATTAATTTTCATAATGTGATTATATAATAATTATAATAAGTAGTTTATTATTATTATAAAAAATATAAATTTTTTAAATAAATAACTTTAAATTTTGAGATATTTGAAAAAAATATTATCAAATTATAATATAATTTACAAATTTTTGTTTTTAAAAAAATATCCATTTTATAGGATCTATATAAAAAATACATGAAATAGAAAAAACTATTTTTTATTTTATTTGTGAGGAATTAGCGACTATATAATTTTGTCACTAATTTTTTTCTGAAATCTAATACTATTAAACCGTCGCAAAAAATGGCGCGATATTTTTCCTCCAAAATTAGTGACTAAAATTTTCGTCGCTCGCAAAAAATGGCACAGTATTTTTTCTCTAAAATTAGTGACTAAAACTGTCGTCGCTAAATTTTCTAGTACTAATTTTACAAATAAAAAATTAAAAAAATTAGCGACGGTATTTTTGTAGCTAATTCAGTCGCAAAACACAGTGTGTAAATTTTTCGCTAATAATTAGCGATTTTTTTATTAATTTCGTCGCGAAAAAAATTAAAAATAACCTTTCTATGATGGAATTGTAAAATAGTTGCGAAATAGTCGCAAATTTGTGACGTAAATAATATCATCGCTAATTTTAGTCGTTAATTTACAATTTGTTTATAGTGAAAGCATGCCTCACATCATCATAAAATATTAAGCATTCACATAACCATCATAAGGAATTAGAGAGAGAGAGAGAGAGAGAGAGAGAAAGACAGAGAGAGATTAACCTAGAATATTAACCTCAAGATATTCTAATTTTGTAAGCTTGGAAACATTGATCTCCACTCTTATCCTTAAATTTCGTGCTAAAAATAAAGAGATTTTTTCATGTGTGTTTTTTGTGTTAACAAATCTATATTGAAACTTGGTTTTAAAAAAAAGAGAATTAGTTTTCTCTCTCTCTCCAAACACTATTTCTTTTTCCAAACCCTCTGTGTCTAAAAACCCTAATTTTGGCCTTTTATATCTAGAGAAGAGTTGGAGACTCATTCTATTTCTAATTCTTCAGATATGGAAAGATTAAATGCCCCCAAAATTTAGAATCAAATCAAGTCATCCTTATCTATATTTTCAAAATTGGAAAACATGGAAAATTTGGAAATAACCCTATAGACGGGAATTTATCATTGACATATGACTGTCCCTCATACGATTTTCCAAAATTTATAAAAATGCCTTTAATCTGAACTGGACTAGAGGGATATGGTCATAGACGACTGTCCTTATTATGACAGACCTCTATCTGTCATTGCCAAGGGCCAAAAGTAAGGGTTTTGATGTCTTTTATCAAAATCCTTTAAAAACACTTAGAAAACTGCCAAGTTTTTATGAAAATGTGGATATTGAGATCGGAGCTTCAAGATTCATACTTTTTATCAAAAATATATTATTTCCTTACTATTGGATAATCTTAATCTAGGCTACCTCGGGTTATGGTATCTACAGTTGCCTCTAATTTTGGGGAACTAGTGCACTAGTGCCAAAGTTAGTCAAAATTCATAGTAAAGGAAAAAGGATATGTATCTGAGGCAGCGAATCTCTAATTGATTGATTTAAAGATATGCCTTATCGAAAATGTTAGATCTCTAAGACACACTCCATTAAAGGTGGTGAGTCTTTAATTTATAAGATACACTCTATTGAAGGCGGTTGATCTTTGAGACACACTCAATTGAAGGCAGCGAGTCTCCAATTTATAAGATACACTCCATTGAAGGCAGTGAATCTTCAAGACACACTCCATTGAAGATGACAAGTCTCTGATACAAGATACACTTTATTGAAGGTGATGGATCTTTGAGACATACTTCATTGGAGGCGGCGAGTCTCTAAGAAACACTCCATTAAAGGCGGTAAGTCTTTGATTTATAAGATACGCTCCATTAAAGGCAGTAGATCTTTGAGATATACTTTATTGAAGGTGGTAAGTCTCTAATTTATAAGATACACTCTATTGAAGGTGGCAGATATTTGAGACACACTCAATTGGAGGCAGTAAGTCTCTAATACAAGATACACTTTATTGAAGGTGATGGATCCTTAAGACTCACTCTATTGAAGGCAAAAAGTCTCTAATGTTATAAGATATACTCTATTAAAGGTGGTAAATCTCCAGGCATTCAATTACAGCTAGTTTCTTAGCATACATAATCGAGATGAGTTTGTTTATACTTGATTAACATCAATTTCTCGACATGTAGAATCAAAGTTTAAGATGCACTCCATCTAAGGCGGTGAGTCTCTAGTCATTAGATTAACGCTAGTTTCTTGGCATGCAAAATTGAGATAAGTTCATTTATATCTGATTAGCACCAATTTCTCGGTATGCATAATCATATAAGATTGTTGATTAGTTGATGCCATATGTTGGCATGCCTAATCTTTATAGTTATAGTGGTTAACACTATCTATAGGCACATCTACCCCCTTGAATCAATACTCTTATCAGATAATTTCTAGCAAATATGTATTTGTGAGGGGTCACTGACAGTATGCGGTCATAGGCTTGCTCCGTATATGTAGGTCTACCTTAGAGACACTACAACATAATTTTTTCCCTTATCATTGGAAATTAAAACAACCTTTTAGAATATAGGTCTATCTTGAAGACTCTGTAGCATATTTTCTTTCCTCATAATTGGAAGTCAAAACAACCTTTTGAACTATCCCTTTTCAACGTGCTTCAATTTTATACTATGATCTTGGCTTCGGCCATGTGGATCAATTATTGGTAGTCTTCCACACTCCTCTTTGATGTGCATAACTTTTGATTTCAACCTGTTTAGGTGACTTCTTATGGCTTTAAAAGTGTTTCTTTTGATTTCAACCTATTCAGGTGACTTTTTATGGTTTCATAGGTGTCTTGGAACCATAACCAAAGCCAAGGACCATCACTGCTTCCTATCCATTACTAATTCGCAAATACTTTATCCTTCTGATCTAGTTTAATGTGGGTATTGTCTCTTTTAATTTATATGGAATGCGTGGTTTGTACCTTTTTGATAAAGTTTTGAGTACCTATGAAAAATATGTGATATTAGTGCTTTGTTTATTGAACCTATTTCTTTTGAACTTGATTTTAGTTGTTGGTTATTTTTTATTCATTTTTGTTATTTGTTTTACCACCTTTCTTCTTCTTCTTCTTTCTTTTCATCTTATTATTTTCATCATACAATCTATTGTTAGTTTTACATTATAGTTATATTTTATGCATATCAAACATAAATACAACATAAATGGATTTAAAAGAAATGCTAATGAGGTATATAAATACAATTAGCAAATGATCAGCCTACCATAGTCCTAGATGTCAATTTGATAACAGAGTATATAAGAGATAGTTTCAGACACCACTAGTTTCAGACAACTAAAACAAAATATGCAGATAACTATCCTAAAATGATGATATATAAGAGATATGTAAAATAATACCTGGCCATGGCTGAGAACTAAGATATAAAACTTTTCCCACTTCAATACTTGTCTCTTCCCGTATTTCTCTTCTTACTGCCTCTTTTAAACTTTCTCCAAGCTAAGAATAAAAGAAAAATTTTAAATATATATAGACCAATATATACATGGATAGATATATAAAGATACATAGAGAGATAATAGAATAACCAATAAAAATAGATTCTTGTCAATAAATTTACAGCTAATGCAAGATGTACTCATCTGTTTCATTTTTAACGGTTCTTCAAACTTCAATTAGAAAGAAGTTAGACTAGACCCATACCTCTATAAAGCCAGCCAAGTAACTATACATTCGAGGTATAAATTGAGATTTCCTACTCAAAAGGACATGGCCATTTTCTCTATCAATAACCAACATGATCACTATTACATATAATGAAAGGATGCAAAGCAATGTTCATACAATTTACACTAAACAGTATAGGGGTGTGTTTCTAGACTAAGGTGCAATGCAATTAATTAAACTTTGACAAATCACATGAATGATAGCTATGGCAAGAAATAAATTTATAAGGCCATTAACAGTGAGTATCTTGTATGGAAATCCATGAAACAAATATGATGACAAAGAAAATTATGCGATACATTAAGTATTTGAATGGGGAAAATGATAAGAAAACTAGGATGATCACATATCAGTAAGTCAATTAATAGAACTAAATCTTTACAAGCTAGATCATCAACCAATTGATCCTAACTATCAACTGAATCTAATGAGGTGACTTCTTCCAAAGTATCGATAAGAAACACGAGATACGAAGCAATGGTGATAAAATACTTAGAAAATAGAATTTTACTGGGAAAAAATGATAGAATTGATGGCACAAGTTGTCTAGTTATGAATGAACCTCAAAAGTTAAATCATGAACAAAATTGTAATGCCCTCTATACAATTCCTACGTTCGTATTATATTATTAATACTTATTTTACAATTAATTTATTACTCAATTAAATAAAAATTCAACAGCATTACGGCTTAAAATTCATGCTACCCAAACCTGTAAAATTCAAATTTACACTCCCAATATAGTTTCTCCAACTCCCCAAAACTCCAATCAACAACACAACACTTCTATAATTTTCTTTCATCACATATCCCACAACCATATATGTATAATCCATATATCCTTCATTCACACGCAATCACAAGTTCACAAAACATTATTATTACATGCCATTATAGACAAACTCTCATAATTGATCTCATAGTTTATACATATGTATATAATCCAAAAATCAAAATAACTTCTTCTAGGTACATGCCACGTCTTAGTCTCAGTTGCCAAGCATGTTATTCCTATCCCTGCACGTAGTCACAATAAATTACATGTCGCTTAGTGGTGGATGCATTTATATAAAATTTCTCTCAAATTATTTTATTATCTAAGTTAACTAATTTTTATTAATTCAATTAAATTTCCATAGTTTAATAAATTTTAAATTTATTCCCTTTTTGTCAAAATTTTCTTTTGATTATCTCAAAAATTATTTTTCTTATTCAATTTCAATAATTTCCCAATTTAAATGAAAAATTACAATCATACCCCTAAAGTTTGACTTTTTCCAAACTTTGACCAATTTTGATCTTAGGTTGACTTTTCTTCAATTTAACCAATTTGATCTCAATTTCGACTTAGTTTAGTTTCATTGACTTTTATTTTACTTTAATTACCTAAATTACATTTTAGTCCCTAACAATTTTCTTTGGGGTGACAATTTACAGTTTAGTCCTCGAACTTTATTTTATTCACGATTTTACCCTTTTTAGTCAAAATGATTATTTTACCCCTTTTGATCATATTTTTCACATTATTTGACCGTTGTGCCCTCGATTAATCATGTAATTATATTTTTGCCCTTATTAACTCTTTTAACCTCATTTTTCGTTCTTTCTCATGTTTATTCACATAGATGACATTTTATTACTGCAATTACTCCTTTTTACCTTGTTTGCATGTGAAATTATAAATTTTGTCCTTAGTTATCAACAGTGGAACACCATGAACTGGATAAGTGGATCAATAAATCCACTATGTTGGAGGGACCTACAGCTAAGGTACGATACCATGCTCTAATACAATATTATAATGAGCTAGCTAAATAGTAAATTCAGTATAATGATAGTAACAGTAACAATAATACCACAAGACAAGTGCCCCTATGGCTAGCCATACTATCCTAAAGTCCTGGCTAACCCACTGAACACTATGGGCAACATTAAATCTCATTATATATTATGTTTTTCCACTGTTATTCATATTAATGGCATTGTAATAGTTACATTGTGCTCCTGTATGTGTTAAAATAAGCTTGTCAAATATCAAATTCTCACATATGCATTTAATACCATAAAATTTCAATAAAAACATCTCATTTACTACATGTAATCATTCAGCCACTTACCATAATTACATTTGCAATTTATTTCCTCTACCAAATTTATATCATATTAAGTTTTATACTCATTTTATGCTATAATATGGTGATATAAGCTAAATTTACATAATAATTCCCAAGTTTCCTTAATTTTGTTCATTATATAACTATTACATAAATAGGTTTACATTCTCATTTTTTTTCATTTTAATCAATGCCTTTATTTTCCTCATACCTTATTTTACTTAATTGTCACTAATTACTCAATTAAACATTAAAATACATTAAGATCACCTATGATGTTCCACTCGGCCACCAATGTTTCACTTGTTTCCATGTTAATTTCATCACTAAATCATATTTCTAATAACTTAATTTACTATTATATCAAGTCATATTAAGTTATTTCATCATTTTATGCAATTTAACATAGTTACATTATAGGAAAAATAGGGAATTTTAACTAAAAGTGGTGAAATTAAATGTAGTACACATCCACTAACCTCAATTGAGCTTGAAAAATACTTATTCTTCTTTATGCTTTCCCTTCCTTCCTCTTCTCTTCCTCTTATTTTTCTTTTTAGAGCTGAATTGAAGAGAGAGAAAATCATGAAGTTAGGTTATGATTTTGAATAAATTAAATTTACTACTATGATTTCCTAACCCATTCCCATATTCTCATGAAATTTCCCCTTCAATTTCCACCTAAAATTCATAAAACCACTAAATTACCCTAAATTGTTCTTACCTTAAATCACTAGTTTTTTTTTCCCTTGATGGGAATCCTTTTCTAAGTGAGAGAAGATGAAATTCTGAGTATTAGGTTGTAATTAGGGCTTGGGATTTTATAGAGAGAAAGCTTGGAATGAAGAAAAATGGAAGAGATAGTACACAAAGAGGGGGTTCAGATTTTTGGGGTAATTTTTGAGAGACTTTTAGATTTCTTTAATCTATATCTGATGGCCTATTTATATACAAAAGGAAGGGTCAAGATTCATTCATTTACTATTGAATCTAAAGGCTTTATATTAGTAACCTATGTGTCTTCGTAAAGTCAAATTCCTAGATTTGACCCTCCAATTAACCCAATCTCGATTTTGCACCTCAAAATATGAATTTATTTTTCTAATGTCAGATTTCCTTGAAAATTTTTCCTATATATTAAAAAATATATGGTAAATATTTCAGCTCATTCTGATATTATTTTGGTATACTTATAGCTTTGAAGGCCTGTGCAGCCGGTCTGAAACCTAAAATTTTAGAACTGCTGGAATTACCATTTTTTAATTTCGTAGGTGTATTTATACTATTTATAATATGTGTGTGAAATATGAAGTCCATTAAAGATGTTTAGGATCCCCAAATGTGTGGTCAAAGTTTTGGTCAAACCTACATTTTTTCTTTGTTTGCCCTAATGGAGGCCTATTTGACCTCAATTTCTTCTCAAATTGTACAGTTATACTCCATTTAATATGTACTTTCATAATATATTCTTAGCTCACACTGCCCGCTGGGTCACCCATCCTCGGGTTTTCTTGGCTCGGACAAATTTAACCTTACACTCTAAAATCTGTCATAGGGTAATTAATCATGCTCTAAAACATGCCATATATGATAAATACAAATTTGGGGGAGTTACAAAAAAAGATTTTGATTACTTTCTTATATTAGAAACTAGAGGTTTATTGTGACTGCTCAAGAAATATTATTCCAGTTAAGTTCATCTTTTCAATTTTCATTAAGTACAACCCATTAAATGTGGTAACAAAAGTTGGTTTAATTAAGTCATTTAATTTGGCAATTTTTCATTATTCAATTGAAGAGATTTGTTGGGAGGCATTATAAAGAAGCCCCACTTATAAAAATAAATAAATCTCACTCCACTTAGCAAGTACCACAAATGTTTGAATAACAAAGATACTTCCACTATAATGATGGACTCTAATCTTTCCAAGCATGGCATAATACTCAATCATGAATTTCCTTAAAGGTGGATAATTGTTTGAAATTATAATCAATTTTCCTGCCACAAAAACCATAAGAGAAAAATACAGTCCATTATATCCAAACCCAATCCAAATATTAGCCAAAAACTAACTTGGGAAGAAAATTTATTCTCTTTCTTTCAATAAGAAAATTAAATTTTAGAGGTACAGAGAGATCAAAGAATAGTTTTGTAACCAAAAGTATATTTTCCACTTTTCATCATAAGAACCAGCCTATTTTTTCTGTTTTCATAAATCATTAATGAAAAGGTAGGAAATTTTACCAAAAAACATTAAACCTCATCAAACATCAAATTCAAACTAATCAACAAATATATATATATATATATATATAAAGAATCAATTTGAAGAGCAGCAACATGTATATATATAGACCATAATTCTGTTTCATCTTTAGCCATGGTTATAACTTTTCTTTTTGCTCATTCTTTTGTATATATTTTTTTATTTCTTATTCTTATAGGCATAAGAATGAAAATATTCTCTACAACCCCATTAAGAATAATCTTTGAAGAAGAGGAAAAATGAATAAGAAATTAGAATTTTAATGAAATCAATTAAAATTTTATAAAAATGAAAGGGAAGGGCGCATTACATAATTAAACCCTAAAAGATCATAGTTGAAAGAAATCTAAAGAGATGAACTGAAAGAGGTATACAGGAGAAAGAAATGCACTATGTAATGAACCACCACCAATGGCAACAAGTTTTTAAATGCAATTACCAAATTAATATCATGAATTATAAAAAAGAATTTGTATAAAATTGTGAAACTAAGAATCAAAATCGATTATTGAAAGTAAATCTCAGATTGATAATTACCAGTATGTAGATTAAAAAGGTAATAATGATAGCACATATCAGTCAAAAAATGAATCAGCAACCAGCTGCACTCCGAGAAGTGGCAGAAACATGGTAGTGCAGACCTTATATTCACATTCTCTGTTGAGCTTGATCGGTGAACTGGCCAACCTTTAAAATCAATGAATCTTTTAATTATATCTTCCATTAATATAGTAGTCAAGTTGGAATATGTTGCTAATCGAAAAAGCGGCTAAGGCATGGCATTTGTTAATCAGAAACCAAAGATAGAAAAGAAAAAGAAAAAAGCGAGAGATTTATCCTTCAATAATTTTTTTTTTTTTTTTTTAACAGTTCTGTAGGTTTATCCCACTATTTAGTAGTTTTAAGGACCAGATATAGCTTATATTTAGGGTCAAATTTTTATCTCCTCAGTATTAATTAAGATTAAATTGAGAATAAGTAACCATATAAAAATTTAATCCTTATTAGTACATTTTTAAGAATCAAAAAGTTGACCGATCCTCAAATTATGATCCCTAATTAGCCTTTTTCTTGTAACGTTATGAAAAATGTAGATATCCAAATCATATGTGCCAAATTTTTCATATACTACATTAACATGCACTTTATAACTATATTTCTTAGCAAAATTTATCATTTTATATAGCCTTTAATCACATGTTCACCTTGGCTCAAATATAATTATTTCAATTAGTTCGCACTTATTACTTTAATTATATAGAGATCATTTTTGTAGCCCGAATTAACAATAAGGGTGGACAATGGGAAACAAAGGACACCAAAAATGGTATCAAACATTGGACACTGATTAAGAAGTATCAAAGATTAGAGATATGTTAGTCTCAAAAACATTGGATACTAAATATATATCAAAACACTAGACACTAGTGTAATGTCAACACTAGCAACTACAAGCACTATCCTTTATAGGTGCCTACCTATCCATAACTATGTACAATTCAGGCTCAAAATAAAGCTATATTCACTATTTTACTTTATATTTCAAACACTTATATATTTTATTATACACTTCAAAATAATGTTCATATATACATATCATATGCTTATAATTAATATAAGTGCATAAAAATCAATCATATACACACAATTACATCAATCGTTCTTTATTCAAATAAATCTCTCAGTATATTATCATATATTACATGTATATTTAGTCCTTATTAATCTTTAAACAAGTGTTAGACAAGTGCTAAAAATATTGGAGAAGGTTTGGTTAAGGTCTAAGGTCATTTATGTGAGTAAAACTTGAGTTTATGAAATAGGGGTCACACGACTATTAAATATTGTTTGACAGTTGTGAGGAATGCATTTTTGAGTTACAAAAGCATTTCACATGGCTATACAAAGGTGTGATATGTGAACCGAATGCCTGATTGTATCTGATTAATTCTTGAAAGTTCGATTTTAAGATCCAAGATCGAATGAAGGTTCATTTAACTTATAAAGGCGATTGTTTCTAATATGAGCTTGAATAGTTCATATTTTGTGATTATTTTTTGTTTGGAATTGTGATGTAAATATTTACTTTTAGTTATTTTGTTTTGATTTTGGTATATTTTATGTTTTATTTTATTATATGGCTATTTCTAGTAGTAATGGAAGATTGAACAAGGAAAAAAAAGCAGAAATGAGCAAGAATACAAAGCTTCTATCATGCTCATGAGTGTGATATATAGAGGTAGGTAGATGCAAAGGAGAAGAAGAATAAGAAAAATTCCAAAGGAGAGACATATATGCTTAGTCACGAGCATGACACCTATTGCGAGTGCAACAGAGGATGTTTGGGCAGTTGAATTTCAAAGGGTGCTTTAAAGGGACATCTTTCTTCACCAAGAGTTGGTTACTTCTAAAGGGGTGCATGAAAAGTTATGCTATTTTGGAAGGAGTTTATAAAAACATAAAGATGAGAAGAAAATATACATGAATAGTTAGAGACAATAATTAATTTTGGATAAAACGATAGAGAAATCTAATTTTGAAGAGAAGACAAAGAACAAAGAAGAAGAAGAAATTTATTATGAGTAAAGGATTGATAGATCATCCTTTTATTTATCTTTCAATTTTCTTGTCTTCTTTTATAATGTTTGAATGATATTTTTAAAGAATTTGAACAATTATACTAATTGTTATTTATTCTAATCAATATAAGTAATTTTTAGTGAAGAATTTTCTAGTAATATTATTTGCATTTAATTACTTGAATATTCATTATAAGTAAGAGTATAGTTAGAGAGATATATTTATATTTAAATCCATTAGAAATTCATTGTTATTTCATTACTAGGGAGACCAAGATGTTATGATAATTGTTATAAGTTGATTTTTATTCTTAAAATATGTAATTATTATAATCTAGTTTTATAATAAAAATTAAGGGTTAGAAGTAGTATTTGCATATTTTAGGCATTCTATTTCATTTTGAGAGAGTGATTTAGAAATGTATGACAACTTGATATGCTTTTTAAAAATTAAGTCTAGACTAAAAGAATGCATATGAAGTTTTATTTTCAATATAAATCATTAATTGTATTTGTCTTCTTTGTTCATAATTGAAGTAGGGTTAGTTAATAGGGTTAGTTTCACAATTCTATAACCACATTGGACCAATTAGCACAAGTTTTCCTATCAAAATATTTTTCTTTAGCAATAACTGTAAAGATAATTAAAGATATAACTAATTTTGTTCAACATGAAAATGAATCTTTGTATAAAGTATGGGAAAGATTTAAGGAACTTCAACATAGTTATCCACATCATAATCTTCCAAAGCGATTACTCATGTAAACATTTTATAATAAGGTGAATCATATAATTAGAGGAACAATTGATGCTGCGATAGGTGGATCACTTATGCAAAATACTATGGATGCTGCTAATGAGTTACTTGAAAAGATGGCTACGAACAACTGCATGTGGCCAACAGCAAGAGTTAAGTATCCCATTTTTCTCTAGTTAAAGGTGTTCATTCTAATAATTTTATTGTTGCATTGCAAGCATAAGTGGCAACATTGACTTAGAAGATTAACAATTTAAATATGAAAGAATCTCTAACAAATTCATATGTGTTATATGGTCAATAAGGGTATAATAGTAATAATTATGGATTGGCAATAGCTAGTATAGAGGAGCAAGTTAGTTTTGTTCATAGACAAGGCTGTGGAAACCCCTACTCTTAACACCTATAATCCTGGTTGATGTAACCATCCAAATTTTTCATAGGGTAATAACTAAATTATAAGAGTAGTGGGATTTCAGCAACCACAAGATCGTTTTGGAGCACTTGAAATGAAGATGGATAGAATTCTTAAGGGTATTAACTTGAAGATTATTTCTCAAGATGAAAATCAAAAGGGATTTGAATCAAAGTTTGATCAAATAGCGAAGAATCAAGCATCTTCTATTCATAATTTTAAAGTTCAGTTGGGACAAATTGCAAATGCTTTGCCTTCAAAAAATTCAAGGGTGTCTTCCAAGTAATACGAAAGATAATCCAAGGGAGCAAATGAAGGTAATAACTTTGAGATCAGGTAAGAAATATGTGAATGATTTTGTTTTAGCTAATGAGGATGAAGTTTTGCAGGATAAAAATGTAAAAAATGAAGCAAAACCTTTTGTTACGAGCATGACACCTATCGCGGGCATGACAGAAGGGGATACCAAGCCAAAAAATTTTCAACCTTGCCTGCCATTCCATAAAGACTCAAGCATAAGGATATGGATAAGCAATTCTTAACTTTTTTTGAAAAAATGAAAAATTTACATATTAATTCATCATTTGTTGAAGTAATATCTTAAATTCCTAATTATGTAAAATTTTGAAAGATTTAATTTCAAAGAAGAGGAGTTGAGAGGATATTTCAACTGTGTCACTTATGAAAGATTGTAGTTCCATAATTACTAATAATTTGCTAACTAAGTTAAAAGACCCTGGTAGTTTTACTATACCGTGTAAGTTATGGGATATGAAAGCTTCAAGGTGTCTTTATGATTTAGGAGCTAGCATAAATCTTATGCCATTCTCTATTTTCAAGAAGTTAGGATTGGAAAATGTTAAGCCTACTTCTATGATTTTGCAATTAACTGATCAATTTATTAAGAAACCATATGGTATTATTGAAGATGTTCTTAGGAAGGTAGATAAGTTTATTTTTCCTGCATATTTTGTTATCATTGATTTTACATATGATGCAAATTGCCCTTTGATTTTATGAAGACCGTTTATGAATACTGGTAGGGCATTAGTGGATATTTCAGAAAAAAGCTAAGTTTGAGAATAGGAAAAGATAGTGTTGAGTATCACATGGATAAAGCACTTAAGTATCCTATAGATGAGAATATATACATGAAACTTGATCTAATTGATGCTTACATGTTAGAGACTTTGGAGAATGAGGATCAAGAGGAAGCAAGCGTTGGAGAGGAGGCTCAAAATAAGGTGGAATAATGTGATCATTGACTTGAAATTTTGCATAGAAATGAGGAACCACTTCCACCATCTATTGTAAGTCATCCATTTATTGAATTAGAAGAGTTACCTAGCCATTTGAGGAATGCATTTCTTGGTGATAATAATACTTTACCAATTATAATTTCTAGCAAGCTTACTTTGATGCAAGAAAATTCACTTTTACAAGTTAATAAGAAGAGAATTAAAAGCATAGGATGGCAAATTTTTAATTTTAGGGGGATTATCCCTAATATAGTTATGCATAGAATTCATATGGAAAATAGCTATGAACTAAAAGCTAATAGAAAAATAAGACTTAATCCAAATATGAAAGAAGTAGTAAAGCAAGAAGTAATTAAATTACTTCATGCTGGAACTATTTATCCAATTTTGGATAGTGTTTGGGTGAGTCTAATTCAATGTATACCTAAAAAGAGGTCATAACTGTTGTTAAGAATGAGAATGGAGAATTGATTCCTATATGAACCACTACTGGATGGAGGGTTTGTATAGATTATAGAAAGTTAAATTTAGTAACTAGAAAGGATAATTTCCCTTTACATTTTATTGATTAAATGTTAGAGAGAATTGCTGGTAATTCTCATTATTATTTCCTTAATGGATTTTCTGGTTATTTTTAAATTTTTATTTACCCTAGTGATTAAGAGAAAATAACCTTTACTTGTCCTTATGGAACATTTGCTTATAGAAGAATACCTTTTGGATTGTGTAATGCATTAGCAACTTTTCAAAGATGTATGACTGTAATTTTTGGTGATATGATTGAGGAGATTATTGAAATTTTTGTGGATGAATTAATTGAAAAGTTACCACCACCTTCTGCAATTAAAGGTGTTAGGTCTTTCTTAGGTCATATAGGTTTTTATAGGAGATTCATTAAAGATTTTTCTTTGATTGCTAAACCTTTAACCAATCTTTTAGTAAAGGATATGCCTTTCAAATTTTCATCTGAGTGCATAAAAGCATCTGATAGTTTGAAAAAAGGCTCTTGTGAGTGCTTCTATTATTACTTTACTTGATTGGAGTCTAGCATTTGAGATCATGTGTGATGCTAGTAACTTAGCGATTGGTAGCGTATTAAGTCAATGTAAGGATAAACATTTGCATGTTATTTACTATGCTAGTCACATATTATCTACTCCTTAATTAAATTATACCATAATAGAAAAAGAAATGCTTGTTGTAGTTTTTGCATGTGATAAATTTTATTCTTATTTGTTGGGGTCAAAAGTTATTGTCTATACTAGCCATGAAGCTTTAAGATATTTGTTTGCAAAGAAAAATACAAAGCCTCAACTTATTCATTGGGTCCTTTTATTGCAAGAATTTAATATTGAGGTAAAAGATAAAAAATCTAAAATTTAGTTACTGATCATTTATCAAGATTAAAGAATGACCAAGGTCCTATAAGAGATTTAGATGCGATCAATGAAACTTTTTTTAATGAAGCATTGATGTTGGTAAGATATTTAAGTACTCTTTGGTTTGCTGATTTTGCTAATTTTATTGTTGCAGGTGTTTTGAAACAAGATATGACTTATCAATAAAGGAAAAAGTTCTTTTTAGATGTTAAGCATTACATTTGCGAAGTGTTATTCTTGTTCAAAATCTGTGGTAATGGTGTTAATCGATGATGTGTAGGTGAGGATGAATATATCGATATTTTAACTCATTGTCATGTAGCTTTGTATTCAGGTCATAATGGAACAACTAAGATAGCAATTCATGTACTTGAATGTGATTTGTATTGGCCTACATTATTTCAAGATGCACGTTTTTTTGTTGCTTAATGTGATCGATGTCAAAATGTTGGTAGCATTGGAAAAAGAGATGAGATGCCGTTATCTAATATTTTGGAAGTGAAAATATTTGACATTTAGGGGATTGACTTCATGGGCTCCTTCCCTACTTTGTTTACGAAGAATTATACACTATAAAAAAATTGATTTTACCGATGGAATTTATCGACGGATGCATTATCCGTCGCTAAAAATAAGATATTACCGACGGATTAGCTATGGAACAACAAAGGCATCGGTAAAAATTAAAAAAAAAATTGCAAAATGGTTACATTTTTAGTGATGGAGTTGAAACAGTTGGTAAAATTGGCAAGAAGTAGTGGCCCTATTTTGTAACGACGAATTTAGCGATAGAAAATTACATTGGTAAAGATGTCAAAAATTTTAGTTATCTACCGATGGAATTTCCATTGGTAATATAAAATGTTGTTTTATTTTAAATGTGTTAGTGACAATTTAGCAATAGAACCTCTTGTCCGTCAATAAATAATGGCCACATAGTTTGGCTCAACCTTTTGTGATGTTTTACGCCATTGGTAATCCGTCACTATTAGTTTTATTAATACAAAATAAATATTTAAAATTTAATTTTTTTATTTTAATAAAATATCATTTTTTTCCAAATAAAACCTAGATTATATATTTTTTTTCATTTTAATTCTATATATTTTTTATGTATATAATTATTATATTTTAGTCATATGAATGCATTTTAATTATACATACAATTTTTTTTTAATTTATGAACTTTTAAATAAATTTTTTTTATATTTTAATATTATATACAAATTCTATTTATGCAAATTATATTTTTTATTACTTAAATTCAAATCGATTGGTATATAAAATAACTCATGTTACTTTAAAAATTTTAGATCAGATTAAATATTAATTCATAATAATTTATAGTATAAAATTAAATTAAATTTTACTATTAACATTAAATTTTTATTATTATGATATATAACGATATTTTATTAGAAACTTTATCGTTTTTTATTGATTAATCTTATTGTTAAATAAATTTTATTATAAAATTTTTACCATTTAATAAATATTTTATTATTATTATTAAATTTTTTGTAAAATTTTAAATAGTTAAGAGATAATTAATTTATATTGACTAAAATACTTATGCTTTTAAAGAAAGAAAAGAAAAAGAAATAAGGATATTTAAGTATTTTCATGATTTTTGCCCTAACTATAAAAACATAATTTCCTATTTCTCCCTTCTTTCCACCCTTTGTAGCCGACATCTTTCGTTTTCTCTCTCTCGTTCATCTTCTTCCACCAGATCTACTTGCCATCCATCGCTGCCGCTACTGCCACCTATCCCTCTACCAACCCTTTTGCCAGCTCTGTCTCTTTCGCTCTCAATCTCTTGTTCTCACACTGCTTCTTTCTTACTTTCTCTCATTTTCTTCCTCTTTCCTCACTTAATTCTTTTAAAACCAAGCCTTAGTTCTCCATTCATCACTTGATGTTTCAGCTAAACCACCAAATTCTGATATTTTTATTCTCATTTCATCTTTAATTTCATTTTCCTTCTCTTGATTTGATAAAAACTTGAGGATTTTTAGTTGGGTATTATTGATTTACTAGGGAAGCACGGGATGGGGTAAAACAAGCATTGTCAAGAGGACAATAAAGATCAAATTAATGCCTCTTATTAAACTCTATCACTTGGTATATTTTAGTTTTTAGTGGCTCTACACAAAATGCGAGCTCAGTTTCCTTATATTAACAAGGTTTGTTTCTCTTATGTGTTCAAATTTGTTATATGCCATTCTTTTTTTCGTTAGTTTTTAATTATTGTAGAGGTCAATTAAGTTTCTACAACTTAATGTGAAATAATGTTAGCAACTATCGTAGATCTGTGGAATGAGGTAATTGAGATAGGCTTTTTTGTAAAAAATCATTGATTTTGATCATTGTAAGATGATAACTAAAGAACATGCTGAAAGAGAAACAAAGAACGATGACAAGATCGAGGAGACCAAATTAAGTTTAATGAAAGCTTCAGTTGAAATACATGAACCCTCTACTAAGGTTAGTACTTTATTATTATTATTATTATTATTATTATTATTATTATTATTATTATTATTATTGTTGTTGTTGTTGTTGTTGTTGTTGTTGTTGTTATTGTTGTTGTTGCTGCTGCTGCTGCTTTAATTATCCTTTTTCCGCCATGAATTTCCTACTCTCTTTTCTTATTATTATTATTATTATTATTATTATTATTATTATTATTATTATTATTATTATTATTATTATTATCATTTAAATCATGGATATATTTTTATTTTTGTGGAAAGAATCTAGGTTTGAAACTTTGAATCAATATGGAATATTGAGTCAATCCTAGTTAGTTATAACATTTTAATCTTATCTGAGTTGGTATTTAGATGGATATCATATTTAAAATATTACTATCACAAGGGAATAATATTACTTCCATCATTTACAAAATATAGTTGGTTGAATTCATAACAACATTTCTACAAGAAAATTGAAGTTCCAATAATAATGGAAAATAGGCTGCATGTAGGAAGAAGATGAGCAGACACTGAGGAGATTTCTAAGAGCTAGTTGAATTAGACTTGGTTAATTAGCTTAATTGAGTTGTTTATCAATACAAATACACAAATATTACTGTATATGAAACAATTTCTACTTCATGTTCTTTGTCATCTTGTTTTTATTTATCAATTTTGATTTCAGGTATTAATTAAACCATTCATTGAAAAAATATAAATGTAATAAGTACATATTGAATTTATCAAGAACATATTGAATTTATCAAGGGGAAAATAAGTATATAATTTTCAATTATTAGCTTTTTCATTGAAAGCTGAAAGTTACAGAAATGGGATGAAAGATGGTCATCCTCGAGTTTACTGGGTAGCTTTTAATTTCATGCAGATGCATGCCTCCTATAGATGTCTTTTTTTTTTTACTCGATGAACTTCTATTTTTATTTGTTTACTTTATTCTTATTAACTCAATTTTTTATTCCTTTCAACTTAATTACTTCTTATTATATTTCCTTTATTTGAATTTTTTATTAAGAAATTTATAAATATAAGGTACATATAATGTATTTTATGAATCATGTAATAATCTACATTATATATCATAATACAAAAAGAAATATATATATCTTAACGATTAATTTCATGCCAAATGGAATTAAATGCCTTGGCTGGCTTGTTACTGCTGCAGGTCTCCCATCTTGTAATAAGATCTAATCATTCTCCCTAAATTGTTCAAAATTCATATATTAACATACATCAATAATCGAAAAAAGAGTTGGACTCTTTACTGTACACAGAGATTAGAGAGAGATAATATAGAGTAATTAATTAGTTAATTTTTTTAATTAATTTGCTTGTTGCTAGAGTAGAATTATATGTGGCAATTACAGTAGAATAGTCTAAAGAGTAGCATGAGTGAAAAAGATGAGACACACTCATAGAGGTCACTCACTTCTCTTAATTATTTTAGGAATATATTTTTCTTTATTTGTTATTTATAGGTAGAGCTCTTCAAATAACGCCTTTGCTTTTTCTACTAATTGTTCCTATTAATTTTGCCTTCAAAAATCATACCAGTTTTTGTTGTACTATTATATATATGTGTGTGTGTGTGTAACTTGACCATGATAATGCAATTTCTTTTGTCCGAAGCTATTTTTAGTTTTCACCCATGGCTACATTTTCTTAAACAATATTTTCTATTGTTCTTATCTCTACATTTTCAATGTTGAACACACAATTGTATTATACTCTTTCATCCTTTCATGTAAGTCTATAATCCTAATAATTTTATTTCTCTGTTTCCTTTTCCATTATTATATCACTTCCGGCTTTCAATTTTTATTATTTTTGGATGTTCTTCTTATCACTTGGATTTACTATTTAAATTTCTTTCACTTTGATTTCAGCTTTAGTATTTTCCTTTCTTTTTCTAGTTAACATTTAATTCTTTGGTAAATAGTCAACTAATTTTGATTATGAACTGCTATTTGAGTTTTTTTTTGCAAAGAATAAGGGTTGTTACCTGCCGGTAAGTTATTGATCAGCTAACTTTGCATGGTATTTGTATGGACAAGGGATAGCCATTATTTGAAAGTGGATTAATATATGAAAATGTCACATAAAAAATTGATTCATAGATTCATTAGATGTTGGTACAAGAATATATTCTCATATCTTTTGAATGCTGGGCCTAAGCGTATTGAGCTGCTATTTAAGTTATTGGTTTTCTACTATGGTATTATTGTTGAAATAGGTCATGTGCCTAAGAACATGAAATTTTTTAGGCTATGTTTGGTATGACGTAATGCAATGTAATGTATTCAATAATGTAATGAATTGAATAATGTAATGTAATGTAATGTAATGTAATTATGATTACATTACTATGTTTGGTTACGTTAGTAATGTAATGTAATTGTGAATACATTCCTATGTTTGGTTGGATTATATACATGTATTGAAATGTAATTATATTTATCATTATTAAATTATTTTTTATATTATTATTTTATATATTTATTATATTACAAAAATATAATAAATCCCAACAGAAAACAAATAAAAATATTATCAAAGTATTTAATAAGAACATAATTTTCTAGCTATTTTTTCTCCACTCATTGAACATATCATTTGCCAAATTACCTATTCCTTCATCACATATACAGGAATATTTTAATTTCTTTCAAGTTCTATTTCCAGCCAACAAGATACTGAAAAACATAGAATAGAACAAGAGACGATGGATAGAAAGAAAATGCCAATATACAAGTCCAAAATGGGTATGTTTCATGCCAATAAGCAAATGCACCTATTATAGCACCAACCACCCATATCACCAACACTTCTGCTGAATATTCCCAACCGAATCACCTATTATAGCAAAGCAACTGAATATTGAATAGTGGCGGCAGGGTACCTAAGGTTGGCAATAGGAATTCAAATCATCAGCAAAGTTATAAAGAGCAAATGGGGCAATAAGCTAAGATTAAATCATACACAGTTTATAATAGAGTTCTAAAAATATTTTATAATTATTTCAGCTTATAATATAGTTTATAATAGAGTTTAAACATTTAAAGAAACATCAGATTTTCTTCTGAAGGACGAGAAGCCACGAGTGAAAGCAGCTGTGCAGTTTCATTTCAGCTTCATTCAAACGTTTAAAACATACAGCATAAATATTTTGATTTCCCTAAGTCAAGCTCTGAAGACAACTTCAAGATGATAAATCCATTTGAATAATGTATCCAAGTCCCTCTTCAATCTTCACATCAAAATATATCAAACCAACAAAAATATACATCACACCAATCAGGACTCAACACAACATCCTTTGATTCTCTATTATAAGCTGCAACAATTAAGGCTGAGTTTAGAAAAATCAAGAGCTCGGCTAAGGAGGAGACCAAAATTCATAGCCACATTAATTTCTGGAAAAACTAAAGTAAAAAGAACTAAATATACCTAAACTCCAGCTGTTAATATTTGTTTCCCTAGTTAATTAACTCAGGGACACCTTACAGCAAAAACAAAAACATATAAATTAAATCATTCTCTTCAAATCCACAGAAGAAATATTAACTCCATACCAAAGCCAAGGCAAGAGAGCTCATTATTGAAAGCAATTATGAAAACTAATCCAATTTAGCCAAAAAAAAAATCTAAATATCACCAACACCATATAAGAGATTTAATAAAAAATATAGTGCTTGAAGAAGAAATAACAACACAATCATAAAAGAAGGAAGACAGCCTAACTTCCAAAATGAGGGTTATATAGAGGCAACCGTATCTAATAATAATGCTTCTATAGTTCTATTCACAGAACAAATATAGAGGGAGTAAATGCGAAACAATTACCGGGTGGACTTTCAACAGAGTTCCTAATATTAAGAGCAACTTTGTCATCAGATGATCAGAGCTCATCCTCTATCAACATTAAGAAATAATTTCTATCAACTATGTGTATTGACAAATATATTATTTGAATTAAACACAAGAAACTAACACCTGATTCTTAAAAAAAAAATATAGCAGATCTTGAAAAAATTTCAGAAATTACTTTAATAAAATTCTTGAAGCCTCAGTACTATCGCTGTGGAGATTCGAGCCTCCGGCTTCCGCTGTCGGTAACCACACGCCCAACCGCCACACCGTTCAATCAGAAATCACCCTTAAACCGCCGGCTGCCTCTCCCTCTATTCTATCCATCGCCGGTGGTTAGGGAAGAGTGGAGGGCACCAAAAGAATCACCTTGCGGTCAACAACATCAATCAACATAGAGAAGCAACAAAATGAAGAAATACAGGGCAGAGAATGAAGGAATTTCCCAAACCGAAATGGATAGATCGTGAAAGAGAGAGGAAACTAACCGTAGAGAAGAAATCTGAGCAGAGAGTGGTCACCGGAGGAGGAAGGCGTCAACAAGAGGACGATATAAACAGAGATGGAGGCGACGTCAGCGGCGGTGGCAGTGGAAGTGAAGGAGGAAGAACGACGATGGTTTAGGTTGAGAGAGAGAGAGGCTGTAATGTAATGGAAATTACTTGGGTTAAGGGAAGGATTGGGGAATACATTTACTAATGCATTCAAAATTACATCAGTAAATAGGATTACATTACATTAATGATATTTTTGTTAACAAACATAGGATTCATTATAGCATTAATTCCATTACATTACATTGCAGGCTACCAAACATAGCCTTAGAATTTGTATATATATTTTCAATCTCATTCTGTTACTATATTTGCATTAATTTCAATATTATTAATTTCATTGTTTGATGTAGGGATATTTCAAATTTATACAAACATGCTTGTGCTTGGTTTTTATTTTGGTTTCTCTATAGTAGGTGTTTATATAATGGATCCTAGTGCTTATAGAATGGATCTATAATAGTTGTTTATAGTGTTAGTATTTAATAGTACGGTATGAAGAGGTTTGGGCTTAATAATTGACCATGTATACTGTAAAACTTTATTGCCTTTAAATTTTTTATTGCATTCATTAATTAATTTTTTGCAAACTATATAGCATCTGTGACATACGTTTCAGAACTAGGCTAGTTCCTACATATTTAGGTCTCATCTAACTAAATAAACAAAAAAGCATATTATTAGTTAAAGTCTTCAAGTCTTCATGAAGTGACTTAGACACATGGTTTGTAATCAAAATGAAGGATTGAGTTTATCAAATTTATTTATTTTTAAAAAAGGAAGATTGAAAATATGTAACTACATGAATAACATGGCTACTAAGGCATTTAATTTCGCTGATTATCATATAGGCCTGGTATTATACCTCCACTCTAGGATTGAGTTTTTAATGCAATGCATATTTCCTTTATTTCTTAATTTCAAGACACATCTAATATGATTAACTTGCTAGCTCCCATATATTTTCTAAAGAAAGATTGGAGAAGAAAATGAATCTTGATTTTTAACTTGCTTTTGATTTTCTAAGTACTTTGTTAGTCTAACTTTTCTTTAATTAATTTATTGACACCTTTACTTCTTATATTTTCCTTTAATTATGAAAAATGATGATTTGCTTTTCTTCCATAAGTTTTTATATCATGTGTTGTCTAGATGAGTTGAAAACAACAAAGTCTAATCACATGATTTGCTTATGTTAGCTTTGTTATAGGCAAAGAAAACCCCATATTCTATATCATTTATTTTCGATGGATTGTATAATGCATCCATTTTGAAAATTAAAATGGTGGGTATGGGCCATATGGTGATGGATATTGTGTTGGAATGTTTGGGCCAATTGGGTGGTTTTAAGCTTGAGGAGAATGAAAAGATTGCAATGCTAGATGCTATATTTTTGAAAAATTCTTAACTACTAAAGAGAGGAAGTTAGCCCTCTGTGTTTTCTTTTTATGAGGAGTGCACTATAAAGATGAGCATAAGTAAAGGCAAACAACCAGCCATTGTTGAGAAGTTCGATTCTGTGGTTGGTTTTGGTGGCTGGTAGCAAATTCTTACTCGTTTGGATGCAATGGATGCTGCTAACTAGAATTTAGCTGATAAGGTGGGGGTTATGGAGATGCATATGCTTAATTTGAGTAGAAGCCACCAAAGAATGAGTCATAAGTTGATATCCTTCTTTCACAAGCAAAACATAGAGTTCACACCTTCTCTATTGAGATCTCCGAGTGGACCTTCTTGAGGCCGATTTTCTATTACTCCAATTATTTTTCTTTTTAATTGTTTTGTTTTTTGTGGTTTATTTTTCTTGTTGTGAATTTAGTTTTTACATATTTCTCCAACATTGAGGACATTTTGTCCTTTAAAGGACCTAGGTTAGGTGTTTTAATTGCATGTTTTGTATGTCTGTGTTTTAGTTTGTGTTTGTATGTTTGTTGGAGTGCTTATATTTTATGATCTTTGGGAATATTTTTATTAAATTTCTTGTATTTTACAATTGTTAGTCTAGTTGATAAAAATTTTGAGTAATATTGAAGGATATTATACTTTAGGATTTTATGTGCACTTATAAAGGTTCATGATTATGTAAAGCACTTTAATGTGTGTTCTTTTTAAGTTATTTTTCTTTATGTATGTATTGTTGATTGTTTTAAATGAAGCATTACTTAGAGTAGCTTTAACCCTTAAATTGTGAGCTTTTGAGCCTAATGAGTATATTTTTTCTTAAAGAGAGCCCTTTTATATCTATATATTATAGAACTTGTTTTTGGTAATTTTCAAGACAACATTTAGTATAGGTTGTGCATGAAAAATGATAAGGGCATTGGAAATACCTATTTCTAACTTACTTAAAAAGCCACCCTTTTGACTTTTGGTAGCCAAGTTTGAGCCATTAGCCATTTTCTTGTTTACATAAGCACATTACAACCTAAATCCATTTTTGAATGCTTAACCTTTTCTTTTGGCAACCTATTATGAGAGGATTGGTGATTATTATATCATATGAGATAACTTGATTTGTCTATGTACATTAGCTACTTTTTGTTCCCTCGGTATCTATATGTCCTAAACAATAATTGAAAAATATTTATATATATATAAATAAAAAGAAAGAGAAAAAAAGAAAAAAATAACAAAATAACAAAAAAATTTATGGACATGAATAAAAGGAACTAGAGTGAGATACAAGTCTTAGAATTTTAATGAGTCATGTTATGCTTTTATAATTTGTAAGTCTCATACATTGTTATAGCCTCTTTTCTTTTCCACAATCTAAGCTACTTATCCAAAAGATATCCCTACCTTAACCTAAGCTAAGTTACAACCTATATTAAAATCCTTTGATTTTGTGCAATAACTTTTACCTGTGGTAGAGATTTTTACTCATTTACAAGCTTATGGCATGTATTGATATATTAAGGGATTGAGTGAAGTACTAACCTATTAAATACTTGAGTGGTGTGAGTAAAGTATTCAACTTGTAAGAAATAAAGGAAAATAATAAAATAATTATGTAGGCCTAAATAAATGAATATAAAGGCTAAAATAAATTCCAAAACTATTCTCATCCATTTTTCTTTGCCTAACTTAGGGATGCACCATGTCTCTCTCGTAGTTGTGGTCATAAAAGAAAATAATGTTAGGTTAATAATAGGTTAAATTAAATAATGGAAAATCTATTACATCAAATAAATTAGACAAATAAATAAATGAAATATATAAAATGCATGATGCATATGAAGTTCATATAGCATGCCAAAAGCACATGTATGCTAAAACGATAGATAAGCATAATAAATAATAAATATATAATAAAATAAATTAAATTAATAAACTAATAAATATATAAATATGATAGGCATAAATAATGCTATAATGATGATGATGATGATGATGATGATGATGATGATGATGATGATAATAATAATAATAATAATAATAATAATAATAATAATAATAATAATAATAATAACAACAACAACAACATGAGATAAATGAATAGCAATAATAATAGAGAACAACAACAACAACAACAGTAGCAACAACAACAACAATAATAATATAATATAATATAATATAATATAATATAATATAATATAATATAATATAATATAATATAATATAATATAATATAATATAATATAATATAATATAATATAATAACAATGATGATGATGATAATAATAATAATAATAATCAAATATAACATATATCGGGGAAATAATAATATTAACAATAGAACTAATTATAAATAATTAAATAAAGGCTTACATGAATAATCAATAATAACAAAACTTCAAATTAACCTAAATGAATAAATATGTATGATAGATAAAATTATGCATGCATACAAAAAAGAGGGTAACGCAAGCCAAAATGATGAAATCATGTAAGTCATGCATACGAGATATAAGGGACGAGCTGCTTTCGGGGCATGAATCGCAGGCAAAGGCAGCAGGGTAAAACAGCGACTCACGGGCAAGAAGATAGAAGAAGAAGCTACGCGCTAGGAGCAGGAATGGTGCCTTAAGCTATGACTCGATCGAGTAACAGCTATCACTCGACCTGGTCTAGCCATGAGTCGAGTTCTAGGCTATTGGAAAATTGCTTGCCACTTTTTAATTCTTCCAAAAATGCAGTCCTAAGAAAAATAATACGAAAAAATGCAAAACAAAAAACTCATTTTTATGCATGGGAAACGTGGTTTGCATGATAAAAAAACAAAGAATAAAGCAAGATATATGAAATTCAAAATTTGAACCCAAGGTTAAAGATGATGAATAGTAAAGTTCAAATATGCATCAAATCTCTTATTTTGCATGATTTAAATAGGTTTTTATGAATTAAAGACCAAAATTAATATAAATCACAAGATATAATGAAATTACATGCTCAAATACAAGAAATAAAAAAAATAGAAAAAACCAAGAGATACAGAGGAGTAAGGATGAAGATGAATAGAAAATTCATGTTAATAAATTCTAGGCATATTTACGCAAAGTTAAATACAAAAAAAAAGATATACTACAACAAAACAAAATCATAATTAAAAATAAGATTTAATCAAATAAATCAAGGAAATAGGAAAATCAAAGAATAAAGAAATATTAATGGCTATTTACTATAAACATTAAATAGACATAGGATTAAAGAGGTTTAGAGGCTCACAAATATTACCTTCATTATTTGTTACTCAAGAACTATGAAATCCTCAAGCTTTATGGACTTTTCTCTCTTTTCTCTATTTTTGATTTCAAGTTACAGAAAGTGCTTATTTTTTTATAGGGAGAGAGAAAATGAGAGAGAAAAAGAGAGAGCCCCCTATAAACTGATTTTTTACAAGGTCCCAACATTTAACTTAGGAGAAATTATGTATAAGTGGTATGTTTGAAGTAATCAAGGGATATGAAAAAGGGATATAACAAGGTATTATATTGGGAGGCAAGGTAAATTGGTAATTTGGCATTTTTATGAGTGAGCGTACAATTAAAAAGTCTAAATTAGGGATCAAATTTAATTAAATATAAAGTGTGAGAGAAGCATAATAAAATAAAATTCTCAAGGGATTAAATGAAAGTTTTCCTAATGGTCACAAGTGCACCATAGGAGATTGTCATTTGGGATTCTAGAAAGAAGTAAAAAATGGGATTGAAGGGGGTTAGGAGTAGCCAATTTTGAGGAGGGATATTTTTCAGCAATTACCACTCAAAGCTCTTGCCATTTTCTCTCTAGAATCTTTTTTTCTAATTTTCTAAATTTTTGGTTGAAGAAGAGTGAGTTGAAGGTTATGGAAGTTCAAGGTAACCTATTTCTTATTTTTATCATCCTTACTTCTCTCTAATTCATAGAATATGATTCAAGTAAGAAGAATAGAGTTTAAAAGGACATGTGTTTTATAGAGGGAGAATCAAGAAAGCAAAGGGAGAAGAAAATTGTTAAAG
This sequence comes from Excoecaria agallocha, assembly GCA_037975025.1. Lineage (NCBI taxonomy): Eukaryota > Viridiplantae > Streptophyta > Magnoliopsida > Malpighiales > Euphorbiaceae > Excoecaria > Excoecaria agallocha. Next base: position 37,670,129 of record CM075814.1, read on the forward strand.
AGTAAAAAAGATTTCTTGGGTATCAAAAGGTATAGGGAAATTTCTTCCTATTATGTGCTATATGTATGTGTAAAATAAGTTTGGGATTTGGCTAAGGGACATGTTCATCCTATAAATTGGTAGAGAAGGTAAGCAAAGATGTATTGTGGTGAAAATTAATAGAAAATAGGGTACAAAGAATTGAACTAATGATGCACTTAGTTTGAATTCTTGTAATTCTGTGGGGTGTATTCAAGTTCGCCCATGAATTTGTGAATTGAGAAGAAAAGAATTTTGGTAAAATTAGATACATGAGGTTATAATGAGGAAGATAGGAAGTTAGTTTTAACTCGTTCTTATGAACTTAAACACTAAAGAGGTTGATAACTTATTGAAAAGCTTACTTAAATGGAAGGTTATAGATAATGAGAAGTGATGTGGGTTATCATACCTTTGATTGAATTTTAATGGTGAAATGAAGAGGATTTGAGTTAGGAATACTATTCGATTAGAGCTTGTATTGGTGGGAATAAAAGATTGAAGGTTGGATTAAGTTGCATAGGAGTTGGATTAAGGTTGCATAGGAATGCAAATCAACCTGGCTGAGACAATTCTATCCTAGTTGGGTCAGTGCATTTTGGACTAACATTTGCTTCCTGACCTGACCGAACCAGTTAGTGTCCTAGCTAGGTTTCCCTCCTCTATTTCACTTTCTATACATGTGATTTAACATCAAAATGATATCTAAACTTGGTTAAAGAGTTTTGATACCTTTATATTCATAGTTAACTATTATGGAACATGTTATGTAAACTTTATAAGCATATGAATGTAAGTTCAAACATATGGAATTATGCTTAAATTATGATTGATATTTAGAAAATTACTAGGACCTGTATGATTATTATAAATAACAATACTAAAATCTAGATATAGTAAGTGTATTGTTAATTGACAAGTTATGCATGATGGTCTACTTTAAGTATATAATGTATTCTACTATAAACATTTGGAAGGTGGCATGTGTGAGTATGATTAAATATTCTTATTATGTAATGATGACATGCAGTTTAGCATAGAATTTTTGTTTAGTTATGCATCATTTTATGAGTTTAATGCATATGTTTTGTCATGTTTTAGGTTACTTTTTATGTCTTCTTTGTTTGGTAGGATTGAATGTGCCTAATTGGATGATTTGAAGAATAAAAGAGGGATTTTCATTAAAGAATTAAAGAAAAATATCATAAAGAGGTTTTAGAGCCTATGCCAACTCATTACAGCATGTGCTTACTAGTTATAATGACTTAGGATGCAGACTTAAGCCTTGCTGAATTGAGTTATGAAGCAGTTAAATCATACCAACTAGTTACGATGGTGCCGACTCATTATAGAGTCTGGCCGTGTCGACTTAACCAACTCGACACTAGTGTGCTGACTCATCATAGAACCCAACTATTGTGACCTTTCACACACCATTTCAATATTCAACCCCTCTCCAAAAAGGCATCAATTAGGATACCTTTGTGCCTATAAATACATGAAGATAATTTAGACATATAAAAAACTACCAAGCAACTATAAAAAAATTAAAAATGATTATGAAGAAAAGCAAAGTCTAAGGAAGAAGAAAGCATTGAGGAGTCATAAACCAATTTCTTTTTTTCTCTTCTTTATGTTTTTACTTGATTTTATTCTTCTTCTTTATATTTGTTTGTTTTGACAACATGTATTTAGGCTAACTTTGTTTGTTAGAATTGCAAAGTATTAATTTATCTATATTAATACAATTATCTTATTTCATACATGAATGATTTAAGTTCAATTATGTGCTTAAGTTGTTATGTATGTTTGATCACCATATATAATATGTTAATCAAATTATTCACAATGAGAATTGGGGCATTTTGTTGGAAATTCAATTGAATTTAATTAAAGTTTAGAAATCACTTAAGAGATAAGGATTTTACTTTGAGGGGTTAAAGAATCACTATAAAAAAAATTGATTTTAGCAAAAAAATTTACTGAATCGCTAAAAATAGGATATTACCGACAGATTAGCTACGGAACAACAGAGGCATTACTAAAAATAAAAAGTTACTAAATGGCAACATTTTTAGCTATGAAAAATAAAATCATCGGTAAAATTAGCGAGAAGTGGTGGCACCTTTTTGTAGCGACGGTATTAGCGTCAAAAACTTACATCGGTAAGTATATCAAATATTTTAGTTTATATACCAATGGAATTTCCGTCAATAATATAAATATTGTTTTATTTTTAATGTTTTAACGATAGAATAGCGACGAAATGCTTGCTCTATTAATAAATAACATTGGGATATTTTGGTGACTATAGTTTTCGTCGGTAATCCATTGCTATTGGATAAATGTTTAAAATTTACTTTTTATTTTTTTATTTATAAAATATCATTTTTTATCCAAATAAATTTTAGACTGGATATTTTTCCATTTTTATTATATAAAATTTTTATGTAAATAATTAATATATTTTAGTTATTATCATACATTTTAATTATATGCGCAAGATTTTTATGAATATTTAATAAAATTTTATTATATTTTGATATGATATATAAATCTGATCCATATGACATGTTTTTTATTATTATTTAAGTTTGACTTGATCAATATATAAAATAACTCATGTTACCCTAAAAATTTTAGTTTAAATTGAGGATCAATTCACAATAATTTATACTACAATATTGAAATTTATTTTATTTTTAACTTAAATTTTTTTATTATTATCATGAGTAACAATTTTTCTTTTTAAAATAATAATAAATTTATTATTACTTTTATACAACTAAAATTTAATATATATATTTATTTATAATAGATACATATATTTTTGTATAAAAATGCAGTTAAACATCAGTTTGTATAGTCGACATTTATTCGATTCGAAATTTGATTATGCTTGGAAAATATTTTAGCCACTTTATGGCTTTTTATCGGTTAATCTCATTGTTAAATAAATTTTATTCTAAAATTTTTACCTTTTAATAAATATATTATTATTATTAGTTATTTTATTATTATGATTTTTGTTTTTATAATTTTTGCAAAATTTCAAATAGTTAGAAGATTTTTAATTTGTATTGACTAAAATACTTATCAAAATGCACAGAAGCAAACCCTAATTTTCTATCACTCACCCCATGCTCTCCTAACCATCTCTTATCCCCACTCGATCTATCTCTCATCCTCACGCCCTTACTTAAATCGATCTATCTCTATCTCTTTCTCCCTTGCTCTATCTGTCACCTGATTTGCCGTCTCTCTCTTTTGCCCTTACCCAATTTGCCTTCCCTCTCTCTAATTTTCCCTTTCGACTTTCACTCATTGAAAAATCATTGAAACAACCGCCCTTACGTCAATGGTTGTGCTGCTTTCACTCTGGTGGAGAATCTTACTATGCTGCTTTTTCCTTTACTCCTTCTCACTTTGTCCCTCTATGTCATTAGTTTACTCTCTCTCCATCTACCAATCTTTCACATTCACCACTCATTTCTATGATCCACCAGCATCTTCTACCTCAATAAATAGAAATTACTCTTGTTTCATCAGATTAAAATCCAATTGGATGTTTTAGGGCATTGAAGAAAAGAATCCCTAATTTTCTCTTCAAATATTCATTTTTAGTAAGAGACCAAATTTCATCTCTTTATATTTTGGGTATTTGTTGTTTAAAATAATTTAGGTTAATTTATTGTTCTTAATTTGTTATTTATTAAGTTTCGTGAAATAATTTCATGCCGTATGGTTGGAGTTAGTGGAATTGGTTATGAGCTGCTCAAAAGGTTTGCTCTCTCTAGGTTTCAAGATGTTCATATTATGAGTATTCCTTATTTTAAATTGCTCTCTCTAAATTTTGTGAAATAATTTCATGAGTTTTCTCTCTTTGATTTTCCATTTGGTTTATCGAATTGCTAAAGATAAGGAGCTAAAGTGTCTCATTTGATGGGTCGTTGCCTTGAGCAATAAGATCAAAGCTTATTATTTCTTTCATTTTCTTTCATTTCAAACTTAGATTTTATTTTAATTTTATTTATTTAGTTATTGCCATTAGGGATGTGAGTGGAATCCAATGGTGAAAATAGAGTGTGGGTATGTTTCTATGCTTGGGTTTTAAATTGCAAGTATTAATTAATAGGGAGTTGGATGAATGGGTGAATGTGATTTATTGATTGCCCATCTTATTTATTTATTTATCCATTTTAAATCATTGTATTTTTTTGTGATTTATTTGTAAATTTTTAATTTCTTAATTCTATCTGAACGTGAAGTGGGATTGGTGGAAGCTGGTTTTTCTCATCAGATTTCAGAAGTTAATGTCATTCATCTTTATCCATTCTCGCATTATATACAAAAGAAAAAAGGCTTGTTTTCTCTTTCTTGCTTTCATATTTATCCAATTTTTACTATTATTCTATCTTATTTCCATCTGCTCCATTTATTACTATTATTGCAACTTGAGTGTTTTATATTTTTTCTATTTTTATTGCCTCTTATTTCCTTAAACTGACTAGGCAAAATTTTAATTTTGACCTTGCTTAAGAATTGCACCCATTTTATCATAATTAGTGATTGATTCTTCATTCAATTACAATTAATTAAGGTTTTGTAACTTTTGTTTAGTTGAGTTGAGTTGAGTTGAGCTTGTACGTGAATATCATGGTTCAGGTCTATTAAAAAAATGCATATAAAAATTGTACTTGGAAGTGGAATTTGATGTATCTGGGCATAGGGGATCATTTTGTGATTAAAAAAACATTGTAACAATGCAACTGTAAAAGAGAGAGGTCAGTACTGAAATTTTTTGAGGAAATCATCAAAATATAGAATTTTGTATAACTAGGCTACTTTTATTTCTTTATTTATGTTAGGGGACAATCAAATAATATAAAAGTGATTAGAGAAATAGATAACAATGGTATTCAAAAAGTCAAGTAGTGGAAGTGGCAGCTTATTGTATATGCATACGGGCTCTACCTCAGTAGCATTCATAATATACAATGTGCTACTAGTGATGGCAAAGTGAGAGGTGGATGTTGTTTTTTTCTTGAAAAAAATGTAGTTGTACGGGCGGTTGTTGCATATGTGGTGCTGTAGAATTCATAGTGTAAATTGCAATAATGGCAACTGAGCTTTATCATTTGGTAATCATGTTAGAGAGGTATCCTAGCCTGTATTATCTAATTTATTAGGATGTCAATAAATATTTCAAATTTTTTGAAGGTAACTTAAATTCAATAACCCTTAACTTCGTGATACCGATATTATCATATGATTAGATCATTGAGGTTTTTGAACTTTTTAACGGGCAAATTTAGGTCTAACAAACATTGTATTGCATTATGGTTTTACTTAAGATGTTGGGCTTAACTTTTACCTCCCATTGTTTGAAAAGAAAGTACTTTTGACCCTTGTTTTTAAGTTGAATATCAACTTTGGAGGTTGTAATTGTGTTATTGAGAGGAAATGTAAAGAGTTTTGGTGTTTGACATGAACTACTGGATTACTTATTTTACTATTGAGATATTGGTAAATGAGCTTAGTTTGATTTTTTGTTCTTGGGGGTCATATGTCATGCTAGTAAGAAAACCCTTTTCATTAAGGAACAAAACATTTAAATTTAGTGATTCATAAAATGTTCGCTTTTGGTGAGGATGGAAAAATACATGTATATAATATAGTGTAACAGATAAACAAAATAACCAAAACTAAATCTAGATATAGCTTAGTGATATTGGAATCACTTTAACTAGTTAAACCCAAAATTTAATTTTGTTCTTAGTTTATGATTTAACTTTTTTATCCTTCAGATTTAAATCAGTAGATATAAAATCCAAAGCATTCTAGTTCTACCCTTCGAAGACTAAAAGACATGCTTGGTTGGATTAAAATAATATTGGTAGATATGTCTCAGAAAAACATTTATGAGACTTCTTTTGGGGATTGTTTAATTACTAATATTTTTTTTGGATAAAATGACATATTTGCTCCCCACATGTACAATAGTTTATTCTTTTGAGTGAATGGCGTCAGTTGCAAACTACAATATATAATTCGATATTGGTTTTAATTATAATTATTTTTGTTTTTCTGACATTAAACTATAAGCTACTGCACTGTTTGTAATTACAGCAGTAATAAATTTGTTTCTCTAGGCTCTATTTTCATCTTCTTAGACTTGTCTTACTATGAAATATTTCTTCCAAATATTATTAGGTAAGTATCCATTAAACAAGATATGGGAAGTCATATTTGACATAAGTTAATGATAAAAATATATGGATAGGAGTTCTGCAAGTGTTTTCTCTTTGGTTCTGAATACACACACTTTTTGCCTGGACTTTTGGTTGTTGATGCGGATTATGGCGGATGATTAACTAGTTAAATTTAGCATCTATTTATTTAAGGCACTTTACTAAATAATGATAGTAGTTTCTTTTTCTTTTCATTTCTTTTTTTTTTTTTTTTTAACATACCTCTTGTTATTAGAACTAGTTGAAGTTGTGCTATGCCTCTAATCGACTGCATGATTTGAATACAAGCTTGGTTTATTGTTCTACTATGGTATTCTCTTCTCCTTATGTTTAGTTATTTCTTAAATTATCTAAAAAATTTCTTTTGAAACTGACTGGACCTAATTCCCTGGTGTGTTTTTTTTTTTTTTGGTCTCGAAAATATTATGTTCATGTTTAAGTAAGAAAATGTGAGGATACACATTTGGATTTTAATTATTTGACTACTGATTTTAAGAGTAAAACTGTAGAGTGTAGACTGTTGCACATAATTTTTAGGCTCCGATAATGGAAGTAGCTCTAATAATAATAATAATAATAATAATAATAATAATAATAATAATAATAATAATAATAATAATAATAATAATAATAATAATGTTATTATTATTATTATTATTATTATTATTATTATTATGCGATGAAGTAACAGGTTTTATACCTATATTTAAGTTTTGTATGTAGTAGGCATTACTTTGATTAAAATATAATTATATAATGCACTGTAATATGCTGTTTTCTCTAGATGTAATAGGTTTTATACCTATATCTAATTTTTCATGTTATGTTTGCAAAAATGTTGGATAAAGTTATCCTTATTTAAGCAGCAACATAAGCTATTGAATATTGCTTATAAAAAACTTCTAACATAATGAAATTATATAAAAATTATTATGTGGTTATAGAATTTTTTTGATTCTGAAATGCTTAATGTGCAGGGGATATTGCTTTAAGGTTATATAGAGAAAGTTCTCCTAGAAGTGTACGTGTATGCTTATATTTACCAAGGCATTCTTTAAGAAACTTTGTATGTAATTCATTCTGTCTCTTGATGTTTCTTATTATAAGCATAAGATTGCATAGAATTGAGCATCTATTAAATTATTATACAATGATAAAGATTTGGTCTAGAAGCAGTGGTGGTGCTTCTTGGTGGACATACCGGTGCTCCCTGATGGACATACTAGAGAGCTAGCATTACAAATATGATTGGTCTAGAAGCAGTAGTGATGGTGCTCCCTGGTAGACATACTGGAGTGCTAGTATTACAAATAGGATTGGTCTAGTAATGGGATAGGTTCAATAATTTGAAATTTTCATTATCTTTCAGGATGTTTTAAGAGTATTTAGTGTTGATTTTTATATTTTGCATATAGATAGATCTTTTGTGTTTTGGTATTGTGATATACACAATACTTGTACAAATAAAATTTTAGATAACTTTTTGTATATATTGATTTTGTTGGATATTAAAATTAATAATTAATATTTATATTTAATTTGAATTTTAGACATTTTTTATTGATTTTATCATGTCTATTTTTACTTTTGTAAATAGGAAATATATAATTTTTATACAAAAATTTAATCTAGATTACCGATGGAAATTTCATCACTGTTATTTTGATAAATTTTATTCAAAAATAATTTAATTTTTTAATTAATTAAATTTTTCAATGGATTACCAATGAAAAGTTCCATCATTAAAAGTCAAAATGATGAAATATTTGATGAATTTTTTAACAAAACCAACGATAGATTTTTTTATATTTATGTCGGTAACTCTTACCAATGAATTTTTCCTTTGGTAAACTGCTACCTATGAATGTTTTTACTGATGGATTCATTCCATCAGTATAATAATAAAAAACTATTGGTAAGGTCATTTTCCATCTATATAAATGTTAATTCCATCGGTAAAATAATTTTTTGTAGTGAATAGGTAGAGAACTTTATGATTTTTATCTATCTCTACAATGACATAAGAGTACTTGTGGACTCTAGATGGGAATGCCTTTATTTCACAATAAAAGTTATATTTAGGGATGGTAGGCCTTATTCTCCAATCATTACATGTATATGTGTTTCATTGAATCTTTATACGATCAATTTATATCTTTTAATTTTAGCATCTTATTTGATTGTTTGGTAGTTATCAATTTAGATTAGATTAATTAGTTTAATTTAGTAAACACTTTAGTATAAATGAATTCACTCAAAGTTATTATAGCCTATCCATCTTAGTATCTATTCAGTTAATAGAAAATAACACTTATACATATATTGATTTCCAGCGTTCGACACCCTACTCATTCTATCTAAGCTTAGAGACTGGGGTAATAAAATTTACACCGCAGCACGTTTTTGATGCCATTACTGAGGAGTCAAATAAGTGATTTTTTTTATTAACTTAAGGTATAATAAGTTTTATTTAGGCCTTTTGTATGATTTTTGTTTGTTAGTTTGATTATTTTGTAGTAATAGTTTAGTTTGTTATCTTTTAAGTTTAGAAGTAATAGTAAAGATAATCTTCTTCCATTTGACCCTAAAATTGATAAAACTTTACATGCATTGCATAGGGATGAAAGACAACAACAAGAAGATGAAGACCAAAGTTCAAATATCATAGCTGATCGAGATAGGTGTACTTTGGGCAATTTTGCTATGCCTAACATATCAGAGAGTTTAGAGGAATTATGGCACCTACCATTGCCAATAGTAACTTTAAAATCAAGCCATGTATTATCTAAATGGTGTAAAATAATCAATTCAAAGTTCTCTAAGGAGAAGATCCTTATGCATACATAATGACCTTTCTCAATGTGTATGCAACATTCAAAATAAAAGAAGTGATGGATGATGCAATTCAACTTAGAATATTCCCTTTTTCAGTTAAGGACAAAGCACAATTATGCTTGGCTTGTTTGCCTAGTGTGTCCATCACTACATGGGATCAATTGAAGTAAGCATTCCTTCATAAGCACTTTCTACCCCATAAGATTACCAAATTCAAAAATGAGATTACAATTTTTCAGCATGCAAATGAGACTATTTATACAGCATAAGAGAGATTTAAGGAACTTCAAAGGCGATGTCTTCATTATAGCTTATCGGATTGGATGATTATTAAATCTTTTACAATGGTTTGACAAATGAAAATCAAAATATAGTAAATGCAGCCTCAAATGGCAAATGGATGGACAAAACAGTGAGAGAAGCCATCACTTTGCTTAATGAACTTGCATCACAATGATATATGGGAGATGAACCAACTATGGCTAGGGCAAGATGAGTCTTAAAGCTTGATATAATCAATTTGTTAACAATAAAGTTAGATGCACTCACCAAATTGGTAAGTAAATCTCAAGTTAGTTCTATTAATCATTCAAGTATTACTTGTGAATTGTGTGGAGGATCTCACTCCTATGCACAATGCACAATGATTTCTAGTGAAGTGGAAAATTTTGTTTAAGGAGGTTTTAACCAAAGAAGGGGATTAAAATCTAACTCTTATAACCTTTACTGGAGACATCACCCTAGATTTTCATTGTCCAATACCTTATCCCAACTCAACCCTCTAAGTAGCCCTATGCCTAGACCACAAACCCCACTCAATTTTTTTATAAAGCCACCCTTCACTGCTTTATAACCCAAATCTCATATAAAATCCCTTATAGAATAATTTATTAACTAATAAATTGCCATAAATAAAAATAATGAGGAGCAATTTAAGCAAGTGAATGCAAAAAGCTTGAGCAATTCTTTACTCACAATAGAATCTTATAAACCCAAATTACCCAACAAGCCTCTTCTAGTTCTCAACTAATGGGAAAGCTACCTAGCCAACCTGAGTTCCCTCACAAGGAGACTTGTCAAGCCATAACTTTAAGAAGTGGTAAAGAAGTTGAGCATAATGAGGTAAGAGGTAAGAAAGTGGTTAATACTCCATGAATGAGGGGATATACTTCATTAAGGCCTCAGAAGGAAGCTTCTCGAGAGGAGGACTTCACTTCCATTTACAATACTCCATTTTCTATCTTTTCTCACAAGGAAGGTGTTAAGTTCATCTCTCTTAAGCCTAGAGAGATTGTGCCTTGCAAGTATATTTTTATTTCCCTCTTAAGAGATATTGGTATGCTTGAACTTTTTTATTCTTTTTTGAATTAATGTGGTCTTGCTAGGTTTATATCCATTCATGAGCCCACTTACATTAACTTGCTTATGGAATTTTATACAATTTTAGAAGTGAATGAGAATTAATATAAGGTATTAGAGTTTTATATGCCAGGAGATAGACATACTATTGCTTATTCCTTCATACATATAGTTTTTGGATTTAAAAGGGATGGAATGTGTGACCCTCTTAAACGTTTTAATGTTAATGAATTTTGGACATTTTTTGCTACCTTTTTAACATAGCAAAGGCAAAGTAATGTTTATAAAAGATTTAAAGTTTTGGCTTTTCCATGAAGTGCTTACATGTGTGATTTTTCATAAATCTAATTTCAATAGGGTTTCTTATCAAAAGTTATTTCTTATATGGTGCATTCACAATAACAAGCAAGTATGTTAAACTTATTAGATTTTCAATAAAATTCTTACATGTGCATCTAGGAAAGATAACTCTATTACCCATGGCCATGTAGTGACTATTATTGCAAAAACTTTGGATAGTAATTTAAATGATTTCACCCATTTACTTGAGTGTTCTTATTTTACAAGGAAAACATTGGTAAGAGGTGAGGTGATTGATGCCTTAATAAGTTTTATTCCTGCACATTCACATTTATATTGGAGGGGATTAGTTTTGCCACCACTATTTCAAGAGGAGGGAGAGAGTAAAGAAAATGAGGTAGAAAGTAGGGATGAAGAATAGGATTTTGGTATGACTCAAGAGGGGGAATCTTATAAAGATTTGGCTATCATTCGAGCCCATTTTTATGGAGGTGAAAGTGGGCTAACTTACGATCTTTCTCATGGACAATCTCACGGTTCTTCTAGTCAATCCTCAAGGGTGTGGGAGCAATTGCTTGAAAAAAAATAATCCATGCAATGCCAATGGAATTCTATGGAAACTATAACTCACCCTCTTGATAGAAGGCAAAGGAGGATGGAGCACAAGGTTGATACATTCATTGCCTACCTTTTCCTTTGGATGATTAAGAGAAACTTTTTTTCCTTCTTATTTTTATCATTTTGGATTCACATTGGGGACATTGTAAAGTTTTAAGTGTGGAGGAAGGGATGTTTATGTTTATATTTGTATTTTATTATTTGTTGCATGTTTTGTGTTTTAGTTTTTGTTCTGTTTTTGTTTTGCATGTATTGTGCTATCTAAATTGATGCATATTTATTCATTTATCTTCTTTATCTTTATTATAAGTTTTCTCTACGTTTATCTTGATATGCTTTGAATGTATATTAATGCTATATAAATAGTTTATTTTGATGCTCAATTGATAGGATCTTAAATTTCATATATTATAGTTTTTAAGTTTTTCTTACCATCTCTTGTTATTTTCAATGTCTATAGGATGTTTAGTCAATTTTCTAACTATACTTAAGATTAGGATGGAAATATTCAAGTTTAGTATTTAAGAATTACATGGACTTGGGGAAACTATGGCTATAATATGCATAGCTTAAATTGCAATAATGGATGAGGGAAAAAAACAAAGAGAGAGCAAGAAAATCAAAGTCATCTTATGGGATAGAGCATAAAATGCACCCATTGAGATTGATTAAATAAAAAATATGGGATGGAGCATAAAATGCACCCACCAAATTGTAAATATTTAGGAAATTTATAAGTGCCTAAAAATGTTATGAGAATTATGAGTTGATGTGTGAGCTTAACCTTGTCCCAATGGCTATGTTTGTACTTGAATTTTTAAGTTTCAAGATTGTCCATCCTAGTTGAAAATTTTTGTTAGATTATTGACTCTATGTTCTTGATTTTGATTTTAATTTTAATAATTTAAGATAGTGTGTTAAATTTATTGACTATGCCATGCAACTTGTCTACTCTATCATTGTTGATGCATTGGAACTAGTTATTGACTATTTTACTTTAAGCACTCAATCATATTAAATATGATCTTATAAAGCTTTTTACTATCTTAGAAGATAATTGCTTTTATAGTTCTTCCACTTGGATTTTGTATTCTTGCTTAAGGGCAAGCAAGGTTTAAGTGTGGTGAAATTTGATGACAAGCAATTTAGCATAGCCTTTTGTTTAGTTATGCATATTTTTATGAGTTTAATGCATGTGTTTTATTATGTTTTAGGTTACTTTTTATGTATTAATTGTTTGGTAGGATTGAGTATGCCCAATTGGATGATTTGAAGCATAAAAGAGGGATTTTCATTGAAGAAAAAAAATCTTAAAAAGATTTTAAAGCCTGTACCGACTTGTTACACCAGTGTGCCGAATCATCGACAAGATAACTATTGTGACCTTTCATGCACCTTTTCAAGATTCAACCCCTCTCTAAAAAGGTATCAATTGGGATACCTTTAGGCCTATAAATACATAAAGATAACTACATTTTAGACATAGAAAAAATTACCAAGTAACTTCCAAAATAATTAAAAAAGATTATGAAGAAAAGAAAAGTCTAATGGAAGAAGAAAGCATTAAGGAGTCATCAACCAATTTCTTCTCTTTTCCTTTTTATCTTTTTACATGATTTTATTCTTCTTCTTTTTTATGTTTGTTTGCTTTGACTCCATGTGTTTAGGCTAACTTTATTTGTTAGAATTGCAAAGTATAAATTGATATATATTAATACAACTATCTTTTTTCATACATAAATGATATAAGTTCAATTGGGTACACTATAAGAAAATGTAGAAATAGTAACATAATTGATTCCGTTGCTAAATTAGCCACGAAAATTCAAATAGCAACTGAAAATAATTTATGTTGCTAAAATTGGTTAAACTTTGTAGATTTAGTAATGGAAATATATTTGGTTATCTTTCATCGCTAAAAGTGGAGGAAATGTTTAACGCCAAAATTTAGCAACGAAAATTAGCAATAGAATCACTTTACCGTTGATAAATAAGGCACCAACAGGTGGCAAAAAAATTTTGGAATGAAAAATAGCAATGGAATATTATTTCTGTTGCTAATTTAGCAAAGGAATATGATTTTCGTTGCTAATTTAGCAACAAAATTTAATTTTCGTTACTATTTTAGCAACAAAAATTAATTTGGTTGCTAAATAATTAGTGTAAAAAAACTTCAATTCCAAACTAGCAGCGAAATTTTTTTTCGTTGTTAAATTAGTAACGAAAATCTATTTAGCAATAAAAAATGAATTTGTTGCTAATTTAGTGACGAAATTTGAATTTTCATTGCTAATTTATTTTGTGCCTTAGGTAAAAATTGCCTATTTTCATTTCCTTCTCCTACAACCGTCTCTTCTCTCCTCCCTCTCATAGACACACTAGTCTCCTCTCTTCTTTCTCTCTTTTTTCTAACAAAGAAATCTCTTTTCCTCATTACAGCTTCCTCACTGGTTCCATTTATGTTTTGATAAACTTGATCGAATGATCCATAGTGCAACACTCCAGATCCATGACCGATTCAAAGATTGTTGATTATGATAGCAATCAACGATTGTAGGTTAGCTTTTGTTATGATCTTAGAAATCTATAAGTGTTCATATAACAATTAATAATTTTGTGAATTTTTTTTTTATTTTTCTGTAATTTCTTCATATTTGATGGTCTTCTTTGCTGTATAATCTCGATTTTTAAGCACGATGTATGTAGATTTTTGGGTATATATATGAAGATACTCGCTTTTAGGAAAATTTCAGATATTTGTTTATTTATTTATTTGTGGTCTTGGTTCTGCTTTTTTATACACATTCTGCTTATTTATCAGTGAAAGTCTCTTCAATTCTACATTTCATTTATTTCAATTTTCTTTTCTTAGTTATTTTTTATTTAAATAATAGTTTTGAATCTTTTTTTAGAAATTGAGGGTTTCTCATGATTTTGACAAACTATTGACATTTGATTCAATGATTCTAACTTCGCCTTTCTGAAATTTTCTTGTTTTGTTGTAGCTATGATTCTCACTTTTCGGGCTTTCTTCAACATGTATCATTTCGGAATTTTTGTTTCTTTCTAGCATTTTCTTCTGTAGTTGATGCTTGTAGTTACATGTCTTTATATATGTAGTACTTTACTTATGATTGCATGTTCTACAATTGAAATTGGGCATTTTTGGCTTGTTACTTTTGTTTATATTTTGCTTATCTTTATTACTTTAGTTGTTGTTGAATGTTTGATGATATCTCGTTAGTTTTGGTTGCATAAATAATAATTTAATTTTGTTTGATTTTATATTTTGCTTGTTCTTTAGAAAGGTTACTACCAGATGAACTTGTGTTTCTATGTTCTTCTTTCAATTTCTTTCGTTTGTTCTTTGGAAGATTGGAAGAGTGTTAGGAAAATGAACATGAGTTGGTGTTGTTTTATGTTGGAAGAATAAAGAATTATTGTCTGTTTTAAATTTATTTTAATCGGTGAATCGTTGAAACTTTGGAATCAAGAAAATGTTGCTGTAAAAAATGTCTATTTTAGGTAGGTAACAAAAAAGAATAAGCGAGAACTGAATTTCATTCTAATTGTTACACTTATGAAATTATGCATTTTTGATTATGAGTTATCTTTTCCAAGGCTTCAAAACCTACATGTCAATTATTGCAAGGTCTAGTATAAATGAGAATATCCGTCGCTACCTTTTTTTTCATGTTTATGTAATAGTACTCCACATTGGACATTTGGCATTCCAATTTTGTGCTTGACAGCTCATGTTTTGGTGAATTTAATTTGTTAATGGCTTCCCTGGCTTCATATAACTTAGCTTTCCTTGATTTTTTCTCTAAGTGTCTGCTTGCACTTTGATGAGTCTTAATGAAGCTTCATATAAATTATACTATTGTTATTTTCAGCAAAAAGAAAATTCCATATTTTTTAACTCAAGTCTAGCTTCTGGGACAATATCATTAAATTGGTTTTTGCTCTATTTCAAGGTATGTTAATATTTTGAACAACTCCCTTAATTTTTTAATTCTAAAGTATCAAAAATTTCCTCTTCAATTTTTGTATAAATGGTGGAATTCAGATTTGTAACAAGTTGTTATATTTATTCTTTGATTTCACATATCCGCTGCTATGATATCTCAATTGTAATGCTTTGTGCTACTTCCTGCTTGTAGTTTTCTTACCGTTGTTTAATATCCATTTAATATACCTTGAAACATGCCTTGTTTAATATTTATTTATTAATCTAATAATATTTTCATCGTTGTTTTTATCAATCTGAGAATTTAAAACTTAAACCAGAGTTTCCTAGAAGATATAACCATCTGTGCCTTACCCTGTTTCGGCAAAACATAAACTCTAATTGTAACCTAGAATTCTTAGTTTGGTTTTTTTGTGCAAGACTGTGATGTTATTATTGATGATGTTTTTTTAGTACTTTTTTTCAAGTCTCTCATTTCTCATATGTTTCAGTGAGCATTGCAGGCTTCTTATTAAGAGAATGCCACATGACCTCCCATCTAATGTGTTTGTTGATTAATAGATCTTTGAATTTTGTTGATATGTAATATTGGTTTTCAATTTAATGTATCTCTATAAAACTACTATTTGAAGTAGTTAACATTTGTTAAGATGACTTTAATTTTTAGTTCTGCTATTAAAGTATACAACTTTAAATAAAAAAAACTTGTTTTGAAGAAAATATAGTTTATCTAGATTTCGCATTATGTTAGCTTGAATCCGATGATGCTTGTTGTTTCTTTTCAGCTATTAGTTGCTTTTTGCAAGCTTAAAGTTGTTTATTTTGCCAGAATATTTTGATTTATACACTCAAATACTAGATGCCATACACATGCACACACACGCGCGCGCGCGCGCACACACACACACATACACACATATATCTTAGTTATGTATATTAATACATGACTTCTATTATTTTATTTTCTCTTTTTGCTCCACTTTTCTAAAATATTATGTTTTATATCTGTTACAAATTTATAAGTGAGGACCATGTGGTCTTATGTGTTGCTTCTTGCATTAATTTAGTTTTAAATATAAGCATCTCATTGCTTATATGTGAAGTTCACCAATTCATTTAAAGATAGAGAAACCTGGAAGCAAAATTGATAGTTGGTAACTTAGAAGTAAGCAATTTTGAGCTGCTATTTGTGTCATCTTTTGATGTTATTTTAGTGCTTTAAATTATGTTTATGCTGTCATCAGCTATAAGCTTAGGATATCTCTCTTGGTAATATGGTTTTTATGAAATTTCTTGTATGATCATCCTTTTCTGATGTCAGTATAGGTGATAGGACCAAGATGAAAGTTAGGAAACCTAATCTTTACTGTGCTGGAACTTGAGTAGCTTTTGTTATAGATTTCTTACTTTCTTCTTAAATTATATTTAAATACTTTTCTAGGTTGTTATTGACTTTGGAAGGCTGAAGCACCGAAATCTACAAAGGTAGTCTTTTTACTTCTTATCTAACTCAGGTATGTACATATTCTCTTCCCAATTTCTTTATTTAGGTTGTTTGTGTTTTCTTTTTGAAATTTGAGTTATTTATTAGAAAAATGTTTATGGATGAGTCAACATGTGTGGTTTAGAAGGAGAGAAAGGATGAGAAGAAAAATGATAGTTTCACTTTACGCCCCTCCTTTGCTTGTTTAATCATGGGATTTAAATAGTAACAACATGTAGCTGATTAAAATTAATGGAATTTCTTATCTTGTGATGTATATTTAGTATTTTAATGACTACTAACATGTTATGCATACTTTATGTGTTGATGTTTGAATATTAAATATGATAATTTACAAGTGTAGCTAAGCTATTATAGTTTTATAAATCATAGACCCTATAATGACTGCTATTGCTATTATTTTAATGACTGCTATTATTGTTATTTTAATGCCTGCTATTGCTTGATTTGAGAACTATTGCAAGTAGGTAGCATTAAATTTTTGATTAATTTTGTTAGGACTATTGTGTGAGGAATTTGTAATGTTTAACCAAACCTCATTTGATAAGTACCCAATGCATTTTCATATACATTCATGCCAACACTTTTGCCAAGATGCATATATGTTTGTATTGCATTAATCACTCTAGCTTGCATTTTATTTGTGTCATTGTTGAATTAAGGTATATAGGGTAGAAAAATTCGACTTTCGGGCTACTGGTTTCCAAAGATTAACTCGGTTATCATGGTTGAGTGCCACGTACTTTGATGCAACTTAATTTTATGCCATGCTTTCACATTTCAAGGTTCTTTTTAGAGCAATGTTTTACCTTGTTAGCAGGCTCATGATGTTTATTAAATAGCTTTTCTATTTAAGTGCTAAGATAATTAAACTTTTTCTATGAATGATGTAGTTCTTTGTTTATGGATGGAAATCTAACTACTTGGTAATTGTTTATGGCATAACATACATGATATGTATAGTCAATTTTATTTTATTGTTAATGTTCATGTGGCTTTAGGTTGTTAGCAGGGTCTCATCTTTTAATTCAAAAGACCTGTTGATGTTGTTTGTTGAATGGTACAATGTGTTTTCTCTTCCTGTTGGTCCTTTGCTTTGTTAATTTTAAAAATTGGATTTCAAAAATCGTTTGGCAGTGGTGGAGGTGAATTTTGATTGCATTCTAAACAATGGGAGGCTATTATCAATATAATTGTTTAGTATATAATTGCATACTTAGGTTGTTTGCTGAAAATTTCCATACTTGTATGATACTGTTGTATAATGATGGTTTAATATATGTCTGTTTCTATGGATGTTTACGTGTTTTTAGATAAATTTTTTATTTCATAGGAGGTAAATGTCATAAAATTAAAGGAAATTTTGCTGAATTTTTTATAAACTTGAGTTTAATTGGTTATGGAGGAAAAGTCTATGTGTAAGAGGCCTACATATCCTGAAGTATTTATGTACACCCATACAAAAAAGTATGATAGTCAGGCATTTGTTAATACCCGTTGTAGACAAATCAATGTACGTAAATTTCATATTTGAATATTACTTATTTTATGAAAATATAGTTAATTCATTGTAACTATTGTTATTATACGAGCAATTACAAGAGACTATCACTCAACAGCAATAGAACTCTAAAAATGTGGATGAGGGTCGGATATTTCTTTAAGAAGTTAGTGGTAAGAATAATCAAGGAAGTATTTTTGGCTTAGGATCTATTGGAAATACATCCTATTGACATTCCTTTGCATCATCTACAGCTACTTCTAGTAGGCATTCCGAA
The DNA here is from genome assembly GCA_037975025.1 of Excoecaria agallocha. NCBI lineage: Eukaryota > Viridiplantae > Streptophyta > Magnoliopsida > Malpighiales > Euphorbiaceae > Excoecaria > Excoecaria agallocha. The sequence goes on from CM075814.1 coordinate 37,688,762, forward strand.
CCTTCTGAGAGAGTTATTTATTTAGAGAATACTATTTGCATGTTGCTCGATATTGTAAACCAACTAAAGAATGAGATGAAAAAGATGAGAAGCAAGGGCAACACCTCTCAACAGCCAGATCGTCCTCCTTTACCAACTACATAATTTATATTTATAATATTTAGATATTGATACTGATTTTCTGTTGTGTTTCTATTGGTTTTTATAGATTCTACGGTATAATTTAAGTATCGATACTGATTTTATGTTGTGTTTCTATTAGTTTCTACGGTACTATTTTATGACCAATAAACATAGATTGAAATTAAAATCTTATGCTACCATAAAATTGATAATTATGGATGGAAATTTATGTACCCCTGCTAATTTTGATGTTTTCGTTGCTAAAATTAGCAACAAAATTTCAATTTTTGTTGCTAAAATTAGCAATGAAAATAATGATTTGATTGTTAAAATTACCAACAGAATAATATTTTTGTTGCTAATTATAGCAACCAAAATGTAATTTTTGTTGCTAAATTTAGCAACGGAATCATTTTTCGCTACTAAAATTGACTAATTTATCAAAACTTGCTTGAATTTAGCAACAGAACGAAATTCATTTTTTGTTGCTAAATTTAGCAATGGAATTTTATTTTTGTTGCTAAAAAATAGCAACTACCGGATTAGCAATCAAAATTTTCTTTGCTAATTTTGATTAGCAACAGAAAATATCAATTTTCTATTGCTATTTTTCGTTGCTAAATTGCAATTTTCTTGTAGTGGTACTCAAGTTGTTATGTATGTTTGATCACCATATATATTGTGTTAATCAAATTGTCACAATGAGAATTGGGACATTTTGGTGGAAAGGCAATTGAATTTACTTAAAGTATAGAAATCACTTAGGAGACAATAATTTCACTTTGAGGGGTTAAAAGATAGGCATAGGAACTTCATGGTTTTCATCTATCTCTACAATGACATGAGAGTGCTTGTGGACTTTAAATGAAAATGCCCTTATTTGACCATTAGAGTTACATCTAGGGATAGTAGACCTTATTCTCCAATCATTGCAAGTATATGTGCTTTATTTAATCTTTATATGATAAATTTGTATCGTGTAATTCTAGCATCTTACTTGATTGTTTGGTAGTTATCAATTTAGATTAGATTAATTTAGTAAATACTTTAGTATAAACAAATTCACTTAAAGCTATTATAGCCTATTCATCTTAGTATCTATTCGATTAATAGAAAATAACACACACACACACACACACATATTTATTTATTCCCAACGTTCGATACCTAACTCATTCTATCTAAGTCTTACAAACTAGGATAATAAAATTTACATCGTAACATGTAAGGCATATTAATGATGTGAATATATAGGCATGAATTAATATTATATTGTGAACTATGAACATACATTATAAATATTGATTAAACACAAAATCAAAATATGTGTTATCTTCTTTGAACATTTCAAATGTTTTATAGGGAGCTATATAAGGATATTAAGTAATCCAAATGTAGAAGAACTTATTTGGACTTTTACTATATTACACGTATGTATATTGATAAAATGCATATAAAGATTTGTAAATTACATCAAAGAGTGCAATAAGGTACTGTTGTATATGTGTATGTATAAATAACAAGTATAGTTTCATTAGAATTAAATGTGTATTCTGGTAATTTGTAAGTCTAATAAATAAAGCAACATAAAAAAGTGTTCTAATGCCTATGTATAGTACTTGGAAGTGGAAATATAGGCATGCCTATAAGGGTTATTGCAATTGCTAGTATTTTGACCCTATTTGGGTCTATAATTTATTCCCATTTGGGATTATAGTGTACAATCTTGGCCCCATTTGGGTTTACTAAAATTGATACCTTTAGGTATCCATATTCATAATACCTTCAGATATTCATAACATCCGCTATCCATACCCATAAAATTTAGGCAGGCATTTACTAAATGTAAAAAGTTATATGTTTAATTATCTAATTATATCAAAGAAATATGGCAATTTTCTACATATATACATGCATATTTATATGTAAATCATATTTGGTTATTACCATTAAAGTGATACTACCATTTGTCATATAAATTATTTATTAGATTTACAAATATTATTTTATTTATTGTATATGCTTAACCTATATATTAAGTTTTATAAGCTTAATTACCTGCATTGTTGATTTTAACCATTTTAATAGGTTGTTTAGACCCCCTTTTTATTCCATACTAAACTTTTAGCTTAGCATGAGTATTTGTCCATGTAGGTGTTTCAAGAGAAGTGTCGTAGGAATAAGGCTTGCATATGAGAAGTCTACATAAGATTTAGAGTATTTTGATGTAACCATAATTTTGTAATTTGTATATATAATTTTTGTTGGATGTTTATTATGTATCTATGGAGAGCAATCTTGTAAAGTAACATAACAATGATATGGTGCATCTATAATAGAGATTAGTAAAAAGAGTGATGCTTATAGACCTATTTTATATGATTATATGAAAATCGAGTGAAGGTAGATTATATATGTTTGATTAAGTCTTAGATATTAGCTTGCATGTGATTAATGTTGTATCTAGGCATATTGCACATGAGGGTTTTAGTGATGGGCTATTTCAAACATTTTGTAGTTGGGAGTTACATTTTTCTATCTTTTAAAACCCCTCATGATAAGAAATAAATGCTCACATAAGAATTAGGAAAATTTTAGATTTTTCCTCTTGCTAGCTATTAATATCCATGAAACAGATAAAAAAAAAATAATTGACTCACACCCTTGACTCTTGAGTTAAGAGAAGAAGTAAAGGTGGGATCATTTAGTCCTTTTATTGGTTAAATCATGGCCTTTACTCGTGAGTCAAAGGAGTGACTCAATATTAAATCATTTTTATCCTTTAAAATTATGCATTCTTGCTCTAACAATAGGAGGACAAGGGTATAGCCCTAAAAATTTTTTTTGAACATTGAAAAACATAAAATAGAGCCGTAAAAGGTATTTAAAAATATATAACTCAAGTTAGACCTAGCACTTCCATTCCTTATCTATTTATAAGTAACAATAACCTAATTAGGTAACCTTGATCAGGAGCCACCTCAGGATACAATGTCTACAAGGGGTGTCTTATGGTTGTCAAGGGTTCTTTATCAGTTGTGAGCCCGTATTTTGCTGGGTAAGAAAATAGGGCAAAAATTCATTTTGCTCTGTATTTTTGAAATAGTAAATGAACTTTTTAGACTATAATGTTATTTTAACAATTATTTACCTATATCTTAAGTTTCAAATTAATCAAAAATCACACAATTTAGATCTATAAAACAAGAGATATACCCAAAACAATATAAACTACTCCAAAACATAAGCAATGTCAGGTCATAGATTTCAAACTCAATTTCGAAAGCCTTAGAGAAAAAATTAAGTTTTGATATCTCATAAAAATTATAGATCTATGTGTTAAGTTTAATGTCCAATTATAAACACTAAATTTGAAGGTCTTTAGGCTGAGATATGGCAAAAGACTAAAGACTGTATAGGGAATTCCATAATAGCTCAAAGGCAATTTTCCAAATAAGTCAACTAAAGCCTTTTCATGCAAGAATCAATAATTTAACTTCAATTAAACTCACAAATATAAATTTTTACATCCTTTAAAACACTTATACAAATTTAGTTCATGCTAAAGCATTATGCATATACATATGAATTAAGGGTTTCCTATACCTTATAAATGGCCAACTTGCTTCTCTAATTTCTTTTTTTCTCCTTTCTTTTGCTCATGTTGTTTTCCTCTACTAAATCATATCATATACATATATAAATATCAATTTCAATCCCATGATTCTAGCTCTCTATAAAGAATAAGAAAGAGATGGAAAGGAAGTTAAAACTAGACATTATGTATATGACCTTAACATGCTTGAATTATACTTGATTTTTGCTTCTTTTTTTCTTAGTCTCCTTACGAAGAAAATTTTATGAGAGGTTTAGATAAGTAAGGAAGTGGATAAATTTCTATTTTAAGCTCTTATTTTGGCTAGCCATCACACTCTTATGCCTTTTATGCATTTTCTAGAACATACAAACACTATAAAAAATACATTTTACCGATGAAATTGTGCTTTTTATCGATGGAAAATGACCTTACTGATGGTTTTTTATTATTTTACCAGTGAAATACATCCATCAATAGAACATTTATATGTACCAAATTAACGATGAAAAATTTCGTTAGTAAATATTACCGATGGATTTACATAAAACATTCCATTGGTAGTTTTATTAAAAATTCATTGGATGTTTCATCGCATTGATCGACTACCAACGAAACATTTCATCGATAAAATTTAATGAATAAATTATTAATTTATGTTAATATAAATAGCAACGGATTTTTTCATTGGTAATATTATTGGTAAATATATTTATTATAAATATTAAAATGGTAGTGATAGATTTTTCCATAGGTAATTTTCTTGGTAACATAAAATTTTTCCATATACTTTTGAATTTTTTGCAAAAATTATATATTTCTTGTTTGCAATTCTCATATTGAACATGATAAGTTAAATACAAAAATTATAAAATTTAAATTGGTATAACAAAATTAATATATATATATATATATATCATAACTATTGTGCACATATATCTATATTGTACACAATATTTTATGGTTGTACAAAAAATTAAATATATCAATTGAAAATTCTAACTGCTATACAAAAAATATTATACCAATATTTGCATTTGCATTTACAGACAATAAATAATTTTGTACAAAAAGTTAACTATTCTAACTACTTTATAAAAGATTAAATATCATAATTTAAAATTTTGACTTCAACATAAAGAATGCAAATTTACTTCAGTAGCATTTGCATACCACAAATAATGTTATATTGCTCTTAAATAATTCCTCAAAATGTGAATGGATTACCTCACCTTTTGGACCAGCCTCCTAAAATTCAAATGACAAAAATGGAAAAACTACCAGTGTTTATCAATATATAAAAACCAAATTGGAAACCATATACAATTTGTATAAAGATTATTATTAAATATTCTACTTTGATTATTTTTTTCAGCCAATAGCTTTCGCGAGGAATCTCAATTATCCTAAAAGAATATCAATCCTTACCCTCAATATAGAGATTCTCATATCATAGTTGTTTATAAGAAATACAATTTGAAGTTTATTCCTCAGGAATTTTTTGGTAAGCTCGATGAGCAAGTCATCAATGGTCATTTTCAGTCAATGCAATGCTTATTTTATAACTCTATTGATACAACTTCATGTTGTCATTTGTTAAATGTACCTACTATCAAGAAACAACATAATTAACTCATAAAATAGCTTTAAATCCTACTCACTTTATAAAAATCATGAATTTTCAAAAATAGATACAAAACCAACATCTTTAAGGACATAAATCTAAGCAATCATACCCACAAATATGCCTTGCAGATATAGGGTTGTTAGCAGGATGGTGATTGATAAGTGTGAATTTTAGTATGTTTTTAATATAGTTTTAGTAGGCTTAGTGTGTTAATTTAGTAGTATTTAGGTTAATTTATTAAGTTTGCAATTTGAGGTCTTAATTGAGAAATTTGGTGTTTTTAAGTGTTTATTTGAAGAAAAATAAGAGGTTAAAGGACTAAAGAGGAATTTAGCATCAAAGAAATTAAAGAAAAAGTAATTGAGGCAATTTTAGTGCAGTAGCCAAGTACTCGAGGGAGTGAATTTCTTCATCGAGTGAGCATTAATACTCTATCAAATCATAAAGGAGTGATGAAGGAGTAGATTCCACTCTACTGAGTCATAAAGGAGTGATGAATGAGTCATGAAGAAGCAGTATTAAAGGCACTCAGTGGAGCATTTCTTCACTCTACTGAGTGGGTGTTAAGGCTAAATTCCAGAGATGTTATTCAATAGAGTGTGATTCTACTCTCCCGGATCAAAGTCATTCAATAATTTTGGAAGCCTTTTTCCATCTAATTTAAGAACTATCTAAATTAGGAAGTATGATGCCAATGAAACTTCCTATTTGCTATCGATAAAAAGCGATCAAAACACCAAATTAAGGGGGTGAGAGAAAGATTTTAAAATAGTTTTAGAGTTTATTAGTTAGCTAGTTTATTTTACATTTTTATAGTTTTTTAGTTAGTATTTATTATTAAACAAAGGCTAAGAGATTAATGTTTTTGCATAATTCTATAGAAGTTTTTGGTTTTTAGTATTTGTATCTTACTTTTTGTTTTTTTTAATTTCTCAATATGAAGTGTGAGTAGTTTTCTTTTACTTTTGCTAAAGGATACTTGAATCCTTAACTCTATATTATTATGACTTAATTTGTGCTTAAATTAATATAAGTCTTGATTATTTCTTAGTTTTGAGAAAAGTTTTATCTTTAGTTTTCTAAATTTTGGTTGTTAACTCATTTAATTATTGGTTAATAATTGATCTTTGGTAAACTATGGATATGTATGTTCTTAGATTAATTTATTTTTGCTAATACATGATTATTTTATAAACTAGATATAATTATATGTTAATTAAGGAAAGTTAAGATTAAAAAGAGTTAAAAATAAGAATAGGTGAAAATTAAATTTGCTTGAAAAAGAGTTTAATAGATATCTAGGGGGTTAAAATCATATTTTTATGCTAAGTATTGGATTTTTCCTAACAAGATAGGTTTAATGCTTAGAATGATATTCTTGATTTAAGCTATCTTGCTTTATTCATCTGATTTCTTCATAATCACTTATGTTCCTTTTTAATGAAGTCATTATTATATGAGTTAAGGTGGATAGTCCTTTATTGAAAGTTATCTTTAATATTGATTTTGACCAATTTTATATCCTTGTTTTTAGTTTAATTATTTGGAACCTTAGTTGTTTATTTAAATTTCTATCGTTAATTTAGTTAAACCTTTACTATCATAACTTTGGGATTCTCTTCTTTCTCACACACAGTTTCATTCTAAAAATCTAAACACTTTCATACATACACAAGTTTTTATTGGGTACAATATTTAGCGGTCATAATTATATTTTTTATATTATTAGCTGATCAGTACACTTGCTATACACCAATCAAGTTTTTGATGCCGTTGTCGGGGATATATTGGCATTTGTTTACTTATTTAGATTTTTAAGGTGGATTTTACGTTTTCTTTTTCTTCTCTTTTTGTTTTCTATTTATTAATTTTCTTCTTTTATTTTGCCTGTGTCAATCATTTATGGTAAGAGGCAATCCAATTTTGCCTATTGACCCTAAAATAGAAAGGACATTTCATAGGATTAGGAGATTATAAGAGACCATAAATGATCAAGGGATATGTGTAAATCCACCACTCAATATCGATAACCTATCTTGTAATGACCCACCTATAAACGATCCACCACCATCTAGAATAAAAGTGCAACATGAGCACTATCAAGCTCAAAGGAATATGTATAGGTCTAGAACCATTAGGGACTATACTATTCCCAGGTGGAATGAAGAACATAGAACCATTAGGATACCTCATCATCAACCCTTTGAGATAAAACTAGTTACCATCACCATGGTACAAAGAAATCAATTTTTGGGTTTAGAGATAGAGGATTGAGCTTAACACTTAGATATGTTCGTAGAAATTAGTGATACCGTGCAAATTCCAATTGTATCAATGGATACTATTAGGCTTAAATTATTTCCTTTTACCCTCATTGGAAAGGAAAGTGATTGGTTGCAAATGCTATCAAATCAATCCATTCAATTATGGCAACAAATGCAAGAGAAATTCTTATGTCGATTCTTCCCACCTGCTAAAACAACCATTATTAGGAAGAACATTAATGACTTTTAGCAATTTTATGAGAAACCATTCTATAAGGCTTAGGAAAGATTTAAGAGACTCTTAAAAAGTTACCCATACCATGAATTTACTATATATCAATTAATGTATATCTTTTATGGAGGTGTGAATCAAGCTATAAGGTCTCTTATAGTTGTGACTTCTAATGGAAGCTTTATGAATAAAATTCCTAAAGAAGATTTCTTACTTCTTAATGAGATGGCAAAAAATGAGGCTCAATGGGTAACCTCTAGGGCTACTCTAAAGAAGCAAAGAGCACATGGTGTAGACAAAATAGTTGTGCTAGAAGCATTGGAATTGATGAGAAAAGAACATTTAAAGGAAATAAATGAGCTAAAAATTCAAAATGCTTCAGCTTTACCTAATGGATGTGAAATTTATACAGGAACATAAGGAGCATCTAAGAATGGTGAAGGATTAGTAAAGGAAGTGAATGCCTTAAACCCTTATAGTAATACTTATAACCAGGGTGGAAAAATCATCCTAACTTTGCATTGAGAGAAGAAAACTAAGCATCTAACTCTAACTCTCAACCTAGAGCTCACTTTAACCAAAACTTAGCTTCCCATAGCCATCCATCATATCATAATCAAGCTCAACCATAATACCCTTCTAACTATCAATCACAACCTTATCAACCACTTGAATTTCCAAAACCTCAACCCCCACAAGAAAAGAAACCAAATTTAGAAAAGATGTTTGCTAGTCTTATAGCCTCCCAAAATACATATATGTCTAATCAAGATGTTAGGTGGAAATCCCAATATATTTTGATGAGAAACCAAGATGCATCTATTATGAACTTAGAAAATCAAATGGGGCAACTTGCTAATTCACTCTCCAATAGAGCTTAAGGTACCTTTCCATCTAATGTGGATTAGAATCCAAAAGAGGAAGCCAAAACAATCACTTTATGAAGTGGAAAAGAGGTATAAGAAGCTAAAAATAGTAAGAGCTCTTCTAAAGTTATGGAACCCATAGCGGAGGTAAGTGTATCTAATCCCAAAATTATTGATGAGATATCTCCTGTTGTTAAAAAGGGTAAAGGTAAGGAAATATTAGTTTTTACTGTGCTTTATCAATCTCAATTGCCTTATCCAACTCTAGCTAGAAAAAAAGCATAATAAGCAATTATCCAAATTTTTAGGCATGTTTAAAAAGTAGTATGTAAATTTACCATTTGCTGAAGCTTTATTACACATGCCTAAATATGCTAAATTTATGAAAGATCTTTGTACTAATAGAAAAAGCTAGAAGGGGTAGTAACAGTTTAATTATCTAAAAATTATAGTGCAATTTTAATGAGTAAAATTCCATTAAAATTAGTGGATCCTGGAAGTTTTACTCTACCATATGAATTAGGAGAAAATTTTGTTGGTTATGTATTATGTGATTTGGGTGCTAGTATAAATTTGATGCCTTATTCAATTTGCAAAAAAATTGAACTTAGGAGATATAAAGATAACCCGAATGATGCTCCAATTAGCGGATAGATCCGTAACAAGGCCTAAAGGGATTATAGAAGATTTATCGGCAAAGGTGAGAAATTTTATTTTTTCGATTGATTTTGTAGTAATGGATATGAAAGAAGATAGAAAAGTACATTTAATAGTGGGAAGACCATTTTTGAACATGATTAAGGCATTGATTGATGTTCATAGGCAAACAGTCACTTTAAGATTCAATAAGGAGGAGATGGTGTTTAATGTAAACAAAGTAATGAAGCATCCCTCATATGACTTTAAAGAGTCAATTTGCTTTATAGATAGTGTTCAAGAATGCATAGAAGAAAAGCAATAGGAAATTCTATTAGATAATGAGCTTTAAAGTTGTTTGATACATTCGAAGGATAGAGAAAAAGCTGGAAAAAATAAAGAGGAGCTAATAAATGAACTAGAGAAAAAGCACAATGAGGAAGACAATATGGGGGGTGAATCATCCCCTCCTAAGGGAGAAAATTCTGAACTTAAAACTCTCCCTTCTCATTTAAAATGTGTTTTTAGAATATCATGCAAAACCAATAATTATTTATTCATTTTTGACAGGTTTGGAAGAAGAGATGCTAATAGAAGTGCTAAAGAAGCATAAAGGAGCAATTGGTTGTGTAACATCCAATTTTAAGGATATTAGCCCTACTTATTGCACACATCGAATACCTATGGAGAATGGTTTTAAGCCAGCGGTACAATCCCAAAGGCAACTCAATCTAACTATACAAGAAGTTGTGAAAAAGAAGATACTAAAATTCCTTGATACAAGTATTATCTATCCCATTTCTGATAGTAGTTGGGTTAGTCTGGTCCAATGTGTACCTAAAAAGGTGGGAATGACTACCATAACCAATGAAAAGGATGAACTCATCCCAACACGAATGGTGACAGGATAGAGAGTATGTATAGATTATAGAAGGTTGAATAATGCTACTAAAAAATATCATTTTCCTTTACCTTTCATTGACCAAATGTTAGAGAGATTGGCGGGGAATAGATTTTATTATTTTTTAGATGGATATTTAGGGTATATGCAAATACCTATAGCCTCAGAAGACTAAGAAAAGACCACATTCACATGCCCTTATGGCACATTTGCATATAAGAGGATGCCTTTTGGTCTTTGTAATGTCCCCGCCGCTTAGCAATGATGCATAATAGGCATATTTCACGATTTTATTGAAAAATTCATAGAGGTTTTCATGGATGATTTTACATTATATAGTGGCTATTCTTTTTTTTTTATCTATTGTCCATTCTTTGATAACCAATACCTTAACCCCATTAAAACCCAAATAAGACCTAAGTGAATCTAAGTTGGTTTTTGAGTTGTTTAGCTGACATAACCGTTGGGTTCTGATGATAAATGAGGAGCTTATGGTGATTCTAGAGTTTCAAGCGTGAAACCAATTATACACTTAGATGTACATTCATTCTAAACTTGGCTATATATTTGTGTTGGTGTTTTGAAAATACTTAAAATGTTTTGATCTTGCACACACATAAGAAAACTAACTTATATTATCTTGTTTAAAGTTTATTCTAGTTAAGATTTTATTAAGTGGTCTTGTTAATTGCTAAACTTAGTTTAGAATTGTATGATTCTTGATTAAAGTTTGATTATTTTGAGAAGTTGGTTTGTTCAGATTTGCTCGAGGGTGAGTAAAGACTAAATGTGGGTCATTTGATAAGTGTGAATTTTATTATATTTTTAATATGTTTCTAGTGGGCTTAGTGTGTTAATTTAGTAGTATTTAGGTTAATTTAATGTTTAATTTGTTAAGTTTGCCATTTGAGGTCTTAATTGAGAAATTTAATGTTTTTAGGTGTTTATTTGAAGAAAATGGAGAAGTTGAAGGACAAAAGAGTAATTTAGCATTAAAGAAAGTAAAGAAGAAGCAACTGAGGCAATGTTAGTGATGAAGGAGTAGATTCCACTCTACTGGGTCATAGAGGAGTGATGAATGAGTCATAAAGAAGCAGTAGTGAAGGCACTCGGTAGAGCATTTCTTCACTCTATCGAGTGGGTGTTAAGTCCAACTTCCAGATGCTATTTGTTGGAGTGCAATTTTACTCTCCCAATCAAGGTTGTTCAATCATTTTGGAATTCTTTTTCCATCTAACTTAAGAAGTATTTTGCTATATGGATTAGGAAGTATGATTCCAATGAAACTTCCTATTTGCTATCTATAAAAAGCGATCAAAGCACCAAATTAAGAGGGGTGCGAGAAAGATTTTATAATGGCTTTAGAGTTTATTAGTTAGCTAGTTTATTTTATGATTCTTTTACAGATTTTTAATTAGTTTTTATTATTAAACAAAGGCCGAGGGATTAAGGTTTCTGCAAAATTCTACAGAAGTTCTTGGTTCTTAGTATTTGCATCTTACTTTTTGTTTGTTTTTCATTTCTCAATATAAAGTGTGAGTAGTTTTCTTTTACTTTTGTTAAATGATACTTGAATGCTTAACTCTAAATTTTTATGACTTAATTTTTGCTTAAATTAGTACAAGTCTTGATTATTTCTTAGTTTTGAGCAAAGTTTTGTCTTTAGTTATCTAAATTTTGGTTGTTAACTCATTTAATTATTGGTTAATAATTGATTTTTGGTTAAATATTGATATGTATGTTCTTAGGTTAATTTATTTTTGTTAATGCATGATTATTTTCTAAACTAGTTATAATTATGTGTTAATTAAGGTAAGTTAAGATTAAGAAGAGTCAAAACTAAGAATAGGTAAAAATTAAATTTACTTGAAAGAAAGTTTAATAGACATCTAGGGGGTTAGAATAAGATTTTTATGCTAAATATTGGATTTTTCCTAATAAGATAGGTTTAATGCTTAAAATGATATTCTTGATTTAAGTTATCTTACTTTATTCATCTGATTTCTTCATAATCACTTGTGTTTCTTTTTTTATTAATTCATTATAATATAAGTTGAGGTGGATAGTTCTTTAGTGAAAGTTATCTTGAATATTTTATTTTTACCAATTTTATTTACTTGCTTTTAGTTCAATTGTTTGAGACCTTAGTTGTTTGCTTAAATTTCTATCTTTAATTTAGTTAAAACTTCATTATAACAACTTTGGGATTTCTCTTCTTTCTCACCCATAGTTTCATTCTAAAAATCTAAACACTTTCATACATACACAAGTTTCCCTTGGGTTCGATATTTAGGGATTATAATTATATTTTCCTATATTACTAGCTGATCTAGTACATTTGCTAGACACCAATCAATGATTTCTCTCCAACCCTTATCTCTTATGCTATAAAATCATGTAAGAGGAGGAGAGAGTGAATTTAAAGAAACATCTAAAAATGAGAAGAATGGAGAAATTTTTACACAACTAAGATTCTAAACCAAAAACAATTAATAGGTGGGAAAGGATGGAAAAGTTAACTATTAAAGATAAGAAAACTATTTAATTTATTCTAAATTAATAAAGAATGGGATGAAATGCAGGGATAAGAAAAATCATTCTCTAAAGTGAAACCTTATATAAGGAAGGGACTGAAAGAACTACAATTTCCTCAAATCCCATTGTAACAATTGAATCAAAATAAGATAAGAGAAGAATTCGCACTCATACACTCACTTACTCCATATTCATGCGGTTAAAGAGTTGAATCTCCAAGATGCATGCAAAGGAGATCTGGTTTTGGCAACTTTTAGTTCCATTATGGGTAGGGTTCAATGGGTTCAAGATATGTGAATTTTATTAAATGAATACTAGCAACCTATTTTTCATAATATCTTGATCAAGTCAAGAAAATTCGAGTTATTTCTTTTGACATTGCAATTATGGATATTTATTGAGTTGATAGAGTTCAACTTAAATTTAGTTTTTAAAAAATAATCCTAAAATTGATAAAGATAGTTCAAGAAATAACTCAGGAGAAATAGTAATATACAAAAATCCCTAAAATTTCATGTCAAATTCTTGAAACTATTTGGAAGAATTAGTTTCTTAATAGCCTAATACACGTACAAGCTGTAAAATCACAAGATTAAGAGATTTTGGAAGTAAAATAATAGAGCCATTAATGAAACACAATAAAAAGGAAATATAGATCATAAAGTCTCTCAAAATGTGAGCAAATGTGCACATACCGTAACGTAGCATAGAATTACAGAATGCATTACTATGAATTGTGCAAATGAAATGTTATAAATCTATCCCATTAAAGAGCACACATATAACCTCAACTTAATACTCTTGAGATTTCTTCAAAATAGGGTTGTGAATTGCTTGATGAGGGCTATTCCAGAAAGGGCATTTCCCCTTGTAATGCTCTAAGAGTATAGCAAACATACGCTCAGTAGACCCTAGGATGGCTCTGTGTATCATAACAGGCCTTTCCCTCTTGGCTTTATCCTTTGCTGAGTATTCCAACTCAAAATGTTACGCAAACTGGAACTCAAGCTGCAACCACAGGCTGTATTAAGTGCTAATTTTAAAATAATGACAAAGGATAACAAAAAATGCATCCAAAAAAAATAATCAAATAAAAAAAACTTGCAATATGACACACTAAAATGTCTAGTTCAATGCATTAGAAACACCGATATCTATCTTAGGTCCATAAAAGGCTCCATCTCCTTTATTAATATATAGAATATTACTTAAAACGTAAGCATTCAGATTTACAATCCCACACCTTGAAAAGGTTTCATAGAATAATTATCAAGCACCTTAATTATCCTAGAAAGCTTAGAAAAAAAATTGAACAACTTAGTGTCAAAGGGTAGAATTGGCAAGAGATGGTATCGCGCTGCGAGCCAAAGCAACATGCATTGATACATGATTAAGTAAAACTCTCCAAAACCATCATCCTAGTTTTTTTCAATGGGATCAAGGTACATTTTATGACTAAAATCATAAAAAATTTATGATTTAGCAGAATTACTATTTAGCAATGAAAATTCAAATTGATAGTATCAACAAATAGTAAAGGGAAAAGGGGAAGAGAAATCTAGTGCTTCTTTAAGAGTGGCTTCAGCTTTCTCCTATACCACCACATCCCCTAAATATTTCTTAAGCCTCTGTAATATAGAATAGTATCAAATCCTCAATAATTTCCAAATTAGCCAGATCATGTGCAGACATGCAATAAAGAATCAATAAGAGAACAGACAAGTGATAGTCAACTCCTAACAACTTTGTTTTACAAGATGCCAATAGGATAATAGTTGCTGGAATTAAGCATCGATTGTACATTGCTAAGACACAAAAAGAATATCTCTAGATGTGCAAAATATTATCACTCATTTCACTAGTGAATGCCTTCCCTAAATTTTAAAAAAGTTAATTAATAAGAGTGCCCATGAAATTTACTTGACCCGAGAAATTCTCTTGTTAAAATGATCCCAGTAAAATTATATCTGGTGTCATTGCTCAAATACTCAAATATGATTTTCATTAACTAGTTATTAATGATACTCCTTTAAGAAGAGTCTGGTAACAATATATTTGGTGCCTTTTTACATTATTAAATTAATTCACTTTAGCATAAAATGTATAGTAAAAGAAGCATCATATTTGATAGAATGTCATCGAATAAAAATTCAAAATGGTCAATTAACTAAAATTTAATCTCCTAAAGTGATATTATTCATTACTATGGTCTAAACATGCATTTCATTAATGAAAATTAAGGATCACCGTCTCGTAGATAACTTCAAGTCATAAGTGAATCCAAATAGTTTATGAGCATAATCAATAAAGTCTAAGATGCTTTTCACTTGTCTTTTATCTGAAACACAGAATCTATAAGTTAAAACTAAGTTAAGTCAACAAAAGTGATATTTGGCTATTTTTCCAAGCATCAACATAATGTGAATCACTTATAACTCCCTATAGAATATATAAGCATCATCATGCATCCTAAACAAAAATAAATTCATGAGAAAATAGGAAGAACAATGAAAATTATACTCAAGTTAAATATAATTTAGGTGGTTGAATTTTCATAAAGTATAATGCAAATTTTTAGTTCATTGGAAATAAATCAATATAAGACATATGGTGTCCAACGACACCAATAAACAGTTAGAGCATAGTTCAATCAAGGCTAACTATTCAGTTTGGCAGTTGGTAATGAGAAAGAAAGGAAGAAATTAAGAGATAAAATAAGAAAAGCTAGAGAAGAGGATGAAAGGATAAAGTTCTAAAGAGATTAAAAATGTTCAATTATTAATCTTGGTGCTGTTATCTCAATACGATAATATCATTTGTCATTAACTAACTACATTTCAATTAAAAAACCAACTACCTACTAATCAAATCACTTAGTCGATTAATGAACATGAATGGAATATTGGCAATTACATAGCAAAACTAAGCTATTCACCTTGTAATTGGATCCTAACACCATAGGTATTAGTATACATAAACTTCCAAATTAAAGAAAGGTAAGTACATCAACCAGAACATGAAAAGTTTATATCTTGGTCTAATAATTTATTATTTACTACCCCAAATACAAAATGGTATGATCCACTCCATAAAAAAAATCAAATATTTATGCTTTTTAATATTTGCACTGAATGATATGATAAATAAAACAAAGAAATAACATATGCTTTAAATGGAATCAATAAGAAAAGATAGTAACCATAACTAGAAAGGTAAAATTTTCATAAGAGTTAATACAAAAGCTTGAATTGGAAGCAGAGCCAAGTGAACTAAATTCGAAAAATCAAGTGTAAATATTCTACCAAATGTAAGTACTGTATGCCGAACAAGTATCTCAAACTGGCAACTAGTTAACATATAACTTCACACTTGGTATGCCTAAAAAATAATGCAACTCAATAAATGCATGACATTTATATAAAAAGGCTACATTACCAATTTGAGAAATTTTTCACGACTGGACCTTTAATTTGTTTGCTTCTTCTATTGTTGGCATATTAGTTAATTTCCTGAAATTTTAGTGACTAATTAATTAAAATGTATTCCAATGTCAAATGAAAAAAAAGATACCAAAGCTTGCATTAACCTAACTTGTTTTATTTAAGCACTCACAGCTCCTACCATTGAAAAACATGAAAAGGCTTTTGAAATAGACAATAATAAAAACAAAACAAATTGTATAGTGATTTATTAGCAATCAGTAAGCATAATTAATGATAATAATTCACCAGAGTTTATTACCATTCTGCTAAAATTGGCATAATTTCATTATCAATTTAATCATGCTATATACTTTTAAAAGATGGTGACCGAAGCATGTCTAACATAAACAAATTTTAAAATATTCTAAAGTATTCATTTTATAAATTTATATTTATTATGCAAAGTTGCTTAAGTTAAAAATTTAATTTTACTTTTTAAGTTTCGATCATCAAATAAAAGTATTTAATGCTATATACATTAAACATAATATAGCAAAGTACCTTCATAAGAGTGAGCAAGAGGTATCTAGCGGCATCTATAACTAGCTGTTTACTATCACCTAATTTCTCAACAACGGTGGAACAAGCATATTGAAATGCAACTTCAAATGTACATAAGAACAAAATAGTAGCGAAGGCCCAAGTCTGTAAAGCACCTTAAGAAACCATAAAATTATTATCCTTGAACAGATTCGAATAGTAATCTACTAATGATGTAGTTTCTGGCAAACTCAAACTCTTCCTAAAAGCTTTTATAAGTTGGCAAAGCCTCTCCATATTGGCCATTTACTTTTTGGTGTACTTGGAAAGTAGCAGTTCCAACACTTCCTTCATTGAAGCAACTTCTACTAGTTACAACTCTAGGAGTTGGATCTGGTGTAGAGAAGCTCAGATCTAATGCTGAATGAAGAAGATTACGAACAATTGTATTGGTAATGCAAGTTCCTTTTATTTTAATGTCTGCATTTAATATATTTACAAAACAAAGAGGGATAGATTGAGTGAGAAATTATCCAAAACAAAGATGAATTAGGTAGAAATATATACCTTTGGTGTGCTTGGAGAGTGAGAGAGATAGAGATAGATCGAAAAAAGTGAAAGAGAGAGAGATAGATCAAGTGAGGGTGTGAGACACAGAGAGATAAATGAAGGTGAAGGATAGTGAGGTTGAAAGAGAGAGATGGAGATCGATGTTGAGATGACGAATAAGGACGTTAGAGCAATTGAGAGAAAAATATCGACTTTAGGGCTCGATTGAATGAGGGAGCACATAAATTATAAGGGTTTTTTAACCTAAATTATTTTATCAATATTAAATATAAAAAATTTTAATAAAAATTACTAACAAAATTATCAAAAAAATAAAATCGTAGCAAAAACTATAAATCCATTGCCTTAAATTTTTGACACTACTTGCATCGCTAAATAAGGTGCCAAAATATTACTGCATTTATTTATAGATGGAATAAAAAAGCATCACAAAATCTATTGATAAATTTTTAAAGATGTTTATATTACCAATAAAAATTTCATCGCTACAAAAATTAAATGATAAATTTCATTACAAATGGATGTAATCATCTCTAATCAATCGCCAACAAATACCGCTAATATTTCCTACCAAATATATCGACGAATTATTAATTCCATCGGTAAAAATTTTATCGTTTAACAAATTCATTTTTTTACCTAAACATTATCAATTTTGCTGGTAATCCATCGGTAATATCTTAAATTTACCTACAAAATTCAATTCGTCGATAAAAATCGTCATTAAAATCAATTTTTTTTGTAATGACATGCCTTCATTCTATTGGTCCATGTGTTTTAACTTTATATAGTTGTAATTCCACTCTTAAACTTTATTAATTCACATATTAGCTTGTAACTTAACTTTTTTTACATATTAATCCATATATTATCTTTATTTATACATGTATGTCTCAATATCAACAATTTACTAAATTGCCTTTATCTTTTAAACTAATGCCATCTATGTCGTTTGTTATACTTTAACTACTTAACCTTTGTTATTCACTTGCTAATTCACCCAAAACATGCTATATTACTTCTAGGGTGTATTTTACAGTCTTACAATGAGAACTTCACGAGAAATTCTAGAACTTTATATGCTAACAATTTCATAGGGTTCCATTAAAGATAAGACTTACACACCTTAATTTACAATTTGAATATATGCAATCTTTGTGAACCAAGCATTGAATTTCCTTGCTAAAATTTATATTTCCTAGTCAGATTGGAATTCTCTTTTATATTCCTTATTAGAGTTTATCCTTAAATTTCCTAATTAGTTTTTATCTTTTTTTTTTACTAAAATAGAACTAAGACTCTCTTTATTTTCTCTATAAATAGTTTGTATATTTTTAAAATTTTTAAAATGAGAGAATTAATAAAATTTTAATTCTCAAAAATCTTCAAAAGGTATTTATTTTAAGCATATAAAAGTCATTAAAGATATGTATGAAGGAGTGGCTACAAGTTTACGTAGAGGAGGAGAAATTATATAAGAGTTCCCTATAATATTAGGTTTGCACTAAGGTTTAGCTTTGAGCCCATACCTATTTACTATTGTGTTGGTTGAGTTAACGAGTCATATACAAGAAGATATACCATGATATATGTTATATTTGTATTGTAATGACCCTCAGTATACCCTAGTAGTAATATCACTAATTAATTATGAGTGTGTATATTTAATTAAATATAAATATATAAAGAAGGACCCAATTGCATAGCTAAAGGGTAAGTTTTGGGGTAAAAGTGGAAATAAGAGAAATTAAGGAATTTAAGGGTAAGATCTACTTTCAAGTGACAAGTGGACCTATTAGAGAGAAAAGAGAGGGAGATATTTGGTGGAGGTTGACCGGCCAAACAAGGGTCTTCATCTCCATCTTTATTTTCTCTATACCTCTAAACTCTCTCTCATCCTCTCTCACTCTAGATTTCTTTGAATTAGGGAAAGGAAAAAGAAAGATTTATCTTAGTTTAATATTAAGGTAATCTTGATTCTTCTTTAATATGTATTGTTCTTTGTTTAGTTTGAGTAATATTTATGGAAGTGTTTTATATTATACAAGGAGAATCAAGCAAAAGGAAAGGGAAAGAGGCTTTCTAAGGTTGAAGAAGACTTGGAGCTTAGTAAGGTACGGGAACTTAGGTTTATGTGTGTGTGTTTAATGTTTGGCCATGAGAGAGGGAGACCTTGAATGTCTCTCTTATATAATTTATGGATGATTTCAAGGTTAGAAGGGTTTAGAGTTAAAAATATGCAAGTTTGGTTGAAAAACATGAAAAATCGGTTTTAAGGTTCACTGAACCAGTCTGCACCTTTTTGCTCATATCTTGAGCTATAGTTGTCCAAATGATGAAATTCCAGTTGGTATAGAAACTAGACTTGTAAATATTTATTTTGTTAGAAGAAACCGGAATCTGATTTTCACTGCATGATAGTGAAAATCGGAATTGAATTCTGACTGTGGTTGTGAATGTACACTTATGAACAGTCTGTGGTTTTTCTTAAATATCTAAAGATTTACAGGTCCTATTGAGGAGATTTTTAATGCTATGGAAACTGGAAATATAGGTTTAAAACTTTGTAGAAGATATTGTTTTCAGAAAAATTCGTTTGGGATGTTGAAAATGAGATAAAATCTGAGTTTTTGAAATGAGTTTATTTGGATTTTGAGCAATAAGCTTGGAGGCGTTCGACTCGTCGCTTTCCGTCGCGAGCGCGACTAGTGTCGCGAGCGCGATAGCAAGAGGCAGCTTTGTGTCGTGAGCGCGACTTCTGCCGCGAGCGCGACATCAACGAATGCTCATTTAGGCCATTGTTCTCTGTCGCGAGCGCGATTATCGCCGCGGCCGCGACATTCGTCGCGAGCGCGACAATATGCCTTTATGTTCTATTTTAATATTTGTATTTTTATGACTTCAATTGGGATTTAAAATTTTCCTAAACCCTTCTAAGCTTACAAATCATCCTGAATTACAAGTTTACAATAAGGAATTCCTTTAATTACCAGATTCGCTAATAACAAAAAAAAAAGTAAGTTCTATTACCTTAAATGAGAGTATGCATGCGTTATTTCCTTGTAATACAAATAAATGATTGTTTGACAATAAAGAATAGCAATAAATGATAGTAAATTTTCCTTGCATTTATTAATGCTATAGTTGTATATGTTGATAAATGTCACACGATATGAAAAGTAACTGAATTAGGCCTGTACTTAAAGACTTGGTTGTGGATAGATAGGCATGCCTATAGGGTTATAGTTGTAGCTGCTATAGTATGACTCTTATGAGTCTATAATTGTCTCTACATGAGACCATAGTTCTGGCCCAATGGGTCCAAAGATTTGATGCCTTCGGGTATCCATAGTACTAATACCTTCGGGTATTTACAGATTTGATACCTTATGGTATCCATAGCACCCGTTATCCACACCCATAGGAAATTGAGGCAGGCACAATTTATAAGATAAATGATATGCATATACAGTTTATAATTTTTCATGCTATGATTTAATAAAACAAGTTATTCCTTTCAATAGTGCATTTGGTTATTCTATATTTATGAGATATATATATATATATATGAACTTGATATATACTTTTATTGCATGCTTGGTGATAACCACTGTGAGTGGTTATCAACATATTAGTTTGTTCCCCACTAAGCTTTATAGCTTAGCACGGGTGCTTATCCGTGTAGGTTCGCAGGGTAGAACTCTTGTTCAGGGACAAAGCCAACAATCTTCCAAGTCAACATCGAAATAGGAGTAGCATTTTGATGTATGAAAATTAACTTTTACATCTCTTTTGGTTACACCCAATATACTTGTATTTAAAGGCATGTAATTATTAAGTTATGTAAAGAATAGTAAACAACATGAGAAGTATCACCCTCCACCAAACATGACTAGTATAATATGAAAGTACGTATGCTTATATATGCATCGATAACAGATAAATTATATGATTAACAGGATTAAATGAATATAATTAGTGACAGTAATCCAGATTATCTAGTATAGTCATTACATGTATGATATTGTTTTAGCATATTGGCTAAAAATCGGTAAGTGTACCGAATTAACAAGTAATAAAGTGGGGTATTTTTAAAACCCATCAGTATCAAACCTTAGGGACACGAATTAGTGTAAGAAAAATTGATTGATTAGCAATATATACTTAAAGAATTACCCAATTATTTGATGATTTTGTTGTGTTGAGTGATAAAAATAATTAACATAAAAGTTAAATAAAAGTCAAAGTATGGATTAACAAGATAATTAAAAGCATAAAATCTAGAATGGATAAATTAACAATAGCTAAAGATTTTGTTCAGGAATCTAATCCTCCCCAATCCCATGCAAGGTTTATTTTAACATAACATTCATACATTTCAAATGTTGATAACCCATCTAAACCCTCAGTATCCCATTTTGGAGCCTACTACTCCAACTACCTAGTATCCCATTCTAGAGCTTACCTAATAGCCAATATAAACATGAGCCCCAAGACCTAGGTATGAACTAATATCCAACTTTGAAGCTTACTAATCCAACACCTATTCATTTTCCTCTTTTTTTCTGATTTTACAACACATAAATCCTAGATCTAATAGCTCTCATTCTGAAAATGCCATTAAAATTACAACATATGAGAAGAAATTCTATAACTTTAATCTATAAACTAAATTATAACTTTGTATTTTTGTATTTTTGATGTAAAACTATATTGAAGGTGTAATTTTTACAAGTAAATCTATACAAACTAAGTATAAAAACCCTAAAGTATCAAGAACTATGAGTTAAAACTACAGAGAAAAATCGTAAAATTCAAAAAACTAAAAAGATCTCTTATAAAGCATGACAAAATGTAGCTTTTATACAGGTCTACAGATGGACAAAGTGGAGACACTTTGGTCTCAACTGAGTCCAATTGATTAAAAAGTACTATAACAACAACACATGGCTGAGACACTTTGGTCTTAGCTGAGTGCACCATTCTGGATTGAATCAACCTCGAAGTCTACATTAGACATGGTAGAGATGATTGATCTTAGTAGAGTCCCTTAGTGAAATGGTGTATTTTGAGGATCTGCAAGGCACATGACTGAGATAAATGGTCTCAATCGAGTGCTAGCATTTTTTATGCACAAAATTAAAGAATACACCATTAAACTCTCAAAAACTTTATAAATCTCAAAATAATCCTATTTGGCATAAAGAGAGAATTTTAACATTTAAAATATGAAAAACATAAAAATTGAGATACAAACACAAAAATAAAATAAACTGAAACTAAATGCAAAATCATAGTCATCAACTACCCCACACTTAGCTTTTGCTCACACTTGAGCAACTAGACAACCAAATTTCTACATACCAAAACTCAATAAAAGAAATTATAAGTTTAAGGAAGGTTTAATAACACTATAAAAAAAGTCATTAACTGTCACCCTAAATAAAAAAGAGTTCAACTTAAATCATACTAGCTAGTCTCCTGGTGTGTGTGTGTGCTAGGCCTAATTATAACTTTCGAATTATAAAACTCCAGTGTTAGAGAGTATGCCCTAGAGCCTACGTAGAAAATGATGTATTTCATATATATGAATTCATGTTGTTAATGAAAAAAAGGCACCATTCATTTATTAATGCTATGTTTAAATACATGTGTTTATTTATCTTAAATTAATAAATGATGTCCTAGATATTATAAACACAATGCAAAGATCATAAAAGTGTTTATGACGTGAGATGTTTATTGCATGCAAATATGATAATACCTAAATATTCCTAGTCATAGTATTAACAAGATAGGACATTATTAATGCGAACATACTAGCATATGTTATGCTTCTTGAATAGTCCAAGCAGTAGTTTTCATAACTGTGATTATGGGAGATGATCAAAGCTAACATGTGGATGCTTGTTAGAAGAATAATTCATTGAAGACCTGCAAAGAGAATCCTCACATGGATATTAAATCTATGTTAGTGAGGAATCTCTTCATAACAGTGGTGCAAGTATCTTTAGACTTGAGATCACCAAAGTTATCTTAAGTAGTAACTGATATACTTTGAATCCATAACTGCTTACCTTCATCTGGGAATGAACATGGTTAGGAGGTTGGGTATATCATGACCTGCTTGAAGATAGTTGGGTAATCAATAAAGGATTCAACATCCTATATTTATTAAGGAAAGTTATCTCATATGATTCTATAATTTCCTTGTTCAAAGAATCTCTGGCCAGATTAATATACCAAGGTGGATAGGGAACCACAAAGGGCATTTTGGGAACAATGGTTATATTAATAGAACATACATAATTAGATTCATATGAGTTGACATAAATCCATACTCAGAATCTAATTGAGATAAGAGTGGTGAAAAGAGTAATTGCATGGTAACTGTTTCTATGAAAGGATATAGTAAGAACCACTTTACTTTCCTGATATTTGGGTAGTCATGATGCTTAGCTAGAGGCTGCTCATGATTTTTATAATATTGTATCATTAATATCAATAAGGGATTGATAAAATGATTTAAAAAGTTTTAAATCATATGAGTTTTGAATGAAACTTTTAATTACATATTATACTGCCAATAGGGACAAAAATCCAATAGGTCACATACATATAGAGTAAAGGATAAAATGGTAAAATAACAAGGATGATAATATTTGATATTATTATGGGAGAAGATAAATAATAATAAAATAATTAATTAAAGAGTTTAATTAATTATGCACAAGTAGAGATGTTGCAGAACTTTTTAGAAATGTTTTGCAAAATGAACCTAATTGAAATACTATATTTCCTAATTAAATATTATTGGAATATAAATGTTATAGGGCTGATATAATATTAATAGATCCATTAGAGAAATAATTAAAGGCCCATAAAGTTGGTTTCTGCGCAGAAGCCCACTAGAGAATGGCTTTCACGCAGAATCCCATACAGAAGAGGCTTAATTTTTGGAATAAAATAAATTAAATATATTTTATAAGTGTTATGGAGCCTATATATTTAATTTGGTTTGGTTTAGAATTGATTTGGGTAATTAAATCCAAGTGTAAGCATAAAAGGCCTAATTTGTGGGTTATGTGCAGGATCCTTTATGAAAGGACTTAGATTGGATTTTAATTAAGCTCAAATGAATTAGTAATAATTCTAGAAGCCCACTTAATATTTTTCTAGCAATTTTTAAAGAGCCTAATTCCATTATGAAGTTGGATTTTTTAACCTTGCTATAAAATCCAAAATAAAGGGGATTTAGGGTTAAGAGTTTTTAAAAAGAAAAAAAAAAACTTCTTTTCTTCTGCCGTAGCAGCCACCCTCCTTACCAGCTTCAAGGAGAATATCGGCCTCCTTGTGTTCCCATTGTAATTGGTTTATTTGATCCTTTTCTTGTGTGGATTATGATTGGAGATGTTCAATTTTGGATACTGTGGTTTGCGACAACTAAGTGAGAAGGAAAAACAGTTGTTCAACAAAAATCAAAGGTGATTTTCTTATTCTCATTAATATTTATATTGTATATTCATGGCAAGATCAGATATATTGGTTAAAAAATTAATTTTCTCTTATACATGTGATGTATGTAATTGATCAATTCCTACATCCAGTGCAATTTGACAATCGAGAAAAGAATTTGTTTGCAAAATTTGCATATACAATTTTGCTTTGAAACTCAAGAGATGCCATAGTCCCCTCTTTTAGCACAGAAACCTGAAGGTCATCTCTATAAAAAATATACGGGTTGTAACATGGTTGTGTTATGGCTAACAAGAAAGGTGTGAGATACACAAAATAAAATAGCCATTCAATAACTCCACTCAACCTAATAACACTCTAAAACTTTTCAACTCACATTTTACCCTTTTTCTCAATTCACAAGAGGTTTTAAATTCTAAACTACCTAGAATGCATAATGATTTCTTAAATTTTGGATTTCTAAGAGAATGACTACACTAAAGTGTTCACTTGATAGTGCCATTTCTTGATCAAATTACAAGCTCTAAAGTTCCTTCTCTAAATTCATCAAGCCACCCCACACTTATTATAAGCTATAATATAATCTTCATTTCATTCTATTCTTTTTTTTTCTTCTCTTCTTTCTAGTTTTTTTGAAGAAAAAAGGGCTTACTAACAATGCCAACACATATAACTGCATTCTAAAAATAATCCTCAACATTCATAAGATAATCTAAATCTCAAATTCTCCTTAACATTCAACCTTTATCTTAGCTCATCTCTCTTTTAGTCCTAAAACAAATTTCATCTTACTCACTCTAAGAATAGCCAATTCTAAAAAGGTAAGAAAAAGGCTTTAAAGCTAGGATAATTACATGAGTATGCTAAAAATTAAAGATTTGGTATGCAGTTAGCATACCTCAATACACTCAATGGGGTTATACAAGGAAAACAATTTAATACTAGGTAGGTCAAAAGTCTTTTAGAGGCTTACAAAGAAACTTTGCCTAAATCATTCCAAGCTCTATATTCAAATTGCTATAAATTATTTAAAGGGTGACGAGGAAGGTTCTAGCATACTAAAATTCCTATTTGATCACCTTCATACACTATTTTTTTTTAATTTTGTAAAAAATAGGCCTAGAGTGCACATTATTCTTGGAGACCTACTGGTATCGATCTAATTAAACTTAAATGAAAAAGGTAAACAATCAACAACTAGCTACTCTCCGATCATTTAACTATCCTAAACAAACTTTTCTCAAACTAAGTTCGGATCGTCCACAATAGGAATAACTAAGCAAAAATGCAAAGGTCTTTAATAACAACCAAAGACAACAACCTAAAAAATAAAGCAATAACCAAGGCAAAAATTAAAACTATAACATGAATAAAAAATGCAAAAATAACTAAAAATAACCAGAAGCTAAAAAGTAAACGGATAACTAAAAACTAAAGAAATATGTATGAAAATAAATATAAATATAAAATATAAAAGATAAATAAATACAAACTTAAAAACGTACACAAAATAGCTATACATTTAGGAAATTCAAGTAAACAAAATTAACAAATTAAAATGACATAAAAGAAAATTAAAGCTATTGTGGTGTTAAGGTTAAACAAGCAAAGTATCTAACAATCAAAAATAAAATAAGTTAAAAAACATGTCTAAATAATACCCTTACCCCACACTTAAATTTTGCTACCCTCAGCAAAATACAAAATACTGGGGGTTGAGGAAAATCTTTAATGGCAATTAAATCGAGATTGCATCATCCCAAAAGCAGTGACAATATCATTCATCCTCTCCATTATGGAATTTAAATGAGTTCAAAAGAAAGACTGATGGTGCCAGCCTCTACTCACTGAAGCTCTGTGGCTCCCTTTTTCACAACCTCTCTATATTGTGCTCTAGTGGACACCACTATGTAGCCCATTCTCGAAAACCTTTGGTCATCGATAAGAATGGCCATCTTTTCCAACATCTTATTATCAATTACAATTGGATGGCTGATGGCTTTTCCTAGGTTGGTGTAGTTGATAACTCTAGCCAAAGTAGTTACAAAGCCTCCTAAAGCAAGTTTCAAGTCCTTTTTTTTTTGTAAATTCTTAAGTCATCAATCTTGGCTGAAATGAATATAGCTCTATTGGGGTGAATTCCATGTTAAATCATATAAAGGATGGTGTCTTTATTAGGGTTGACATTGCCAAGATCTTTATGGTGGCTAAAAAATACCGATGCAAAATGCTTGTGCATGATCCTCAATGGGTGATTGTTCAGGTGATGGGCCTTGGCGTTGCTAGCATCAAACATCGTGGGGTCCTCCGCATCAAATATCATATTCCAAACCTTCTACCTATTTAAATTCTCAATTCCCCTTATAGCATATGTGTCAAAACCCAAGATGGTAAAAAACTTGTTAAAGATCATTTAGTGTGAAGAACCATTGAGCTAAAAGCTGACATAGCCTTCATCAGTGTGGCTATCCTTCCCTACTAGGATTCTAATAATGGCTAAGAAATCTCGTATAAAATGGGGATAAACTTACTCCTTTCGCTCTATGAATGTCTTCCAACAAATGCCTTCAATCAAGAAGTCAATCTCATCATTCATACGGATCGCCTGCATTAACTCCATATCAATATAAGGAGTGGCCAAGTACTTTTGGCAATTAAAGATAGGCCATTTATTCTTGAATTCATTGGGTATCCATCCTAGAGTCTTCAATTTTCCAAATTTTTAGGGGGTTGGGGATGAAGATTTGGCCTCCATCCTAGTATTTTTAGGTGCCATTGCAAAAGTAAAGCATTCCCCATTAGATTTTAACATATTAAACTTAAAAATGCAAAGCAAGAGAGGGAATTAAGCAAATAAGCAACAAAATGCAGGATAAGAGATGAAAATTCGAGAAATGCATGCAACTATCTAGGATGGGCTTCAAGCAACTATCTTCAAGCATTCAAGTGCAAAAAAACAAGGACAGTTATAATGCTTAACATAAAAACAACATTTTAATGCCTCATACACGAACACTACAACTAAACTTTCTTAAACAAAATAACTAACAATATGCTAAGATGTTACAGAACCACATTAAGTAAAGATATAAAGAGTATGAAATCCTAAGAGGGAAAAATAAAAAATTAAACAAAATGGTGACAAAAATGAAGAACAAAACATGGTAAGAATAAGGCAACGACAATTGCAAGCATGGCATATGATGTGACTTAATAGGATTTTTGCATACAATTTTATGCCCAAACAACATATTACACCAACCAAAAACATTGCTCTAAAGAGAGTTATACACACAAAAGAGATAAAGTTAGCCAAAATTGCATTTTCATTTCGTTTAGCCATTTTGACACACAAATGGCATACATAGATAACAATTGCATTAAAATGCATTATCTCAAGTTAAGCACATACAAGGAGGTTACTCAAGTGTTTAAAGTAACAAAATATTGACCATACCTTAAAGAAAAAGAAGTAAATTGGAAGAATTTCAATATAAGCCTACCCCTAATTATATAAATATGCATTTAAACAATCTAAGCACATCTCACACACATAAAAACACAAAATGCTAGTAAAAATAAGTTGTACTCTAAAGTAAAATCATGGAAATTAAAGTAGAGAAATTAAATTCAAAATAAAATAAATTGGATTACTTACTTTTTTTTATGCTTCAACAACACAAGAATGTATAAATAAGGGGAAAAGTGTGAAAGAATGCTAGATTCTATAGAGAATTTTTTAGGGGAATGAAATAAAAAGTGAAGAAACATATTGATTTGATCTATTTATAAGTATAAATGATAGAGAGCCTTAAGAACACGGTTGAGACCAATTGTTTTCGATCGAATCAGGCATAAAATTGGAATGCAATTTAAAAGACACAGCTGAGACCATCACTCAGATATTTTACAGTGACAACTCCATATTGAGTGACCTCCACAACTTTATAAGATCCCTTCCATCTTGATTTTAGCTTTTTCGAAAATAGCAAAGATAACTATCATAGTCCAGCACTTTTATCCCCGGGGAAAATTCTTTAGGTACTAGCTTGTTGTCATGCCACCTTTTAATCTTCTCTTTGTAACTCCAAGCATGATTGTATGCCCTAAATATCGGCTCTTCTAGCTTATTTAACTATAAAGCCTTGCACGTTCCCACATTATCAAGATCAAAATTCAAATATTTCATGGCCCAATAAGCCTTATGTTCTAATTTAACTGGTAGATGACAAGACTTACCAAACACTAACCTAAAGGGGGACATCCCTATAGGTATCTTAAATGTTGTCCTATATGCCTACAATGCTTTATCCAGCTTAAGGTACCAATCCTTTCTAGATGCATTAGCAGTTTTCTCTAAAATGGATTTGAATTCCCAATTTGACACTTTCACTTGACCATTGGCTTGGGTATTGTATGGGATAGTGACCTTATGCCTAACTCCAAACTTTTTAGCAAAGTTCTAAATTGATGGTTGACAAAGTGTTTGCCACCATCACTAATTATGGCTCTAGGTGCTTCATATAGAGTGAATTCTCAAAATTTCTACCACTACCTTGGCATTGTAAGTCCTAGTGGTCGTAGCTTCTATCCATTTACTCATGTAATCTATGGCCACCAAGTATATTCAAAACTGTAGGACACCAAGGAAGGTCCCATAAATTCTATGCCCTATAAGTTAAATAACTCAACTTCTAACATATTGGTAAATGGTAATTCATCCCTCTTAGATATATTGCCTACCCTCTGACATTTATCACATGATTGAATGAAAATTTCCACATCATTAAATAAAGTAAGCCAATAAAATCTAGATGAAAAAGTTTTTGATACCAGACGATTTGGCCTATAATGCCCACTGGCTTCTCTATTGTGACATGCCTTGATAATGTCTCAATGTTCTTCTTTGGCAATGCACCTCCTCAACACTTGATCGGTATACAATTTGAAAAGATAGAGGTCATCCCATATATAGTGCTTTGCATCGGCTTTCATCTTTTTCCTCCATTGCCATGTATAATCCCTTGGCATGTAACCACCTGCCAAATAATTTTCTAAAACGGCATATTAAGGAATAACGGCATCATAAATAAATAAAGCATATATATGTTTATTAGGAAACAAGTATAGGATCTCTCCTTTCTCAATATGTTCATGTTCGAGTTGAGATAAATGATATACCAAGATGTTTTTCCCCCTTTTCTTATCTTTGATTTCTAGATCAAATTCTTGTAAAGGGAGCACCAATCTAATGAGCCTTGGCTTTGAATCCTTCTTGGTAAAGAGGTATCTCAATGATGCATGATCGGACCACACCATAATTTTTGCACTAAGCAAATAAGGCTTGAACTTCTCTAATGCAAAGTTGATCGCAAGAAGCTCCTTTTCAGTTATGGTGTAATTGACTTGAGCTCATATCAAGGTACGGCTTGCATATTAAATTGCATAAAACATTTTCTCCTTCCTTTATCCCAACACTTCTCCAGCTGCAAAATCACTTACATTGAACATTAGTTCAAATGGAAAATTCCAATATGGAGAGATAATCCTTAGAGCTAAAAGAAGCCTTTTTTCAAGGTGTCAAATGCATGCGAGCACTTATTAGTAAAAATAAAAGGAGCATCTTTTATTAATAAATTCGACAAAGGTTTAGCAATTTTGGAGAAATCTTTAATGAATATATGTTAAAAACCCATATATCTTAAAAAGCTCCTAACACCCTTAACATTGGTTGGGGGTGGAAGTTTTTCAATTACTTCTACCTTGGCTCTATCTACCTTCATCCCTTTTTCTGAAATTTTGCTCCCTAAAACAACATCCTCATTCACCATGAAATGAAATTTCTCCCAATTCAACACTAAGTTGGTCTTCTCACACCTTCCTAACACTAATTCAAGATGCTTAAGATAGCTCTCAAAATCTCTCCCATCCTTAAACACATTCATAAATTTCTCTATGAAGTTATGGAATATATACACTGTTGAAACATAATCGATGCATTACATAATTTAGGGCATCCCCCTATAGGTAAAAGTATTATAAAGGCAAGTGAAGGTTATTTTTTTTGGTCCTCAGGGGCTATAGGAATTTGTAAGTACCCCGAATACCTATCTAGGAAACAATAAAACCTATTTCCTGCCAACCTCTTAAGCATTTGGTCAATGAATGGTAAAGGGAAGTGGTATTTCCTAGTTACACTATTGAGTCTCCTATGGTCGATACATACCCTCTAACTCGTAACCGTACGAGTTAGGATGAGTTCATTTTGCTCATTTTTTTATCTCGTCATGTCCCATTTCTTAGGATTATATTGAAATAGACTTACCTAACTCCTATCAAAGATAGGAAAGATTATACCTGCATCAAGTAGTTTTAAAACTTCCTTTTCAACTATCTCTTGCACTGCTAGATTTAATCTCCTTTAGGTTTGCATAACTAGCTTACAATCTTCCTCCATCAAAATATGATGAGTGCAATAACTCAGATTGATCCATTTCAGATTTGATGTCTTCCATCCGATGGCCCTTTTATGCTTCCTTAGCACTTTTATCAGTAACTCTTCTTCATTACCTATCAAAATAGAGGATATGATTAATGGTTTTGCTCCTTCTTCTAAAAATACATACTTTAAATGAGGGGAAAAGGGTTTAAGTTAAGTTTTTGAATCTCCCTTTTATAGCTCTACCCCTTTTTCATTAGAATCAACCTCTTCATACTCTTTCTCTAGCTCTTTCATAGCTTCTTTCTCTACCTTGGTCAAGTTTTCCTCCTTCATCTCGTTCACCAAAAAATTCCTTAATGGATCATAAAGCAAGATTTTCTCTTACATTTCCCCTTTATAGTTCTCTATTGCATCCACAAAGTATAATGACTTCTCATATTCACATGATGGGTGCTTTATCCTATTATTAACATCAAATACCATTTCCTCATTATTAAACTTTAGATTTTATAGTTTTTTCGTGCACATCTATAAATGTTTTCGCTGTATTTAGAAATGGCCTTCCTATAATCAATGAAACCTTCTTGTCCTCATCCATATCCATTATAATGAAGTCGACTGGAAAAATGAAGATAATCACTTTAACTAACAAGTCTTCTATGATTCCCTTAGGATGCTTGACTGAGTGATCCGCTAGTTGAAGTATCATCCTCGTTTCCTTGATGTCCCCTAGTTTTAACTTCTTGGATATTGAGTATGGCATCAAATTTATACTTTCCCTTAGATCATATAGTGTATTAACCATAAAGTTTCCTCCCAACTCATAAAGTAATATAAAAGTATCCGGATCTTCTAAATTTTTAGGGATTTTATTGGTGAGAATAACACTATAATTTTTGAAAAGTTAGATAGTGACTACCCCTTTTAGCTTCTTTTTATTTAAGCAAAGATCCTTCATAAATTTTGCATATTTTGGCATGTGAAGTAAAGCCTCAGTAAATGGCAAATTAACATGTAATTTTTTTAACATATTCAAAAATCTCTCTAGTTGCTCATTATTTTTCTCTTTCCTAGATATTGATGGGTATGGCAAATATAATGCATCAAAAGGTAAATTAGAGTTTATGATGTTCTTACCCTTATCTTTTTGCTTTGAAATCTCATTTACATTTTTAGGGTTAGAGTCATCGACTCTACCTCTTTAGAAGAAAATGATGGTTGGTTACCTTGTTAGACCCTTTAGACTTGCTTACCACTCCATAATGAGATAACTTTAGCTTCATCTTTGGGGTTTCGATCAACATTCAAAAGAAATGCATCCGATGGCCTTGTTGAAATGAAATTTGCAATTTGGCTAACTTGGGTTTTCAAATTTCTCATCACTGTAGCTTGGTTTTTATTCCACCGCTTTTAAACCTTCTACCTTGCCTCTTAACTTTTCATGAATTGGCTTTGGCTAGTTATAAACTAGTGAATATTTCCTCAAGGTTTGATTTCTTTCTTATGGTAGGGGCCATCTATGCTAAAATCCAAGAGGTTGATATGGTGTTTGGTGAGTATAAGGTGCTTGATAGTGAGTATTTGTTAGTGTAGGTTGATGTTTTTATGGTAACTATGGTTGTGGTTTGCTTGGTTATGTTAAGGTGGGTTAAATGGGACTCTTAGGTTGGTGTTTGAGGTTAAGGCTTGATTTCCATCTCCATACGAAATTTGGGTGGTTTCTCCATCCTAGATTGTAATGATTGCTAAATGGATCATTTCTCTTATATTTATGCAAGGCATTCACTTCTTCCATCCCTTAGGTGTATGGCTTAATTACCCTAATTGCATCACTACCTAAATTTCCTCCTTCAAAAGCATTGCCCTCTTGGCCAATTGATGACACATTCTGAACTTTTTGACCATTTAATTCCATCTTCAATAGCTCCAATTGAGTTTTTAGCATTGTCACTTCAGCCACGGTGTGAACTCCTTGTCTCTTTGTTAGTGCCCTTAAACTAGACCATTAAGCCTCATTCATATCCATTTCATCAAAAAGTAAAAAGGCTTTTTTCGAAACCTTATTCATGAAGCTTTCCTCTAAGGCGACATCAAATAAAGACCTTGTATTTGAATTACATGCTGCATAGAATGTTGACATTAACTGGTACATCACAATCTCATGATGATGATAACTCTTTAACAACCTTCTAAACTGCTCCCGAGCTTCATGGAAGTTTTCATCATTTATTTATTGAAAATTGTAAATACTATTCCTTATATTCACCATCTTAGTGGGTGGAAAAAATTTTACCAGAAACTTTTCCTGAATTTGTTCCCATGAATGAATGGATTGGCTCGGTAGCATGAATAACCAATCTCTTACTTTCCCTATAAGAGTGAAGGGAAAAAAACTTTAATCATATAGCATCCATTGTCACACCTTGAATTTGGACCGTATCGCTGATTTCTAAAAAGATATCCAGGTATTGTGCTGGATCCTTTATATCTGATCCTAAAAATTGGTTCCTTTGAACCATAGTGATCATTATCTATTTTAGCTCAAAATATTATTACCGAGGAAGCACCATTATTTTATGCTTCTCATTCTATCTTGGAGTGGCATAATCACAGATAATCCTTGGTCTTTAACCATCATAATTTCTCTCATATTATTGTTGTTGCCTTACTCCTTCTTCATCAATAAGAGGCACTCCTAAATTTGATGTATTTATATCTTTATTTTAAATTTATCTCCTTCTTCAGTGTAAAGTCCTCTCAGTTTTAGGATTAAAAAGTGCTAGATGATATAAATGAAATCTGTTTATGCACCAATTTCACCTAAAAAGAATAAGTAAATGAAAATAAGCAAAAGAAAAATACATAAAAATAATCAATCAAAATTGCAATTTAGCATGCCAATGTTCCCTAGCAATGGTGCAAAAAACTTGGTAAAAATCAGTAAGTGTACTAGATCGACAAGTAATGAGTAGGGTATTTTTAAGATCCATAAGTATTAAACCCTAGGGACACGAATTAGTGTAATAAAAATGAATTGATTGGTAATATGTGCTTAAAGAATTACCTAATTTTTTGATGCTTTTGTTTTCTTAAGTGATAAAAATAATTAACATAAAAGAGAAATAAAATTCAAAGTATGGATTAACAAGATAATTAAAAGCAAAAAATATAGAATGGATAAATTAACAATAGCTAAAGACATTGTTCAGTAATCTAATCCTCCCCAATCCCATGCAATGTTCATTTTAATATAACATTCATACATTTCATATATGGATAACCCATCTAAACTTCTAGTATCCCATTTCAAAACCTATTACTCTAATTATCCAGTATCCTATTCCGAAGTTTATCCAATAACCGGCATATGTATAGGTCCCAAGACCTAAGTATGAACTAATATCCCATTTCGGAGCATACTAATCCAACACCTATTCATTTTCCTCTTTTTTATTTTACAATACATAAACCCTAGATCCAGTAGCTTCAATTCTGGAAATGCCATCAAAATTACAGCATATGTGAATAAAAATAGAGCATGCATGACATAGACATTAAACAAACATTCATCCATCAACTTGAATAAGATTAATATCATAAATACTTGTAAAACATCCATGCCAAGATAAGCATAAGGGAAAAGAAAAAATCTGAAATATATATTAAGAAAATAAGTTTATAATTCTTACATGGTTTAGGGGATTCAAAGATCCCCAAACAATAAGATGACAACTAACAACTCATAATGTAAATAAAAAGAGAAAGATGAAAAGAAACTATAAAACCTATTTGGAGTTGTACATTTGAAGTTGGTGAAGCTTTCTCTATTCTCCTTCAAGCTTAGTCTTGGTTAAAAGCTATAATTTTAATCTATAAACTAAAATATAATTATGTATTTTTGTATTTTTGAAGTAAAACTATATTGAAGGAGTAATTTTTACAAGTAAATCTATAGAAACTAAGTATAAAAACCCTAAAGTATAAAAAAATACAAGCTAAAACTATAGGAAAAAACCTTAGAATTCTAAAACCTAAAAAGATCACCTTTAAATCAAGACATAATGCAGCTTTTATATAGATCTGCAGATAGGCACGATAGAGACACTTTGGTCTCAACGGAGTCCAATCGATTAAAAGAGTATTGTAGCAGCAGCACATGATTGGGACACTTTAGCCTTAATCGAGCGTACCTTTCTAGATTGAATCAACCTTGAAATTTGTACTGGACATGGTGGAGATGATTGGTCTCAACCGAGTGCTAGCCTTTTCTTTGAACAAAATTCAAAAATACACCATTAAACACTTAAAAACTTCATAAATCTCAAAATAATCCTATTTGGCATAAAAAAAGAATTTTAACACTTAAAATAGGAAAAACACGTAAAATGAGATAGGAGAAGGAGAAAACCATAAGTTAAAAGTATGGAGATGCACTTTGGAAAACAAAGGTTTTAGATTAAGTAGAAGCAAGATAGAGTATATTCATTGTGATTTCAACCTAAGGAAAACATATAGAGGGGTAGTGAGCTTGGATGGTGCATGAGTGCCATATTGCAGTTAATTTAAGTACTTAGGCTCTATTCTCTAAAATAATAGGGTGATAGATGATGATGTTACTTATAAAATAAATATGGGATGGTTAAAATAGAGAAGTGCTACTATTATATTGTATAACAAAAATATACCCAACAAAAAAGGGAAAGTTTTACAAAATAACAGTTAGATTAATAATGCTTTATGGAAGTAAATGTTGGGCAACTAAGTTTCAACATATGTATAAAGTAAATATAGCATAAATGAGTATGTTAAGGTGGATGAGTGGGCATATAAAGTCTGATAAAATTAGGAATGAACACAGTAGTCAAAAGCTATATGTCCTAGAATAGTGATAAA
Source organism: Excoecaria agallocha (assembly GCA_037975025.1). NCBI lineage: Eukaryota > Viridiplantae > Streptophyta > Magnoliopsida > Malpighiales > Euphorbiaceae > Excoecaria > Excoecaria agallocha. The sequence continues at coordinate 37,724,884 of CM075814.1, forward strand.
ATAAAAAAAAGGTCTCTTAAAATAGTTTGGGCATGTATGATATAGATCATAGATGATCCAGTATGAAAATGTGAACTTATAGTGAAAAAAGTAAAAAAAAAGAGGTTATAAGGAGTTCAAACACTACATAGAGAGAAATGGTCTTCAAGGAATTTCAAAAACTACATAGAGAGAAATGGTCTATAAGGACTTACACTTGCTTAATATTGAGAAGGAAATGACTTTGGATAAAGAAAAATAGGGACAAGGAATCCTTATAGCCAAACCTTTCTAATATCCACATCCCAACTTTTATATACAACTTAGATTTAATTAAAAAAACAAATTATTTTAATTTTGAGTTACAAAAGAGAAAAAAGAATAAATAAAAACTCAAATAGAAAAAATAACTAAGTATTGTACATTGTATACTGTATTTACTATTTTTATATTTTGCATATGTTCTTTTTTTATCTTTTTTTCACTCTATAGCCTAATCCATTGCTGACTGCTCATCTACCATCTATGTCGCCATTATTGCTCAATCGTATTCTCTCAATTTTTTCTTATTAAATCATAGCATCTCAAACTTTAAAGAGTGTAACATCCTAAAATTCTCAAATTTTTGAATAATACATTTTGAGCTATGAATAATACTTTTCGAGATGAATATTAGCATCTGAAACATGAATAGTAATTCTTTTCAATCTATGAATAGTCCATTTAATACAAACCCAATGATCAAATTTTAGAAAAAAAGTAAGTCCATTTAAGGTGTTAAAAAGTGAAACTAAAATCCAATTCACGATTTTGTTATGAATAGTGATCTATTTGGCCAAATTTGATCGATGGTCAAAGTTAACTGAGGATGAGAAAAGGTCAAAACTATCAATATAATGAATTATATATTATATCAATTATATATTTTAAGTGGAAAAAAGTTATTAATAATATCATAATTTTATTTAAAAAGAAATTTAAATTATAAGCAAGGAAAATGTGGAATTTTAGTGACACTTAGATCAAATAATAATGCATCCAATCATGGCCGTTACTTTAGTTGAATGGAAAATATTTGCAAAATACACTTACAAGTTCCTAAATTTTTTTTAATTTTTCCTATTAAGCCGTTGAACATTTATTTTGCAACATTAGGCTCCTAGATTTTTATTTTTTTTAAAATATTAAGTTTTCATTATACAAAAAATACAAAGTTAAATTATACATTCCATATAGCGCACTTTTAGTATATGCATCAGCACTTCAATTTGATGTACCCTTGTGTATTTCTTATCAATTTTAAATTAATCATCATTCTCTATTAGTACTTCAATCTCAAATTGATGAGGATATTAATAATGACACATCAAATTGAAATCGAAATGTATATATCAAAGGGGTGCTTGAAATGTGATGTGTTATTCAATTTCATGTTTTCTATCCACTATGAGCATAATGTATAAAAAAATAAAAGTTCAGGTGCGAAATATTGTGAAATAAATGCTTAAAAATTTAATAGCAAAAACTAAGTCAAGGGCCTATAAATGCTTTTTGCCAAAAATATTTTTGTGTTGGAGACATTATGAATTATTAGATAAAATAGTGATTAAGAAATTCTAACCATCCAAAATAAAAAGATGAAAACAAGAAAAATTAAAAACCATTAGATTAAGGTTTAATACCTAAAATACCCTCTAAACTTGTAATTTTATTTCATAATTAATACCTCAAAATTTAAATATTTAATTTCATAATGAATACCTAAAATTTAAACATTTTTAGTTTACCACTTAAACTTTAAATAACTATAAGAATTTAGCATTTGAAAAATGAAGTAGAGAAATGTTTGATTGCATGATAAACAAGCACTGCTTATGTAGAAAAGGCCTAATGAATATTTGACATGTTACACAAGTAAATAACAAAGGGAAAATAAAAAATTACCTAATCTCATTTTTTCTTTGAATTTTCTCTCTCCTCACTTTTACCCAGCTGCCAACCTATTCCTTCTCTCTATTCATATTTGCTCTTTCATTCCTTGAAATCGAAATCTAAATCTCTCCTTTCTTCTTCATCATTTCTTCTCCTAGATTAGCAAATTTCAACATTTTTCTCATGATCTCCACCTCAATTCCATTTTCCATAAAGAAATTTTGAAGAACATTAGAAGACTTAATTATGGGTATTTTGGTTTTCTTTTTTATTTCCTCTAGTTACTTTTTGCTCCCCCTCATAAGATTAATTATTTATGGCCAAATCAAATCCATGAATTTTTTTCTCCTACTTTTTATGGTTTATAATCTTCAAGAAGGGATTTTTGGGAAAATCATTTGTTTGTGAAATGGTTTTTTTTTTTACATAAATGGTGTTGCTAACAGTATTATACTTAAATAAGTATGGATGTTAGATGATTGTTGTGTGATTATAGGTTCAATAAATTTATTTCTCTAGTTTGGTCTTTTGAAATGAGTTGGATATACAACCTAGAAATGGTTATTGTTGTCTATGAATGAATTGTTATCTTATTTTATTTGCTAAAATGATTGTTGGTATTTATATCCACTTCAGAAGAATTTTTAGTGTGCGCGTCGAACCCCGTTAGGCATCTTGTTTACTCTTAAAAGCTAACTTTTAGGACTTGAGATCGGATTAAGGTTCATTTAACTAGTGAAGATTGATCGCTTTGTAATGGATAGGGATTCAACCTAATCCGTAATGTCTCGAGCTTTAAAAAGGCCTAAGGGTATCCTTACTCATTTGCTAATAATGGACCTATAAAGGTATCTGCTGGACACCACAAGGCAGGTATCATGGAGTCGTCACCTAATAAATTATTGAAAAATAAGTTATAATCTTATGAGGCCAAAACCAGAGATAGTTCGAGATCTTACTCTTATTTATACCTTTGGTTAATATTATATAAATAAGTTTTGATGATTAATTTACTTTATCTCTTTTCTCAAACGAGTTATTATGTTAGAAAATAAAAGCGCACTCAAACACGTTGGAAAGTTGTAAAGCATGCATAAAAGCATTAAAGAACATAGTTTTGAAATCAATTAAAGAATATCAATAATAATAATAATATTAAATGTAAAGATGAATCAAACATAAATCGGGAAAATTAATGAAACTCATTTAGATTAGAACATTGGTTCTTGCATGGATATTAATAAAAAAGGCAGTATTTCGAGTGTATTTTTGAGTAAAAATAGGGATAGTTGATCCATCGCGGCTTTTGAAAAAGAATCGCATTAGTCAATTTAAATACATTATCTTTTGTATTTATAAAGAGAAATTTCTTAATTTACATGTTATTTTGTGAGTGAAAATAGAAATATTTGTCCTTTTTATTATAGAAAAATTTCATTCAAACTTGTATAAAATCATTTAGTGAGTTTTTATCGCAACGCTCGAAAAATCATTTATTTGCAATAAATAAAGACATGAAAAATAATAATACAAGTAAATGTATAAACTGGTATATTTATCTATTTAAAAACATTAGTTCTCTCATGCATATTTATAAAATTTTTTTGTGTGATTTTTGGAATAAAATAGAACATTGATCCATTTTATGAGAAAAATTCAATTGATTAGGCAGAAAATATTTTAGTGTCATTTTTAATTAAAGTGTATAAAAAATTATTTTTACTAACTATTACATATTTGCGAAAAATGAAAGGAAAAAATTAAAGAAAATTTAAATACAAGCACAAAATAATAATAAATAGGAAAATAAATCCTATACTAATGTACTCCGCCTTATCCTCCGATTCGGTCCGGAAGGGAGTTATATATATAAAAAATGACAGGAAAAGGTACTTAGTCGGTAACTAATTAAATGCAAAATTATATACAATAATTAAATATAAAAAATATATCGATAAATTAAATGAATATAATATATGAAATAGTGATAGCAATAATAGTAAAAGCATCAATGATAATATTAATAATAAATCAAATGATTGAATTAAATCAATTAAATATTGCACAAATATGCAAATAAGCTATTTGATAACTAAATTACAAATGCCAATTAATTAGTTGGGCAAATTGAATAAATTCAAATAAAATAACATTGACAAAACAAACAATAATTAAAATATGTTATAAATTAAGGGAAAATGATAAACTAACATAATCGATTTATCACAAATATTAATTAATTAAATTAATTAAAAAATACAAATATAAAATATAATATTAATAAAATATATTGAAAATTAAATAAAAATAACAAATATGTCAACCAATTAACAAACAAATTAAATTAACATATTAAATAAGAAATTAACAAATTAATCAATAGAACAATTAATAAATAAACTAATATATTAGACTAATTAACAAAAAAAATAAATTAAAGTAATTGATGAATTAATAAAATATAATATATATCTATTGTGAAAATTGAAAAGCCAAAAGAATAAACATGTACAGGTTAAGAAACTAAAGAAACCCATTTCAAAACAATTAAATTGCATTATGGGGCCAAAGCACAAAAGGACAAAAAAAGGTGGAAACGTGAAAGGATTGAGTGACGGGATGGAGGAGAGTGACTGGAGCGTTTAGCGATGAGAGATTTTTACTGTCGCTAAGGGTCTTGTGCCAGCAAAATAAGAACTTAAAGGAAGCTTTTTAGTGACAAAAAAACCAGGGTGTCACTAAAGGACCTGACGCAAAAAATAAATAAAATACTAATTTTACTCCTAAAAAGATATATAAATACATAGAAAAAAGCAAACCAAAATTCATAAAAAAAATATGAATATAATATTTTTTAAAATATGTGAGAAATTAAACATAAACACCAAATTCACAAATTAACCAATTACATTAACATATTAAATAAGTAATTCACAAATTAATAATAAGATTAGTATAAGAAAATTAAATAAGCAAATATTTAACAAATTAACAAAATAAATCAATTAATTTATTAACTAAATAATAAATTAATTGACAAAATTAGTTAACTATATAATTACCATAATTATCAATTAAATAACAATCAATTAGCAAATATGTGAAATTAACAACATATTTCAATAGAACTACAAAATTAATAAATAAGAAATAAGAAATATATTATTTTTATAATTATTTAAAAACTAATTTTTAAATTTATGGGTTTTAAGGACTAGAGAATATTACCTTCAATATCAATTTATCAAAGAACAAGGATTCGATGCTCAATGGCTTTATCCCGATTTTATATAGTTTTTTTGGAATTCTTGAAGTTAAAAATAAGTAATTTTCATGGGAGAGGAAAGAAAGAAAAGGAAGAAGATGAAGATGAGAAAAGGAAGAAAATAAGAAGAAAAGCCATTTTTTTAATAAATAACCCATCATACCTATCCCAAACGAGATAGGATTAAGGGAATATTTTTCCTAGCCATTTTCCCTCACTTTCTAGTGTAGAAATACAATTTTGAAGTGAGTCACCGACCTGGTCCGTGAGTCAAACAAGGATCGTTGACTTTAATTTTTTCTCACTATTCTCAGCTAACTAACCTTTAACTTGAAATCTATTACCATTTGTAGGCCTCACAATGCCAATTTTTTTGATAAAATTGTTTTAGAAATATTTTTTCCTATGTCTTACCTTTTCATTGAATAAAAAATCACTCAATTTGAATTTATATATTGGTATGTATGGCTAAAATACTGACAACTGCTCCTAGAAAATTTTTAGGGACATAATTGGTATTGTAGCTTTGAAAACTTATTGGGAACAATGGGTTTAGAATTAGGTTATTCTCTCTTTATGAAAGTTTCTCCAAAATAAGTCTAGTGTCTATTAAAATTAGATTCATCTCAAAAGAAGCTCAATAGAGGGAGTTATACCTGAAATACTACAAACTGGTCTAGGTGTAGGGATAAATTTGGATCATGTATGTTCAAGCCTAATTTTGAGAATTTTGAGGGATAAACTAGATTTAGGTGCCTTTATCAAAATAGATTTATGTCTTAAGATTCAAATAGATATAGAATTATCTAATTATGAGGTCTGTAGGCTGAGATAAAGTCAAAACACTTCAGACTGCTTTAAGTTTCTGAAATCAATTTTCTCATTTTGGGCTACTAACATTGGCAAAAAACCCCAAAAAGGATTTTTAAATATTTAAAATCCATAAGAATGATAAAAAATATTTTAAAAATATAAGATTTAAAGAGAAATCTTAGCACCTCAACTCCTTATTTATTCATGAGAAACCATTTGATCATTAAGTAATCCTGATCAGGAGCTGACTCAAGATCCAGTGTCTATAGTTGCCTCCAACTTTAGGGAACTTAGTGCACCAGTACCTAAGTGAACTAAAATTTAGAGTAAAAGAGTTAGGGATACGTACTTAAGGTGGTTGTCTCATTAACTATGAAGGTTTAGCGATAAGGCAATCCATATAAGCTTATCGATAAAATCCACAGCACATAATCCTCACCTTAAGCTCGTAACCTGGTTATCTATAAAAAATGCCTCTTAAAGAGGACTTTAGATCTTTTGCTCTAAAGAGACTTTGAACACCTCTTAAAGATGATTTGGAATTTGTTGGCAAACTTTACTATTTGTAATAGTGTCTGAACTTGAGCTTTAAAATTTTAATGCCTTTCAAAAAGGATTTCGAATTTTAGTTGAATTTGTTCTGAAAAAACTTAGAAATGCCTCAAAAAAGGTCTCGATAATGCTCATGAAGAGACTTGGAAATGCCTTGAAAGAAGGTATTAAGAATGCTCATGAAGCATTTTGAAAATACCTTAAAAGAAGATCTTAAGAATCACTATAAGAAAAATCTAATATCCCGACGGAATTGAGTGAAATTCCATAGGGAAACAAAAATGCCGACGAAAATTTGCGAAGGAGATACGGTTGTAGGCACTTTTGCAGACGAAAAATAATTCCATCGGTAATTTTACTGATGGAATATATTTTTGTCGTCAATTCCATCGCAAAATAAAGACCAATTATTGTCGTCGTTTGCCTTTTTTTACCGACTGAAAACTATTCCGTAGGCAATATTTCCTACGGTATATATATTCCATAGGTAAATTTGCCAACAAAAATAGCTATTCCGTAAGCAAATGTAGCGATGGAAAAGTTTTATGTCGGTAATATTTCCTACGGTATGATATTTTCATTGCTAAATTTACCGACATAAATAGATCATTCATAGGAAAATTTAGTGTCGAAAAAGTTTTCCGTCGCTATATTTTGGCTATATTTTGACAAAAAAATCTCAAAATTTATTTTATTTATTATTTAATTTTCTCTCAAATTTTAATTTATTTTCTCTATATAGTGAAATCGTAATCAACAATATAATATAAAATATATAATTTACAATAATAAATTAATAGAAATCAAATGAGAACATTAAATTTATAATATTCAATAACATATCATTTTCTTACAAGTCTTTAAAGTATAAATATTAGCCTTAACATTACAGTCAAATCGTTATTAGTCCCAAAAGTAATTACCAACAATTTTCCCTACGAAAAAAATTTGGTAATTAGCGACAAAAAATTTTCCATCGGTAAGTTTTCGTCGGGAATTAGGATTTTTCTTGTAGTGAATGCTCATGAAGAGACTTAGAAATGCCTCAAAAGAAGATCTTAAGAATGCTCATGAAGAGTCTTGGAAATGCCTTGGAAAAAAGACTTCATACTCGTCAAGAGATTAGGAATGCCTTAGAGAAAGACTTGATGTTCGTTAAGAGACTAGGAATGCCTTAGAAAAGGACTTCATACTCGTCATGAGACTAGAAATGCCTTGGAGAAGGACTTGATGCTTGTCGAGAGATTGGGAATACCTTAGAGAAAGACTTAAGGGTATGCGGTTAAGACTTGCAGCATATATAGAAAGCACTTTAGTTAGCTTGTTCTTTTATCAATCACATGAAAGATATTACCTAGTTGATCCTGATGTGAAAAGGTGAAATATCATCTCTCATTTTGAGGCAAGCAAAAATTATTCCTACTTTTAAGAGCATTCTATAAGTGAAGGCTTATTGGCATGCCTTTGAGGAGTCTTTTTGTACTTTACCTGCAAAAATTGAGTTTTTTCCTATTTTTTCCTCTTTTTTTATTTTTGTTTTGTTTTGTTATGTTATGTTATTTTATTTATTTTTGTTTTGTTTTTATTTTTTGTTGAGTTTGAATTTTGATAACTTGAGAGCATTTCAAGGCCTTGAAATTTTATTATATTTTGGCATTTATAGGATTCGTATTCTTTGTACATTTGTACTTATGTACATTTGAAGAATATAAGTCTTTTGTACATTTGAATTTATGTATGTTTGTGCAATTTGAAGTTTTTGTATATTTGAGTTTTATTCATTTAAAGAATTTGAATTTTTTTTACTTATTTATTGTGTTGTATATTCAAGTGTATGTCTCAGGATAAAGAGTCTTACTTGATTGTCCCTAACAAAAGTGCATACCAATTGTTTAGCTCCATGAAGGATTTTCCTTTTATGGATTTGCATGATTTCCACCTATGAAGATTTTTTCTTTGAGTGAGACAGTTGTCCATTGAAATTTCTTCTAGCATGGCATACGTAGATGACCTTATTTTTTGAAATATTTATCTTGCATGATTTCTCCCATAGGAGTCTTTCATAGTCTAATTGTCTGCTACCTAAAGATATCTCATGATCCACTTCGATGCATGTTTTCCCTTTAGGAAATTACTCATGTGAGTATGTATAAGGAATCATATATGCAACATATGTGCAAAATTCATGTGTGTATGCACAATCATGCATGTGACAAGTATTGCGAGCAGTGTATGTAAGGAGTTGTTTGCTAAGGAGCATCTAAATTTTTAAGTAATTGTAACTCATCAAAAGAGTTGAATTTGAATTTTATTCATCCTTGAATAAGCTGAATGGACAACATTCCCAACTAGTTTAATCTCAATTAGAGAAATTAAAGGGTAATTCTCAATGAGGGGCAGGAGAATAAGTGTGCTGATACCAAAGCTTATTACTGAACTCACATATAAACATGATGCATACCAAACAATTACAGTGTATATATGTGCTAAAGGCCAAAATAAAATTTTATTTTTGAAAAGCAAATTTTGGATGCTAAGTTAGGGATGAGGTTCAACTTGAATACATAAATGCATTCATGATTTCCCGTTTGAAGTTTAAGAAACACCATATGTCTCTTCTTACATACAAAACCTTACTAGAAGGTCATTCCTCTAGGTTAGATGAGACCAAATCAAGAATCAAGAGGTCTTACATAGATAGTAACATTAAGCGTGGGTGGATATAAAAAAAAATAGGTTAGGTCGCTAAAGAAAAATGACCATTATTCTTTCTTAATTGATGGGAAGATTGCTCTCTACCCATTTTCCCACTATCTAAGAACTTTTTTGGATTTGGATCCAGTAATTAACTGATTAGGAATTATTTGCGAGAGATAATAGCTCAAGGTCTCCATTTCCTTATCTATCTCTCTTTTTTTTATTCTTGTTGTTATGATCTCAACTTCAAGGATTTCCTATTCCCCTCTTCTTTCTTTTCTTTTCTTAATTTCTTTTGTTTTTTTCATTTTTCCATCATTTTTTTAATTTTTTATTTTCTTCTTTTTTTTTCATTTCTCTTTTTTTTAAGTTTATTCCATCTAATTAAACCCAATTTCCTATCAAATTTTATATAAAAAAGGTGGGAAGAAATATATTTCCCCTATTCTTAAAGTGTGAAACTAGTTTTTTCACAGTGGTCACCTTCCCAAAAAGAAGCTAAAATTATTTTAGATTAAGGGCTATTTTGATATGTGTAATAACAAAATAAGTATGCATTCAACATGCTTAAATAAAAAATCAAGGGGCTAGCAAGCAATTATGAAATTAGAGTAGGAAACATTATTTAGAAGGCTGCGCAAAGAAATGCTACCTAAATCTTTTTCTAGATCATATTTCACACTATAAGAAAAATTCCAATTATCGATGAAAAATTTTTCATTGCTAAGTACTGACGAAAAAATATTTTCATAGGAAAAATTATGGGAAAAATATGTATTACGACGGAATAACAAACTCATCGTAAATAATGGAGAAAAATTTTTTCGTCAAACTTTATAGATAAAAATTAACAATAGAATCGAAAAATCCACCATTAAATTGATACCAATATTTCACGACTAAAATTGTAAACAAAATTTACTGACGGAATATTGATTTAATTGGTAATTTATCGATGGAATCCTTTTTTCGCAGGTAAATTCCTTACAAAATCATATTTTCGTACATAAATTACAGATAAAAACATTTTTTGTTGGTAATTTACCTACGGAATGGCGATTTCATAGGAAGATTACCTACAAAAATTAAGTTTCCATAGGTAATTTCCCCATAGAATAACATTTTCGTAGGTAATTTTTCGATAGAATATTATTTCGTTGGTAATTTTCCTACGGAATGAGATTTTCATAAGTAATTTTCCTATAAAATGGCATTTTCATAGGTAACTTGCCAATGAAAATAATATTCCGTTGTTAAATTAACTACGAAAATTTCATTCCATAAGGAAATTGAAATAAATTGAAAACTCGAACTTCCTTATTTGCATGCTTAATTTTGTTATTTTTTGATGTCAAATAGTTATATTTATATATATCAATTTCAATAATTTTTCCAATCAAAGTTATCCATTCTACAGAATTTAGCCATTTACAGATATTTTATTCTGGTTCTCAGCACCTATATTAATTTTTCATTTTTCATTTTATTAACTTTTTTTAATTTCGCATGTATCAAAAAAATCTATTTGGAAAACTCAATTTTAAAATAAATTTAACAAATTAAAGTACGAATAATTAACAACAATTCAATTTGTCTAAAAAACTACTTATTTTTATAAGAAATATGACTAAACATAATTAATTTCTTTTAAAAACTAAATATTATAATTAAATTTAATAATGTCTATTATTAGATATATAAATAGGGCAAGCAAAACCTATTGGAGTTGACTCCTCTTGCCAGCGCTTGTCTATCCCTTTTTTCATCGAAAAATTTATATTATTAATAATTATTTTTTAATATTTTATTAAAATAATTTCATCATGACTAAAAATATTTTATTATTGATTTTTTGACAAAAAATTCTAAATTATATATGAATTAATTACTTATTTAAAATAAAATATATTATTTGAAAATAAAATATTATAAAAATTAATTATTGAAAGTATAAATTTCTCTACGAAATGATATTTCCGTGGATAAATTATTAACGGTATTTTACAATTTCATAAGGAATGGGATTTAAAAGCCCTAATTTTTTTTTCACCTCTATTTCCATCTGATCTTACCCCCTCTCGACAGCCACCTCTCCCTTCCCTCTCCCTCTCCTCTCTCTTCCAACCTCCCACCTATTGCCATAACCTGTTGCCGCCACCCATCGCCACCATATATATCTCTCTCTTTCTATGGCTCAACCTTACTTAATCTATCTTTTCGTTTCCCAATGTCCCTTGCTTAATCTCACTTTCTCTCTATCTCAATCTTATACTCTCTCTCTAACTCAACCTCAATCTCTCATTATCCAAATTTTGTTTTCTTTATCTCATTCTTGTTCTTTATCTAGATCTCATACTCTTGCTCACTCAGTTTCAGATTCGAAATTCTCCTACAGTTTGTCTCTTATAATGGGTTGGAGAATTATATTCTTTACCTTTTCTCATTTTTGACTTCCTACTTCTAGGTCTTCCATTTATCGCTACTTAGGTCACTCTCTACTACTGATTATATTTTCTGAATTTTGTATTGATTCGTATTTAGAGATACAATTTTGAGATATTATGGACTTTTTAGTATTTTTACCGATGAATTTTGGTTAAATTCAGGTAGGGTTTTTAAGGATACAAGTAAATTTACTTAATTATTTAATTTATTTTATTTTTAAATAGGAATACATGGCCGAAAAGGGGAAAAAAGAAAGAAATTTATTTTATTAAGATCTTGGTTTGTGGGGTATGGTGAGTTGATTCTTGTTGTATTTTGTATTTTGAAATTAGCTTAGGTTCTTTTCAGAAAAAAATATGACTTAGTGCTTCGGTATTCTCGTTAAACTAGTAGTTATAGGGTGTTTTCTATGCTCTTCTGCTATTATTTCGAAAAGGCTTGTTGTTGGTTATATCTAGTAATTTTGTTACTTTTTGTTTGGATACTCTAGTTTGCAGTTGCTATCATGGAATGCAGGTTTAGAATCATGTGCTATATAGGGGTCTAGCTTAGGTTAGTTCATGTTTAGTTGGCTGTGAATTTTCTTTTTTTTTTTGTGTGTGTTTGTCCCTTTGCTCTCCCAGTTTTTCTAGGTGATATATTGGGTAGGCTTTACCAATTTCTTATAATTCCATCTGTTAATGAATTCCTTGGCTTATTAAAAAAAGATGTTTTGTTTTATTATAATGGTGTTTGAGGATGCAAATAGTTACCCATGTGTAAGACCCCTAACATGACCCTATTTTAATTCGTATATTTTTATTGAGGATTTTGTATAAGTAAGGGTCAATGGAGTGAGTTATTATGTTAATTGCATGGAAATAAAATTTAAAGGTAAGGTTTAATTTTTATTGAGGGTATAATCGAAGAATAAGTATTGTTTTAGGGTAAATTGGTAATTATGACATTTTTATAGGTCAATTGGGAATTAGAGAACAATGGAGAGGTTAATGTATGAATAAAGTAAATGTGGGGTATGATTTGTGACATGCAAATAATAGGATGATAATTGGGTAACATGCAAAATCTTGAGGGATTAAAGAGGATATTGGCCAAAGTATTATATATATGAGTTTATGTAGTGGAAAGAAAGAGAAAGTGGCAATTGTGAGGGAGAGTGGGTCGGCATTCCTTGAGAGAAATCCAGAAAATTTCCATCTCTTCTTCTTCCCTTATTTTCTTCTAAATCCTCTCAAGAAATTAATTGATAAGTTTTGTTGGTTCATCAAGTGTTTAAGGCAATAAATTAAGGTAAGTGATCTTTAGTGAATCTCATCATCATCTTCTTCTCATCTTGCTTGTGGTAATGAAGATCAAGTGCTGGAAATGATGAATGAATTTTGGTTGTAGTCAAAGAAGGAGGAGATAGGAAGGATAAAGGGAAAGACATAGCAAGAGATTGAAAGCTTGAGTGTGATAAGTTTCAGAAAAAGGTATGGGAATTTAGGATTTATTCATGTTGCACGTGAGTGTATCTACTTGAATATGATGTGTTTTGCTTGAATCTTGACATGCATGTGAGTTTTCTTGACATGCATGTGAGTTTTAAAGAATTCTGGGTTTGAGTTCATTGGACCTAGATGCATTGTTTTGGTGATATCTAGAGTTTGAAAATAGATATTGAGATGATTCCAAATGGGTATTAAACTAGACTTATAGACAAAGATTTCATAAGGAGAAATCACATTCAAATTCTGTCTCTAGATATTTTTATGATTTATTGAATTTAGGAAAACTTCTAAATTCGGATTCTGGACCAGGTTGGGGACAAATTGAGATATCTGTATGTAAAATGATCATAATGACATGAAATTAATTTCTATGAAAACTAGACTCATAAAGACACATTTTATATGAATGAAGTAATGCCTAATTTTATTTCTAAGTTTGTCAAATAATTAGCATGAAATTCGTTGAATCTGTTGGGACTGTTAGGTACAGATGTTGGTATTTTGGGCATAAGTAATAGTAGAGAAGTCAAAATATTATTCTGTAAAATTATGAGTAAACTAGATACCTAGGAGTACGTTTTTGATGAAGAAATGTTGGTCTAAATCTCTCTTGATTTTATGCTATGAATTTTTATAAGTGACAGCCCCCACTGTTTTGGTTCTATGAACTGTCCTTAGTAATTTTAAGATATCTCGAGTTCTAGAAATGATATTGCACATATTTTTGATGTTATAGAAACTAGAAATGTAGATCTACAACTTTGTAGAAGACAACTTTTTCTAAAAATGCCGTTTACTATGTCAAATACGAGGTACAAAATGATTTTGTTTAGCTCCCTACATGTATAACGTGTTTAAGAGTTGTAATATATATATATATATATATGTACATTATATAAAAGTAAAGACTGTAATAATCTCATGATGAGGATACTAGTATATGCATGCATGATGAAATTAGAATTACTTTATATAAATGTATTGATATGATGAATGCTAAGCATGAAAGTACAATAGCTACAGTATGATGATATAGTCCTATGACTTGATGAATTAAAATGGCATAGTTTGCATTGGATATAGTAAACATGGGATATAGGGTGTTACACCATGAGATTGATGGTCAATTTGTTAATCTTAGACTTCATATGGACTATGGTATGAGAATTTTTTTATGCTTTTATTGGTAGCTTGTCTATGATTATTGTCGGTGAGGTTTGTGCACTTATTTAGCTCATTTGTTATTTATTATTTTGAACTATATAATGCTTAGCAGTTCTCTGCGTTAGCTATTACCAGTACTAGTTATTCAATTAATTGTTTAGTTTAATATGATTTTTTAAAATCAAATGTTTAAATATATGATTATAATTTCTCCTCCTTCTTTTGTACAAAGTACATCTACCTAGTTTGTTTATTGTAATTTTGTGTTATATGCTTTTAGACTGATGATGGTTGAGTGCACTTTTTTAGCCATTAGTTAATTTGCTCTATGATAAACACAGGAGATGCCTTTTGAATAAAAACTAAGGAACTTTTTAGATGCCAGCAATAATTGACTTTATGTGGGTCGAAAATGTTAAATTTTGTTGGGATAATTTGGTTTTAATAGTTGAAATGGAAAATGTTGAATTGGCTTGTGGATGAAAGAGATGTTCTATAGACCAGTGATAGCTTAAAATTCCATATTTATTATTTTAAAGGATAAAGTTAAATTCTTTTCAATTTCTGAAAGGTTCAATTTATTTTTGTTTTGAGTGAATTTATTTTATTTTTGCTTCTTTCCTTCTCTGCCACGCAGTCATCCTTTACAACTTCTTATAGAAGGGTCATGTAGATGGTCCTCAAATCTGCCAAATGCGTATTGCTGAATGTTTGGTAGGAGATGAGACAAGAATGATTATATTTACAACTAGAAATGATCAAGGTATTATGTTTTTACAATTCCTCAATGTTTGTTTGAGTTTTATTTGTATTGGCCAATTCCTTCTTGTTGGCATTCCCTGCATCCTATATCAGCTACAATAACAATTTTTTGAACTTACAAACAAACAAGGCTTATAATTAATTCATAAACTTTCTACTTTATAAATATATATTATGGATAATTAATTAATAGTTGAGTTTAAAGTTGGTATTGTAGCATTATAAATTTATAATTATTGCTCTAAGCCATTTCTTGAGCTTCTTATATTATATTTACGATTATAAATTGGTGTGATTACAGCGTTATATTTTAGAAAAGTGTCAGATCATGGCAAAATATAATTGCAAAAAGGTATTTCTATATTTTAGTTTTTTTGAACCTTGAAGATTTTTCTGGTTTTGGTGATCTTGTATGATTAGCTAATGGTCAAGAGAAATTTTCATGTTGCATTTTGAAAGATTGATAATATTGCTAGTATTGTTGATTAATCCATGACTATATGATAATTGGTAGGTGAGAATCATATTATTCAAATTTCCTTCCATTTTATACTAGGTATAAAGAGTCAAGATCAGTTTTGGCTTTGCCTTACAGCCTTTTGTAATTTCAAAAATGGTTATAATTATTTTTCATTTTTTTCAATTATATCTTGATTAATTAGGCATTGATTATTGAAAGTCATTATCTTTTTAATTTGGTTATGGGTTTTATTTAATATTATATCTTCATGTTTTTTCCTGCTGTTGATAGAAGTTTCTTAACAGTTTTTTTTTCTTTTCTTATCTTAGGGCCTAAAAATAGATGGTATTTTCATCATCTACAACAGTATATGGCCAACTAGAAAAAATTCCATGTACAATTCCTTTACTATTAGATATTAATATTCTATTTTTTATAGCTTTTCCTTAAAAGGTAGAACTGGAATGGAAAATCATCTTACTATGACATTTCAATATATTTGGAGCTCATGAGAGTGGTAAACTTGGTGAAGATCCCAAAGGTATCCCAAAAAATCTCATGCCATATATCCAATAAGTGGTTGTTGGTAGATTGCCAGAACTCAATATATATAGCCATGACTATCCCACTGAAGATGGTACTACGGTATGTGTTTCAATGAATATTTTTGTTTTCACAACATAGTATATTCATTAGCACTAGGAATCGCTCGTACTTTTTGAAATTCAATGCATTTAGCAAAATCCATCTGGTAATCTTTGTATGGATATACTATATTTGTCACAACATTATTCTAAATATTGACATGGTTCTAAATGCACAGATTTGGGACTACATCCATGTTATGGACCTAACAGGTGGCCATATTATGGCTCTTAGAAATCTTTTCCCAACTGTGTATATAGGTGAGTAATTTTCTTTATGCATGCACTTGAATGTTAATCAACAAGCAATTGAACAAGGAAATTCTTTATTTTAACCCTTGGTCAAAGACATGAGCTCTTGAACAAGTATGTCTTGAATTGTCAGGTAATTATTAAAAATTTATAATATTTTTAGTGATGGAAAACTCCATCGCTATTTTTTTTACCAAGACCAAATTTACCAATGGAAATATATATTATCGTTGCTAAATTTACCTATGGAACATATCATTTCATCAAAATTTTCCTATGGATTTGTAATTTCCATTAGGAAATTTAACAACGGATCATATGATTCCATCAGTAAATTTAACGATGGAATTTAGTTCCATTGATAAATATGGCAAATGATGACCCTTTTTTGATTTGCACCTCCTGATGGAATTAATGATGGAGTATGTTTTTCATCGGTAAATTTACCAATGCAAATATTTTCTATCGAAAAGGTGCCTACAACCATTTTTTCTATGCCTTTTTTTGTCGCTAAATTTCATCAGCATTTTAGTTTCCCTATGAAAATTTACTCAATTTTATCAAAAATTTCCATCGAAAAAATGGATTTTTTTTAGTTTCATCCCGAGGTCACTGTGATTGATAATCGAAAAGGTTTTAGTGCTCTTGAGGAGTTTTACCCAAGCCCCTCACTTGCAAATAGTTTTTTTTAAGTTGGCCTAAGGTGCTTAAAATTTAAAAATTGCATGGTATAGCGAAAGCTTTTAAGCAATTTAGCAGATGGAGATAAAAGCATGCCTACTTTGTTCGAATGAAAGATAATTTTCTAAAGTTGAGGTCAAACTCGTTCATATTTTAGAATTATCGAGATGAAATAAATTTTCAAATTGAAAGTAAATTGATAAGAGATAATTATGTTGAAAATTTGGACATTGCTTAACAAGATAAGTTTAACTTAACACATAAGTTATTCCAATTTATAGTACTCCTTGCATTTAGAAAAAGGACTATGCTATGACTATTATCGTGAATGCATCAGGGACATAGTGACCTTTGAATTGAAATTGGAAAAATGGATGATGTTGTAAGAATCATATTAAATGCAATATGGAAATAGTGATCCCCAAGTTCACATTCGGGAAAGGGAGGTGGTCCTCAAGTTTGAAACTGGCAAAAATGATTAGGTTAGAATCTTGAGATATAACTTTATATGGTAAATTAGGCTTGAGGCCCAAGCTATTTTAATAGGGGTACTTCCCTAAGATTGATGAAAGGATGGCACTGTAACGATCATCCTAAATGTATTGAAGAGGTAGTAACCCGCAAATCGTTCTTAAGAAAAGACGACACCATAGCTATTTTTGAATGTATCATGAAGGTGATGATCCTTGAACCTATAAATTAAAAGGAAATTATGTCAAAACTTTGGGCATAACTTGATGCGATAAATTTGATGTAATATGACATGGCATATATATGATGATCACACAATGGGAAAATAATAAAATTGATCATACATATCATGCAATACGTAAACAAGAATCGAAAACATGCAATTTTAGGGTTATAAAACTTACAACTTTAGATTCACTTCAAGACTTGATTTTGATTATGACCAGAAATTAGGATGAAATTATCAGCCTTGGATCTTGATCACCAATGCCAAAAGGAACAGCCTTTGCACCACTCCTCTTTATTGTCACACACACACTTTCAAGTAATGCTTAAAATCGAGAGTGCTAGCTCTATGTATGTATATTCGGGAATGGGTATTCAACTAAAGACACAAGACCTGATCTTGTTCTTCCTAAAGTTCACCAATGGCTGCCCAAAAACCAAAAGAAGAAAGAAGAGTCCTTTCTCCTTGAGAGTGGAGGCTTAGAGAGAGAAAAAACCTAACTTGGAAAATTTTATTTCATTAATTTATACCACTATGTTTAGGAAAACTCAAACATGCCGAAATCCCCTTTAATTAGGCAGTATATTCAGCCTCCATCACTTTCTAATTAAGTGATTTAAAGTAATTTAAATTCCTTTTAGGTTTTAAATTCAAATTAATTTAAATGGCATAAGACATTTAATAAAAAACTACCACTTAATTAGGAAATATGCATGTGCCGAAATTTACATTGATTTTTATTTTAGAATTTCAGTCACTTCATCTCCTATTTAAGTGTTTTAATTTGATTCAAATACTTTTAGGCTTTAATAATCAATTAACTTAATTAATACAAGATAATTAATTAATTGAAATTAAACCTTGTGGGCCGAATCTGTAACACCCTTAACAGAACAGTATTTTTCGATACGAAACTTAGAGGTAAATGGTAATTTTTTTTTCAAACTTCAATCATTGCCAAACAATTTTGATACAATTTAATATTTTATTCAATTTACGAAATTTCGATAGCACAATGGCTATAACTTACTAGCCTCCTGAAAAAAAATTCAAAATTCCACACAGCCTCTTAGAGGCACAACAAATCATATATTAATGATAGTCATTTACAACTCATTAACTGAAATTATCGGAATAGTAACAATATTTATCATTTAACAAACATTACCTTAAATACCATTCAGTTCTATACTCTCACTGTCTAAGTATATACATGCCACAAATACTAAAAAAAAGAAGTACAACTTTTTTCATCTTCGCATTCTGCTTCTCCGTGTATCAAGCTCCATCAATACTTCAAAACCTGTACGCAGAAAACACTACATGCTAAACACTAGAAATGCTCAGTGGTAACTACTAATCCTAAAATTTCCCAATTTCAACATAATTACATAAATTGTGCAAACTTCTATTTTTATTTATCAGAAATTTACTTTTAATTTCTTTTACACTATTTTCATTGTTTACCAACATTTTTGGTAACCGTTTTACTTTGTTCGTATACTTTTCAATTTACTTTACTTTCCTTGTGATTCGATTACAAATTGACTTTTCCTTTTACATTGCTTACTTCTACTTTTACTTATCTTTTGTCCTATACTTTTGCATCACTTGACGTAGTTGTCGTTTCATTTAATGAGTTATATGGATACTCATGTCTTTAATGGCAAGTTTTCTGTTCCTAGTTCCATTAGGTAATTCAAATACGATTTTCATTATCTATTCTTTTAATTCACTTTAGTCTTTTGGATCACTCTGCATACAAATATTTATTTTCTTTTCTTTTTAAATGAACCTTTTTTCATTTTAACTAAACAATCGTTTGTCTTTTGATCATTTTACTTTTTATTTAATTTTTACGTCCAAAATTTATTATTTACTTATATTTTTACACTTAAATACAATATTGCCATGTTTGACTTTAAATACATAATTAGCATTATGTTTCGAACTCTTTATTTTCTTAAAATAATAATTGGTACACAAATTACCAATTCATTCTCATGGGTTTTTGCATAAACATTTTATTTTTATAAACATTTTCCTTTCATTCTTGCTTATTAATTACAACCATTAGGAATAATTTCAGTTTTATCCCAAAGCTTTCATTTCCTTTCAATCCAGTTCTTTTTCATTTATAACATTTACATTCAATTACTTTCACACTTTCAATTTATTCTTTTCAATATGCCCCTAATGCAATATGACAGGATCTCAAAGGTCTCACTAAACAGATAGAGAAATGATCTCGGAAGATCAAGTCTCACAGAGCAGAAATCAGATATACTTTCACTTTCACTTTACACTGAAGCTATGGAGATCAAAGATCCTAGCCATAGCAAAGCAAGTCACCCTGACTTGCACCGCGGTATAAGATGTCCCTATGGCTAGCCAATTATATTCTGAATAAGAATATCATTACCTGACTATTGCTAAGGGCAAAAACAGTCAAGAACTTTCTGAATGATTTTCAAACTTTAATAATTTTAATTTCTTTTATTTTGCTTAAATCAGTGCATTTTGTCAATTGCACTCTTTTTAGTGCTATGACTATACAATAACTTTTTCGTTTCGTTTCCTTTTTCTTTCTAATAAAATAATTCACTATAAATAATTATTATTCTTTCGATTTTTAATTAATTATTTTCTCGATATATTTTTTTCCATATTTTTTGACTTATGTCAGGATAATTCACTCTTTTCTTTCTTGGAACTTATTGAATTATTTCTTTATAATTCAAAAATATACTTTTACAGTCATTTTATTCACTTTTTGACTCTTAGTCAATCTCTTACTCTTTCGGTCTAAATTTACGATTATTTTAAAATTGCAATACTTTATACGTGTTGTGAATTATTTATAATAATTCATCATTTTATTCGAATTATAAATTATTTTGTGATCACCTTTAGGAATTATTCACTTATATGGTTACTATTCACTTATACAGTTAGTATTCACTTATACGATTAATTTATTCACTATACTTTTTATTTTCTGAAAATTTATCATTTAATCTCTTCTTTTCCTTATATATATGAATTGTACATTAAATTATCAGCTTTTAATTGTTTATTGGATTATTTCTCATAATTCAATATTTCAATTAAGCATATTTCATATTTATTTTCTAACTTAATCCATACATCACATGAATTTCATAAAAATTTTTGTGAACATTGCTCTTCAGTTATTGTCATATTTTCTTATTTCATGAATTATTTTAACATAATTCATCATATACCATACACTTAACAATTCTTTAAATTTCCGTAAATTTCATTAAAAATTTATAGGCAATTTATTTTATGCTTATTATCATTATATAACATAATCAACAAAAATTCTCTATTTTATTAATTACTTTATTCAATAAATACTCCAAAATAGTCATATAATTTTCTATAAATTCCATAACAATTTATGGATATATATATTATTTCATCTTTTATCAAATTAGGACTTAATTTCATTAATCTACAACACAATAATTCATTTCTTTAAAAAGAAAATTTGGATTCATAAAGGGCATTTCTTAATAAATTTTCTTAACACAATTTATATACTATATTAAGCTTAATTAAAATTTAATTGAACAATCATAACATTTAATTTCAATTTTAATCAATAATTCAATATTTTCCTTAATAAAATTAAAGGAAAATTCAATAAATTAAGGGAAAATTAAAAGATTTCGTAGTTACATACCATAACGGTCGAATTCGCTTCAATTTGCTCGTCGGAGGCTCGCCAAAGAGTCATCAGAATCTCATTG
This sequence comes from Excoecaria agallocha, assembly GCA_037975025.1. Classification (NCBI taxonomy): domain Eukaryota; kingdom Viridiplantae; phylum Streptophyta; class Magnoliopsida; order Malpighiales; family Euphorbiaceae; genus Excoecaria; species Excoecaria agallocha. Next base: position 37,746,493 of record CM075814.1, read on the forward strand.
GTGACAATCCGACACTGCCACCTTGTAGCTCAAGATCCCTTCATTCATTTTTCGGTGGTCACGCGCCCAAATTCTTCCTTGGTTGGTCGAAATCTTCACTTGAATAACCTGTCAAACCCATTTTCGATCTACCGGTTGCCGATGTTTAAGGAGCGATGGAATACATCGGAAGACTCGCCTCGTCGTTGGGAGTTGATCGGTGGTGGTGGTATCCCCGTCCGCCGCCTTGATTCGTCGGAACAAACAAAAATCCATTTAAAATAAAAATAGAAAAACTCGACGATCGGACCACCACAACGGAGGACGGACGCCGGTGAGAGGGAGAGGGCACATCGCTAGTTGCCGTCGCGGTGGTAGCCGGCGTGAGGGGCAGTCGGTGGTTGCCGGTCTCTCCTTCCTTTTCTTTTTCTTTTCTTTTTCTTTCTTCTTCCTTGGGTCGCCGCTCACTACACTACACTTTGTTTTGTTTTTGTTTTTCTTTCTTTCTTTCTTTCTTTTCTTTTCTTGTCTTTTACCAAGTTGGTGGCCATTATATTTTGCCCCAATTTGCCAACATTCATTTCTCTCTTTTTTTTTTACACAAATGTATTTACATAAATATATATTTATCCATAATTTACCATTTGACCCCCAAAACCTTTTCTCTCACTTTCAAAGCTCCTATTTAGTTTAAAATCGATACCATAATTTTTATTACATCATAAATAGGTGGGACATAAATTTTTAACTCAATCGGAGCCCGTTATCGATCCGATTCGATAACTACCGGTGTTACAGAAAATTTACTTTTTGCAGCCAAAATAATCTATATATTATTTTAGGCTTAACTGAAATTTTTGGAGTTCGTTTACTATTTTTAAATATTTATACAAAGTTGAGTCAATTCTCTAATGATAAAAATTGACTCGCTACCTTTTTCATATTTTTTACTTTTCGAGACTCATTAGACCTCGATTTCACTTCAAATTTCAACCTCGGACTCACCATGACCAATCCTTTCCTATGGTCCAATAAAATATTTTTGACTTTCGGGTGTATGTTTTGGTCCGAAAAATACTATTCACTGTCGGAAAATACTATAAATGGCTAACCCGATTTTAAGGCCGTTACAATTCTCCCCTACTAAAAAAAATTTCGTTCTCGAAATTTACTTATATCGAAGAGTAAAGGTATTATACAGTTATCGAAACTTCTTTTTCATTCAATAGTTCCGAAGAAAGAATCTTTGCTAATGGAACCCATATACTTTTAAGCCAACCAATCTCGATATCAAAACTCGTTATCTCTTTCCTTGCACAAGTCATACAACCCTGTGTATAGATTTCTTTCAGATTGCAAATCAAATCAAATTAACTCTTGCTGACTTCTTTACATTTAATTAAGTCCAACATAAAGGATTCAGCATTTTCTTTCCGACAATGCCTCACTAAGAGTCAAATTTCTCTTGAACTTGATATTCTTGTCACATATAGACTCTACTAAGGGCAAGTACTTTTCACAATCATTCTTTTATTATCTAAATTATCCACTCCGACTGACCATCAGTATAAGGGTGGATCACTATGCTAATATTGAGATTATTGCTAATCTCTTATCTAACATTTTTTTCTCTTTAAAGTACAGACAATCCAATAACAGAATCTCTGATCACATTGTCCCATTCCTAGTCATATATCATTATAAGTCAAAGCAAGTCCCGAAGATATCTAATACTTCGATTTCATTTGCCGACACATCAAACATTCACTTACAATACCTGTCACATTACACTTTCAACCTGACTCTCAATACTAAGCTTGTAATCTTGGTAAATCTGATAATTTTTCGGATGCAAAGCATTACCATCTCAATGGATTTCAATAAGAATCTTTCAATTTACTAAAATTTACTATTATACAAATATTCTCTTTCTGAATTTCTTTTCCTACTCGTTATACAATATCGGTTTCACTTATCATTTAACTAATCACAGCTCGAAAAATCGAAAATATTATCATTAATCGCTCTTATTCATTATTCAGTCATACATATTCATTTAAGTGCATTCACCTTATCAAATACATATTCCTATGCTAAGGGTTTCAGCTACTTCGTTAATTTTTCTACAGTACCCGGTTAAATCCAGGAATTTCACATTTAACCACATGTTACATTCACTAAACTGAGCAATTAGTTGCTTTTCTTTCAATACTTGCAGAACAATTTTCAAATACTTATCATATTCTTTCTATATCTCAGGACATATCAGATGGTGATTACTCAAATCCACTAAAATGGATCTAAGTAAAGGTGAAAAACTCTTTCCTATCAATTCACAAAGATGGTCGGTGCATTAGCAAATCTAACTGACACAACCAATAACTTATAAGGGCTACATCATATACAGAAAATAATCTTGAGTACACTATTTCTCATCTCATTCTTAGGTCGTCCCTATGCTTATCCTATCCCTTGTCAATTTCATCCTATCAAGTGGGGCCTATACACACAGTATGATGCAGATCAGATGCTGTGAAACAATATGAAATGCTATGCAATGAATGTATGATTCCATGTATGCAATAGAATACTGTCACGTATTCTCATATGGTGCAAATGTTATAGCCCATCCCAATACTATGTAATGTGCAATCAAATCCCCACATTTATAAAAGAATCACTGACAGGTATATAGAGCATCTTAAACAACCTCAACTTTTTATCGATTTGCTCAATGATATTTTTAAATCATGACAATCCAGTCAAGGTATCTTTGTGTCTTATACCATTTATTTGAACCCAATATACCATTCCTTTTTAACTTCCTGACATATTCTTTATTTTGTTCTTCTTTGGACTGTTTCTCATCCACACAAGCACTAAAACTCTCACATTTACATTTAGTTTCAGTCAATACTTCATTTTCCTGCTTTGACCTCCAAGAAGCCTCAAGCAGCAATACTTTCATTCTCACCCACTACTGTCTTTACAATACATGATCAATCTTTTCACATCTGACAATCTAGGACAAACATTAACTTTTCACATTTAAAACAAAGAGGGTAGCATGTACACGTTAGATCCCTAACACTTATCCACCTATAACTGGCATGTATATACAAACAAACTTATCACTTAACCTTATTTCACTCCGATATTAGAACTGCTTAAAGCTTTGCTTTGATACTACTAAATGTAACACCCTTCTCAGAACAATATTTTTCGATACGAAACTTAGAGGTAAACGGTAAATTTTTTTTTTCAAACTTCAATCATTGCCAAACAACTTTGATACAATTTAATATTTTATTCAATTTATGAAATTTTGGCAGCACAATGGCTAGAACTTACTAGCCTCCTGAAAAAAAATTCAAACATTCCACACAGCCTCTTAAAGGCACAACAAATCATATATTAATGATATTCATTTACAACTCATTAACTGAAATTATCGGAACAGTAACAATATTTATCATTTAACAAACATTACCTTAAATACTGTTCAGTTCTATACTCTTACTGTCTAAGTATATACATGCCACAAATACTAAAAAAAGAAGTACAACTTTCTTCATCTTCGCATTTTGCTTCTCCGTGTATCAAGCTCCATCAATACTTCAAAACCTGCACGCAGTAAACACTACGTGCTGAACACTAGAAATGCTCAGTGGTAACTACTAATCCTAAAATTTTCCAATTTCAACATAATTACATAAATTGTACAAACTTCTATTCTTATTTATCAGAATTTACTTTTAATTTCTTTTACACTATTTTCATTATTTACCAACATTTTTGGTAACCGTTTTACTTTGTTCGTATACTTTTCAATTTACTTTACTTTCCTTGTGATTCGATTACAAATTGACTTTTCCTTTTACATTGCTTACTTCTACTTTTACTTATCTTTTGTCCTATACTTTTGCATCACTTGATGTAGTTGTCATTTCATTTAACGAGTTATATGGATACTCATGTCTTTAATGGCAAGTTTCCTATTTCTAGTTCCATTAGGTAATTCAAATACGATTTTCATTATCTATTCTTTTAATTCACTTTAGTCTTTTGGATCACTCTGCATACAAATCTTTATTTTCTTTTCTTTTTAAATGAACCTTTTTCATTTTAACTAAATAATCATTTGTCTTTTGATTATTTTACATTTCATTTAATCTTTACGTCCAAAATTTATTATTTAGTCATATTTTTACATTTAAATACAATATTGTCATGTTTGACTTTAAATACATAATTAGTATTATGTTTCGAACTCTTTACTTTCTTAAAATAATAATTGGTATACAAATTACCAATTCATTCTCATGGGTTTTTGCATAAACATTTTATTTTTATAAACATTTTCCTTTCATTCTTGCTTATTAATTACAACCTTTGGGAACAATTTCAGTTTTATCCCAAAGCTTTCATTTCCTTTCAATCCAGTTCTTTTTCATTTATAACATTTACATTCAATTACTTTCACACTTCCAATTTATTCTTTTCAATATGCCCCTAATGTAATATGATAGGATCTCAAAAAGGATATACGAAACATGGACCCAAAGGTCCCACTAAACAGATAGAGAAATGATCTCGGAAGATCAAATCTCACAGAGAAGAACATAGATGTACATTCACTTTCACTTTACACTGAAGCTATGGAGATCAAAGATCCTACCCATAGTAAAGCAAGTCGCCATGACTTGCACCGCTGTATAAGGTGTCCCTATGGTTAGCCAATTATATCTTGATTAAGAATATCATTAACTGACTATTGCTAATGGCAAAAATAGTCAAGAACTTTCTGAATGATTTTCAAACTTTAATAATTTTAATTTCTTTTATTTTGCTTAAATCAGTGCATTTTGTCAATTGCACTCTTTTTAGTGCTATCGACTATACAATAACTTTTTCGTTTCGTTTCCTTTTTCTTTTCGATAAAATAATTCACTATAAATAATTATTATTCTTTCAATTTTTAATTAATTATTTTCTCGATATATTTTTTTCCATATTTTGTGACTTATGTCAGGATAATTCACTCTTTTCTTTCTTGGCACTTATTGAATTATTTCTTTATAATTTAAAAATATACTTTTACAGTCATTTTATTCACTTTTTGACTCTTAGTCAATCTCTTGCTCTTTCGGTCTAAATTTGCGATTATTTGAAAATTGCAATACTTTATACGGGTTTTGAATTATTTATAACAATTCATCATTTTATTCGAATTATGAATTATTTTGTGATCACCTTTAGGTATTGTTCACTTATACGGTTACTATTCACTTATACGATTAATTTATTCACTATACTTTTTATTTTCTGAAAATTTATCATTTAATCTCTTCTTTTTCCTTATATGAATTGTACATTAAATTACATTAAATTATCAGCTTTTAATTGTTTATTGGATTATTTCTCAATAATTCAATATTTCAATTAAGCATATTTCATATTTATTTTCTAACTTAATCCATACATCACATGAATTTCATAAAAATTTTTGTGAACATTGCTCTTCAGTTATTGTCATATTTTCTTATTTCATGAATTATTTTAACATAATTCATCATATACCATACACTTAACAATTCTTTAAATTTCTGTATATTTCATTAAAAATTTATAGGCAATTTATTTTATGCTTATTATCATTATATAACATAATCAACAAAAATTCTCTATTTTATCAATTACTTTATTCAATAAATACTCCAAAATAGTCATAGAATTTTCTATAAATTCCATAACAATTTATGGATATATATATTTTTTCATCTTTTATCAAATTAGGACTTAATTTCATTAATCTACAACACAATAATTCATTTCTTTAAAAAGGAATTTGGATTCATAAAGGGCATTTCTTAATAAATTTTCTTAACACAATTTATACACTATATTAAGCTTAATTAAAATTTAATTGAACAATCATAACATTTAATTTCAATTTTAATCAATAATAAATTTAAAGGAAAAATTAACAAATTAAGGGAAAATTAAAATATTTCGTAGTTACATGCCATAACGGTCGAATTGGGTTCAATTTGCTCGCCGGAATCTCGCCGGTGACAATCCAACGCTGCCACCTTGTAGCTCGAGATCCCCTCATTCATTTTTCGGTGGTCACGCGCCCAAATTCTTCCTTGGTTGGCCGGAATCTTCACTTGAATAACTCGCCAAACCCATTTTCGATCTACTAGTTACCGGCGTTTAAAGAGCGATGGAATACACCAAAAGACTCCCCTCATCGCCGGGAGTTGATTGGTGGTGGTGGTGTCCCCGTCCGCCGCCTTGATTCGTCGGAACGAACAAAAATTCATTTAAAATAAAAATAGAAAAACTCGACGGTCAGACCACCATAACGGAGGCCGGACGCCGGTGAGAGGGAGAGGGCACACTGCTCGTCGCCGTCATGGTGGTGGCCGACATGAGGGGCGGCCGGTGGTTGACGGTCTCTCCTTCCTTTTCTTTTTCTTTCTTCTTCCTTGGCTCGCCATTCACTGCACTGCACTTTGCTTTGTTTTTGTTTTTTTTCTTTCTTTCTTTCTTTTCTTTTCTTGTCTTTTACCAAGTTGGTGGCCATTATATTTTGCCGACATTCATTTCTCTTTTTTTTTTACACAAATGTATTTGCATAAATATATATTTATCCATAATTTAGCATTCGGCCCCCGAAACCTTTTCTCTCCCTCTCAAAGCTCCTATTCAATTTAAAATTGATACCATAATTTTTATTACATCAAAAATAGGTGGAACATAAATTTCAACTCAATCGGAGCCCATTATCGATCCGATTTAAATTTATCGGTCCGATTCGATAACTACCGGTGTTACAAAAAATTTACTTTTTGCAGCCAAAATAATCTATATATTATTTTAGGCTTAACTGCAATTTTTGAAAATTTTCAGAGTTTGTTTACTATTTTTAAATATTTATATAAAGTTGAGTCAATTCTCCAATAATAAAAATTGTCTCGCTACCTTTTTTGTATTTTTGACTTTTCGAGACTCATTTGACCTCGGTTTCACTTCAACTTTCAACCCCGGACTCACCATGACCAATACTTTCTGATGGTCCAATAAAATATTTTTGACTTTCGGACGTACATTTTGACCCAAAAAATACTATTCACTGTCGAAAAATACTGTAAACAGCTAACCCGATTTTAAGGCCGTTACAGAATCTCTCTCTCTAATGGACCAAGGTCCATTTAGCAATTTTAATACCCATTACATACATTAATTTGTCTTTAATTAAAAGCCCAAATTAATGTGTAATACTTTAATTACGTGTTTAAGCCTCATGCTTTATGTGCGATTCTATAAGTCCATTTAATATTGGCAATGAATTAATAAATTAATTCAAAAGCTATATATACTCTCTAGCAAGATATTATAGCATTCCAAATTAAATGAAAATGCAAATGGCATTTAGTGACCTAATGCAATTTTGCATAGTCCCTTACCCTTAAATATCAAAATTAATATAAGGCATGGAACTAGTCATCTTTATATATATTAATTCATTTCTTGATATTCCAGTGACACTGAACTCTCAGATAAATAATGATTTCTCATTATTTCATGTCGGTATGGCCATACACTTCTCAGTTCATTGATCAAGTGGCCGATGATATTTTCTCTCTTACTAAGAGGGGGTAATCCCTTCACTTCTCTCATGCTCTCTAACATGAATCAGTGCATACCCAAGCATACCCATACTTGTTACTCTGTTACGAGTACGTTAGGTGTATGTCAAAGCATATAGTAATTCATAAAGAGTTTTATAGAGATTTTAGGTCTAAGAACTCTGATGCAAAACTTGCATATGAGAAACACTTATGACTTGTATCATGTAATGTTCTCATGAATGGATCGAATACAGATACCATGTTCTAAACATGTATTTATGATCTCTGATTGACACTCTTGTCCTTATGATCCATAAGACAGAACTTATCTTTTCAGAGAGAGCATACTAGTCTTAATTCATTTGTTATTATCATAACAATGATTGACTAGTGATATTTAGAATGAAGTCTCTATTGTTTCAAGGTCTTACAACCATGTGCCTCACACATGATAACTTAAACTGAAACAACAGTCTTGGATAATTCTATCAATTGATATGCACAGGAATACAATAGATAAAACAAATGCCTCATTTATTAAATTAAATATTTTATAACAGTGTATTGGGGCTAGGGCTTACACTAACAAAATTAAGTTAGAAATACTCCCTAAAATTAGGATAATGTTACGATCATCATAAATGCACCAGGGAGGTGATGATCCTCAAATCTGAAAAAGAAGACTGTAAGAATCCTAGCAAGATGAACTAAGTTAGGAAGAATCCCTAAAATTAGCATAAAGGTGATGCTATAGCGATCATTGTGTTGTTGCAAGAAATCCTTGAATCTCTAAGTTGTCATACATAAAGACCCAGGTGAATCATTGAGGCAAGGATAGTAAAGTTGGCTTCCAACTAAAAAGTTATAGATATAGCAACACGTACAAAAGATTATGTGCGATGTATATGAAAATGCATGCAAGCATGCAAGAATGTATGCATGGAATGCATGGCCTACACCATAGGTGGTTAATGGATCCCATCTCAAATAAGAGGTGATTGATGATTCATGTATGTCTTTCATAATGGTTTTGGTCTTTAGGCAAGCTTTCTCATGTTATTTACCTTAGTTTTTTTGGCTTTGTCATCTTTACGAGTTCTCTAATTATTTCAGGAGAAATGATCCATCTTATTCTTGCCAAAGATAATCTTCCCCATCGCAAACTATCCATATCATCTAATGCCCCTAAGGACTTAGAAATTGTAAGGGAAGTCTTTTCCATGTGAGACATTGCTATCACTACCTTGAAGTTAAGCCCACTTCAGCATATGTCTCTATATATGCCATAGGTTTCTCTTAATGGGTTAATCATATGCTTATGCCTAACTTATGCATACATCCCTACTTGTACGCATCAGGTGGCAATAATAGTAACCATGACCAAACATGTAATACAATAACACAGACCTTGATTTAATCTTAAGGAGTGACATCTTGCATGCATTCGACTCCCATTATAAGTTAGCCCTTATAGGTTCTCTTGGAATTTTAAATGGATTGGTTTAGAAAAGTTAGGATTGACATTTAGGCTTATTGTTTAGGTGAATGGAGCTTTCTATTTAAGTTTGCTGCTCAAAAAGATGGGAATAGGATGTTCTAATCACTACAAAAAAACTGCAGATTAGCGACGGAAAATTCCGTCGCTAAATACCAATTTTTCGTCGCTAATTAAAATTAGCGACGCCACGACGAACAGTCGCTAATAGGCCAGTCGCTAATATATTAGCGACGAAATTCAAATATAGTCACTAATATAGTGACGAAATATTTCGTCGCAAATATTTTATTTTTCGTCGCTAATTTATATTCCTAATTAGTCGCGAATTACAATAATATTTAGCGACAAATTTTCTGTCGCTAATTCCGTCGCTTATTATAAATTTACCGCAAAAGACAGCAACGAAAAATTTGTCACTAATTATTTGTCAAATTCTAATGTATACACAGTAGCGACAGTTTCTGTCGCGAATCCGTCGTTAAATTGTAGCCTAATTTAAATTTTTCTTTTAATCTATTTTTAAATGTTCATCCTGTACACTGTAAATAATAATCTTATATTATGAAATTCAAATATAATAGGTGCAAATATAAATAATAATCTTATATTTTCATATATATAATTTGCAATGAATTCATTACAAATATACAGTTAACATAAAAAATAATATATAAAACAAGGTATTGTTTATACAATCAATTTCCCTAAAATCAATAACAAATTAAATCTTTACAATTTCCTACCAAATATAGAATTAGCTCCTAACTAATATTATTATAGTAATATACCCTAAAGCCTAAATACAGCCCCTCTCCTTGTCTTCTTGCTGCAATAATGGACACCAATAATTATGTCGACAAGAAACTAACCGAATCCATGAATGCAATAATGGACACCACACACATAACAAGAGCCATTTTCCATTTGACGATACTGCACAAAGTATAGAACAGTATTTTAGATGTTTTGGCAAATAAGTAAATTATAATAAATAGATTCTATTAGAGAGCAAAAACCAAAGCAATGTTTGTCAATAGAAATTTAAAGTCATGTCCATGAATTAAATCTGCATGTTAATTATTGTTGCAAACCTCCCAGAGTATTTACATAGTTATGAAAATATTCATACTAATTTGGAAAACAAAAGTAGCTTATTCTAAACAAGGTATATTATATATTTCACATTGGCTACTTCAACCATTACAAAAATGTATTATCCTTTATATATATACACTCCAGAGAAAATAAGCTGTGCATTTACAAATAAAATTTAAGGTGAATATACTATCACTCAGGAAACTTACAGCATAAATGACTGCCCAGAGCTCAGATTGTGTAAGACTCCATTCGTTTGACCCACTGGTAAAAAAGAATGTTGTCAAAACCATCAATAGAGTGCCAAAAGCATATGAATAGACTGTGACTGAAATATTGGCAGGATATTTGGTTAAAAGTGGAGCCTGCAATGACAAATTGAAGTCCATAAACTACCGGGAAAATTAATTAATATAATAGTTTTTTAGCAATAAGAGATTTGAGCACGATGTATCAGGAAAACATATCGAGCCTTATTGAATATAGTACAAAATATTTCAATATCGTGTTTCTATTGGAGTTCAAATGCATGAATAGATACACAACCATAAATATCTCCCAGAACGTAATTCCTTGAATCGTTCAAGATTACAGGTTTCAACAGTAGACACATATTTTGCCACCCCAACTCCAGCTGAAGTAATTTAAAGCTATAGAAACAAAGTGAATATATTTTTGCCATATGAAACTAACACTTGTGTTGGCAGATCTCACATAGAGCTGCAACAATGTAGCCAATTGATATTCTCTAGCTTGAATGACAACAAAAACAAGTTTAACAGTTTACAGGTTAGGTATATGAAAAAACACAACATTAAGGTGATGATATGTGGCAACAGCTAGTGATGTAAATGAAAGGCAGAGTGTAGGGACATGAAAGAGGATTATATTGAATATATGAAAGAGTCTATAAATGTATATTTAATTTAATTTAATAGTACTAAACAAATTTAGGTAATATGTTCCACTAAATTATGAAATTCAATAAGGTAATGCCTAGTGAGTTTAATAACCATGTAGACTTGAATTTTTTTTAGATAAGTGAGTCTCCTGACTTCAATAACCCCACAGACAAGTACACAACTAAAGAGAGGCCAAATTATTAATGTTCACATTGCAGTGTGATATATGCTCATGCTTGTACGACCTAACAATTGATAATTGATATAGGTGACTAAATGGATTGTTGAAATCAAGCAACTTACACTAAAGATGACTTGCCAAGTCAATAATACCTGTTCAAACTGTCAGCACTTCCTTTAAGCATCATTTTAGCAGTTGAGGGCTCGAGCTTCTCATCCACCATAAGGATGCATACCCCGCGCTCATCAATCCCTCGACGACCTGCATGACCACTCATCTGAATGTACTCTCCACTTGATATCCATCTGAACTTGTCCCCATCAAATTTACGGACATTGGTGAACACCACAGTTTTTGCAGGCATGTTTAAGCCTATGCTGAAAGTCTCTGTAGCAAATAGGCACTAAAAGAAAAATGTATCAATCATCACAGTACAATGATAAATAAGAAACAAGTTTAAAAGGGTGTGGAAAATTAGATAGAAACCAAATTAATAAAACAACAATTTTTTCTGTGTGCTTACCACAACAGAGGACGTATATTTCACTATGCCTTAATCAGTACCACTACTTACAAGTACTTCCACTTATCCAAACGAATTTCAGTAAATAATATTTTTTAGAGAGAGAGAGAGTACAACCAGAAGGAGAAATTCGTTTTATAGACTAAATGACTATAGAAGCTTCAAAACAAACAATATTAAAAGATACAGCATTAAGTATAAAATAAACCAACAATTTTGACAGCAAGAAAAGAATGTAATATCAGCTAAGAAGCGTATGGACACCTCAGGATAGGTTTGTTAAAGCAACAGTGTGTTTGACATTCTTCTTAGCAGTTCAAAAATCAGATAGAAACCAACATTCAAATAATTATTCCGTCCAAGAGATAGCTTGTTTACCTGCCCATGGGTGCGAGAAAGCATTGGAACAGAAGCATTATCTTCAGCCATGTCGAAGCAAATAAATTCCTTTTTCCTCTTCACACTCATAAAACGGATGTTCTCTCTTTGCTTCCTAGATAATTTAGGCATAGTCAACAATAATTCCCATATACAACACAACCAAAACCTCTAGTTAGCAAAAGAATTGATTAATATTCCCAAAACCTCTAATCGAGATAAAATCAAAGGCCAATCCCTAAATTGATTAATATTCCCAATTGTCTAACTTATTTGAAGTGTAGTCAATTAACTCCCAAAATAGAAACATATAAGTTACTCCAATTGAATTAGCTACTCCAATAATAAATCATGTAGAAACAAAATAAAAATTATAATTACCTTGAGGGGAATCTCTACAGTCTCTGCAACCAAAAAATTGTACAGCCAAAAAAATGTAATTGAAAGTACCAATTCATCAGTATAAGATGCAAGTAAAGAAGTGTTCAGCAATCACAAAATATGCTGAGGAATGCAGACATCCCACAGAACTGTTATTATCCATTTATACAACAGCAGCAACCTGTTAAAGAAACACAGATATCACAACTAACTCTGTCGATCTATTTGGACCAGAGTAAGTTGTAATGTATCAAGAACAAAGAAAGGAAAATGGAACAGCAAGAATGTATGACATATCTGGTAGATCTGAAAATAGTGAGTTAAATTTTGAGAGAAGGAACAACTACCTAACTTAAATAGAGACAGTGAACAGAAAAATTTCAGTTGATTTGCCGCTTAGAAAAGTAGTAAGAAATTTACAGGCAAGGGTACTGACAACCCTAAAGAAAGAGGAAAGCTCGAAGAGAGCAGAACCCAGGGCATAGGAGTCAAAATGAAGTAAAAACAAAAGGATGTAAAAGAGCGAAAAGCACGGAAATTGCTAAACGTCGACGTTCTGCTTTTTTGAGGTGTCAAAACAAAGAAGAAAAATATAAGAAAAAGAAATGTACAAACCAGACATCGAAAATAAAGGAGATTTGAGTTTATAAGGTCTACAGAAGATCACTACCGATTTTAAAGTGTTCCCTGTTCGACTTCTAGCTGGCAGGGACACAAAACTCTTTCGAACAGAGTCGGGCCTGGGTAGAATTAGATGCAGAAATCTAATTTACAATCCAATTTTAAAGTGTTCCCTGCTCGACTTCTATGCAGACATCTAACTTGAGGAGAAAATTAGATGCAAAAAGAAAAATATTACCTTTTGAAGGCAGGAGATTATTAGAATTCGACCAGGGTAGAATCTTCACGACAGCTCCAGAACTCAAAGCCAACAAAAGATTGGAAAGAGAAGAAATTCGAGGAGGAAGAAGAAGAGGGCAGAAGAAATCCGGTGGTCTGTGAGAGCGGCGGGCTAGAGCGAGGAGATGGTCGGATCGAGAGGTCCGATCTTCTTCAGTCTAGGGTTTGGCGAAGGGGGGGACAAAGAGATGGGTAGAAAAGAAAGTAAAATAGCTTTTATACCTAGGGTTAATTTTCAAAAATACTAAAATGTCCCTATTAATTTTCCCATTTTGTATTTATAGTTAAGGATGGTTTGGTAAATATCTACCTATTATTATTATTATTATTATTATTATTATTATTATTATTATTATTATTATTATTATTTAATCTTAATTGTAGTTTTGAAAATTAAAAATGTATCTTAATTTAACACCATAATTCAAATCAATTTACAATTAATTTCTTAGTCAATCTAAGTTCTCGATATAAAATAAATATAACAATTAATTTTTTATTATTATTATTATTATTATTATTAAAAATATAAATTTTCTAAATAAATAATTTTAAATTTTGAAATAATTGACAAAAAATTATTAAAAATATAAATTTTTTAAATAAATAAGTATAAAAAACAGATCAAGTATTTATATATTTAACTCACTTCAAATCTCTCTTGATTATGCTCTACTGAAAAATACATCACTGGTATAATAATCCATGTTTTAGAGTAACAAAAATTATAGAAAACTAAAACTTCTATAAAGTAGAGGAATAGAAACGTCTTTACTTATACTTCAAATAAAAATAAAAATTACCCAAAAAGAATCAATAACCTTTTTTTTTGCAACAAATACTGAACTTATAGATCTTAAATACTAATCTTCACCGTTCAAAATTAAGAACAAGGAGTTTCAAATGTACTCACCAAAAATCAGGCCAATCCAACGGTAAATGATTTTCCGATCGTATTCGTATACAAAACTCATCATTATGTAAAAAATCCAGAAAATAGCCTTTTTTTGCAACAAAAACAGAAATTACAGACCTTAAAAATTAATTTTCACCGTTCAAAATTAACAACAAGAAGTTTTGAACGTACTCACCAAAGATCGGGCCAATCTAATGGCAAATAATTTTTCGATCGTTTCCGTATACAAAACTGGTCATTAAGTAAAAAATCCAGAAATAATCTCTTTTTTGCAACAAAAACTGAACTCACAGACCTTAAAAACTAATTTTCACCATTCAAAATTAACAACAAGGAGTTTCAAATGTATTCAACAAAAATTAAGCCGATCTAACGGTGAATTATTTTTCGATCGTCTTCACATACAAAACTCGTCATTACGTAAAAAATTCAGAAAACAACATTTTTTTGCAACAAAAACTGAACTTACAGATTTTAAAAATTAATCTTCACCGTCCAAAATTAACAACAAGGAGTTTCGAACGTACTCACCAAAAATCAGGCCAATCTAACGGCAAATAATTTTCTGATCGTCTTCATATACAAAACTGGTTATTACGTAAAAAATCCAAAAAATAATTTCTTTTTTGCAACAAAAACTGAACTTACAGACCTTAAAAACTAATCTTCACCGTTCAAAATTAACAAAAAGGAGTTTCGAACAAAAATTAAGTCGATCTAACGGCGAATTATTTTTCGATCGTCTTCACATACAAAAATTGGTAATTATGTAAAAAATTCAGAAAACAGCATTTTTTTGCAACAAAAACTGAACTTACAGATTTTAAAAACTAATTTTCACCGTCTAAAATTAACAACAAGGAGTTTCGAACGTACTCACCAAAAATCAAGCCAATCTAACGGCAAATAATTTTTCGATCGTCTTCGTATACAAAACTGGTTATTACGTAAAAAATCTAGAAAATAGCTTCTTTTTTCAATAAAAACTGAACTTACAAACCTTAAAAACTAATCTTCACCGTTCAAAATTAACAACAAGAAGTTTTGAACGTACTTACCAAAAATCAGGCCAATCTAACGGCAAATAATTTTTCGATTATCTTCGTATACAAAACTGGTCATTACGTAAAAAATCCAAAAAACAACATCTTTTTTGCAACAAAAACTGAACTTACAGACCTTAAAAACTAATCTTCACCATTCAAAATTAACAACAAGAAGTTTTGAACGTACTTACCAAAAATCAGGCCAATCTAACGGCAAATAATTTTCTGATTGTCTTCGTATACAAAACTGGTCATTACGTAAAAAATCAGGAAAAATTGATAAAAATCCAGAAAACAGTCTCTTTTTTGCAACAAAAATTGAACTTACAGATCTTTAAAACTAATCTTTACTGTTCAAAATTAACAACAAGGAGTTTCGAACGTATTCACCAAATATCAGGCCGATCTAACGACAAATATTTAACCGTTGAATCTTTACTTACACTATTCCATATAAAAGTTGTTCAATTTGTATTTGAAGATCCAACCAAACCGTAAACATGCAGATTCAAATGGACTATATATTTTTGGCTGTTTTCTGAGATAATAAATTTACATAATTATTATTTTAAATGAGATAATAAATTTTATATTACTATTTTATAAATATTGACTTTTATTAATTTTCATAATGTGATTATATAATAATTATAACAAGTAGTTTATTATTATCAAAAATATAAATTTAATAAATAAATAATTTAAATTTTGAAATAGTTGATAAAAAATTATTACCAAATTATAATATAATTTACAAATTTTTGTTTCAAAATAAAATATCAATGTCTATAATAAAAAATCCATGAAATAGTAAAAACTATTTTTTATTTTATTTGCGACGGATTAGCGACCACTTAAGTTCGTCGCTAATATTTTTATATGAGATCTAATACAATTAGCGACCAATAATTTCGTCGCTAAATAGTCGCAAAAAGTGGCGCGATTTTTTCCCTCCAAAATTAGCGACTTAAATTTGCGTCGCTAAATTTTCTAGTACTAATTTTCAAAATAAAAAATTGAAAAAAATTAGCGACGGTAATTTCGTCGCTAATTCCGTCGCAAAACACGGCGCGTAATTTTCCCGCCAATAATTAGCGACTGTTAATTAATTCCGTAGCTATTTCATCGTAAAAAATGAAAAATAACCTTCTCACGACGGAATTGTAAAACAGTCGCTAATCCGTCGCTAAATTTGCGATGGAAATATGGCCTTCGCTAATTTTAGTCGCTAATTGACAGTTTTTTTATAGTGAATGTTCTTTAACATCTAGTGGAGTGCCTTTGTAGGTTTAGGTGAAGATTTAATTGTTTTTTTATCCTCTTAAAGACTTACCCTAGGAGCCAAATGATGCACTCAAAGTATCTCTAAGACCGAATTGAATAGAGTGGTATTTATTAAGTTAATGCCTTATAGATTGGCCTTAATTATTGTTATGCACGATACAATAAAATAAGACATTATACACATAAAAAAAGCTCATATAATTAACATGATTGACGAAACATATACATTATTTGGAGACATTTACATTGTTAAAAAAGATGGCTTATATTACATCTTTTCCATACTGTAAGTATAGATAGTAAAAAAAAAATTTCTTCAATGTCCTAGGACCTTTCTTCTCTAAATGGTGCCCAAAAGGTTGATGATGATGTGACGCTTGCAAAAAAAGCTATAATTCTCCCCCTTCAGGATAAGCACTTGCTGGATGTCAACAAAGCTTTGAACAAGATCTTTTAGAGGATGGTAGTAATCTATTTTGTGTCATGTGTGCTGGTGGTAAGCATAATACAAATTAGTTCTATAACTAGGTTTCCCTTGGCTCATGGCCAGCTTTGCTAGTAATGGTTGCAACTTCCCTTGCCTATTAAGACAAATGAGGTACCAAGACATCTACTTATCCATGATGGTATAATGATTCCCTTTTGTTCTTATGTCTAAAACTCCTGCGATCCCATCATTGCCTTCATCAGAGTCTCTATTTTCTTGCTCATTTCAGGATTGCCTATTTTTATACTCATAGCCCGAGCCTTTTCTTCCAAATATTCTCTCTCAACTTTAATGGTGATGCCCTTAAGAGATTGCTAGTCTTTTAAGCCTTTTATTTTCAACCTATCTCTTAGATAGCGACTGGCATTTTGAATGAACAACCTAATCTGATCGATAGTCTATGGTTTTTGTTTTATCTCCATCACTTTGTTCCTTCATCGAGTAAGGTACTTGTGTAAGGCTTCCTCCGATTTTTGATGTAGCAACTCTAATTTTTTTAAGGTCACCTCTAGTCTTGTGCGACAATCATACTATTTCAAGAATTCTTCTATTAATAGATCCTAATCCTGATCTTATAATCTAACCCATGATACTGGTCGATGGCAGGGCCTATTAGACTAAAGAAAAAGTACTCAATCTTTTATTTCTTACTTAAGGTCTTCCCCTTCATAACTTATGTGTATTGCTTGATATGTGTAGAAGGGCTAGAAGTACTATCAAATTTGGGCAAATCCTTATCTTCAGGGCTAATTCCTTTACCAGTTGACAAAACCTAGGCTAAGGCCTTTATCTTTTCTTCCATCTTTTTTAAAATTGGGTCTTCGACTTTAGGTGCCTTTCTTTTTTGGAATCAAAGTCACCACAGGCTCCTCTTCCTCCTTAAAGATGCGATGCTGTTCAAGAGAAACACCCTTATCATTTCTATGCTCAATAGGTATAGTTATAGATGTAGGACCTCTAAACTCGATGGCTAAAGAGGGTGTCATAACGGCAGCTATGGTAGGGGTGCCACCAATAGTGGTCGATTTTTCGTGTGCAAAGGGGAGTGCTAAAGGCTGCTATCCAGTAGGTTGTACTAAAATATATATCATCTTAGTCATCATGGCCCTTATCCTCTTTTCAAATTCATCCAATCTCCTATCTAGTTCTTGACTATAAGAGCTTTTATCTATGATGGATCTGCCATGGCTATAGCTCCTAAAGCTAACTTGAGAATACCGAGCAAACTTAGATCTACCTCTAATTCTGATTCTACTTTTGATTGTCCTGAATGAAGTTCTCTAACAAGGTGATCACTAGGATCCCTAAACCATCTAGGTATATGATCTAAAATGGCTGCAAAAGGTCAAAAGGTTAGAGTGATGCATGATATGTGGACATACTAAGCAGATGATATATGGCATACATGAATATGAATTCATTATGATGTATGGCATGCAAACAAGATATACATATTTTCATGGAAAAGAAGATTAACATGCATATTTTACATTATTATATTAATTGTCATTATTTATTTGCATGCAAAATGCAATGCATACTCAAGCACAATCATGCATATAAGATTCACATGTTTTAGTTTACATTTACATTTTAAATTTTAATTTATGCAAGCAAAAATTGTACATAAGATGTGTTGTACATACATCAAGAAAAGAACTATACACAAAATATGGAATGTTTGTTAGTTATTATTGTTAATTTACAATTTAATTGAAAATGCATGCATGTGTGTGTGTGTGTGTGTATACAACCACATTCGAAAGAAGGGAAATATCCTTCTAACCTTATTGCTCCTACATAGGAGGTCATGCAATATGTTTTCTATGTGGGAGTAGCTCATTGATTAATAAGGAACTTGATGAATGCATATATTGCATGATGAAAAACCAACAACATAGCCTCTATTTATTTAAAGTGCATACGGATGGATTTTGGCAATTGTGTATCTAAACAATCCAAATAAACAAAAGTATACCCATTAAGGTATGAAAGCCTTTGATGAGTAAACATCTAAAATTATTAGGGTTTATTTAATACATAAAAGCCCACATCATTAGCAAGATATTATGGCATATATCACATAGTGGAAGTGTCTATTACATGGGCTTTAATCTGGTGATACTAAGGCTACACAAACATGGTCTATACAAATGGATCTAGCTTATCATAAGCATAACAGCTAATCAGATTACCATTTCATATACCAAAAGGTACGAGATTTGGGTTGGCGGTTCTCCCTAACACTTTCCTACATTAACTAAATGTAAGGTTGTGCTTTGGGAATGCACCGAGGCTAAAAGAGGGATGCCTAACTTAATTGTAAGGCTCTAGCATGAATGTAATGTAATTTTTGAAAAAGAGATAAAATATTTTAATCTCTGAACTAATTTATATTAAATTAACCATAGGTACTTTCAAAACAAAATTTGGTGGTCCCCAATGGAGTGGCCAATATGATTTGTGTCAAATCCCGATAGGCATCCGATTTGCTCTCAAAAGCTTGCTTTTAGAATTCAAGATCGAATCAAGATTTATTTAACTCATGAAGAACGATCGTTTCGTAATGGATAGGGATTTAACCCAACTCGCGATGCCTCAAGCCTAAAAAATATTTAAGATAGTGGCTCGGGATATCCCCACTTATTTGCTAATGATTGACCTATGAGAGCGTCTGCTTGGCACCATAAAGCAGGTATCATGGAATTACCATCCAATAAAATATTAAAAATAACTTCTAATCATATGAGGCCGAAACTAGAGATTGTTCAGGACTTCACTTCTATTTATACCTTTTGTTAATGTTATATAAACATGTTTTAATGATTTACTTTATTTTTTTCTCCCATGAGTTATTATTTTAAAAATAAAAGTGCATTCAAACACATTGGAAAGTTGTAAAGCATGTTTAGAAAGAATTAAAGAATATAATATTGAAAGCAATTAAAGAATATCAATAATAATTAATGTAAAGATGAATCATACATAAATTAGAAAATTAATGCAACTCATTTAGATGAGGACATTGGTCTTTGCATGGATATTTACAAAAAGGCAATATTTTGAGTAAAAATAGAGATAGTTGATCCCTTGCGGCTTTTGGAAAAGAATCGTATTAGTTAATTAGTGAAATTTCTTAATTTACATATTATTTTATGGATAAAAATTGAGATATTGGTCCCTTTTATTATAGGAAAATCCAATTCAAACTTGTATAAAATCATTTAGTGAGTTTTTATTGCATTGCTCAAAAAATTATTTATTTGCAATAAATAAAGACATGAAAAATAATAATATAAGTAACATGCATAATCGGTATATTTATCTATTTGAAAACATTGATTCTCTTATGTATATTTATAAAATTATTTTATGTGATTTTTGGAATAAAATAGAACATTAATCAATTTTATGAGAAAAATTCAATTGATTAAGTAAAAAATAATTTAGTGCCTTTTTTTAATTAAAGCGTGTAAAATTTTTTTTACTAACTATTACTTATTTGCAAAAAATAAAAGGAAAAAATTAAAGAAAAATAAGTACATGCATAAAATAATAATAAATAGGAAAATAAATCCTATACTAATCTACTCCGTCTTATCCTCCGATTCGGTTTGGAAGGGAGATACATATATAAAAAATGATAGGAAAAGGTACTTAGTCAGTAACGAATTAAATGCAAAATTAAATACAATAATTAAATATATAAAATAAATTGATAAATTAAATGAATATAATATATGAAATAGTGATAGCAATAATAGTGAAAGTATCAATGATAATATTAATAATAATAATTATAAATGTTATCATTAAAAATAAGAATAAAAATAATAAATCAAATGATTGAATTAAATCAATTAAATATTACACAAATATGCAAATAAGCTATTTGATAACTAAATTAAAAATACCAATTAATTAGTTGGACTAATTGAATAAATTCAAATAAAATAACATTGATAAAATAAGCAATAATTAAAATATGATATAAATTAAGGGAACAGGATAAACTAACATAGTCAATTTATCACAAATATTAACTAATTAAGTCAATTAACAAATGCAAATATAAAATATAATATTAACAAAATATATTGGAAATTAAACAAAAATAAAAAATATACCAACGAATTAACAAACAAATTAAATTAACAAATAAATCAATAGAACAATTAATGAATAAACTAATATATTAGACTAATTAACAAACAAATAATAAATTAAAGTAATTGATGAATTAATAAAATATAATATATATCTATTATGCAAATTGAAAAGCCAAAAGAATACACGTGTACAGGTTAAAAAACCCATTTCAAAACAATTGAATTGCATTCGCGGGCCAAAGCACAAAAGGACAAAAAAAGGTCGGAGCATGAAAAGGGCAAGTGACGGAAGAAGGAGCATGGTTGGGACTTTTAGCGATGGAAGTTTTGGACTGTTGCCATAAACTCCTGCCGCTAAAGGTCTAGTGCTAGCATCTGAAGAACTTAAAGGGAGCTTTTTAGCAACTGGAAAACCAAGGCGTCACTAAAGGACTTGACGTAGAAAATAAATAAAATACTAATTTTACTCCTAAAAACACATATAAATACTTAAAAAAAAAAGCAAACCAAAATTCATAAAAAAATATATGAATATAATATTGTTCAAAATATATGAGAAATTAAACATAAGCACCAAATTAACCAATTACATTAAAATATTAAATAAATAATTCATAAATTAATAATAAGATTAGTATAAGAAAATTAAATAAGCAAATATTTAAAAAATAAAAAAATTAATTTATTAACTAAATAATAAGTTAATTGACAAAACTAGTTAACTAATTGCCATGATTATCAATTAAATAACAATTAATCAGCAAATATGTGAAATTAACAACATATTTCAATAGATCTACAAAATTAACAAATAACAAATAAGAAATATATTATTTACATAATTAGTTAAAAACCAAATTTTAAATTTACGGATTATAGGGACTCGAGAATATTACCTTCAATGTTAGTTTATCAAAGAACGAGGATTCGGTGCTCAATGGCTTTTTTCCAATTTTTTTATGATTTTTTAAAGTTAAAAATATGTAATTTTCATGGGAGATGAAAGAAATAAAAGGAAGAAGATAAAGTGAAAACGGAGGAGAGAGATAAGAGAAAAGCCATTTTTTGGTTAAAGAACCTCTCACATTTGAGATAGGATTAAAGGGATATTTTTCGTAGCCATTTCCCCCCTATTTTTTGGTGTAGAAATGTAATTAGAGTGAGTCACGGACCTAGTCCATGAGTCAAATAAGGACATTGACTTTGATTTTTTCCCTTTTTCTCAGCCAACTAATCTCCAACTTCAAATGTATTGCTATTTTTAGGCCTACAAACACCATTATTTTCATAAAGTGTCTTTCAGACATTTCTTATCCTGTCTTATCTTTCCAATGAATGAACAATAACTCAATTTGGATTTATAGATTGGGATATATGGCCAAAATACTGACAATTGCTCCTAAGAAATTTTCAAAGACAAAATTGTTATTCTAAATTTGAAAAATTACTAGGAACAATGGGTTCATAATTAGGTTATGTTCTCTTTATGAAAGTTTCTCCAAATTGAGTTTAGTTTCTATTGAAAATTGGTTTCATCTCAAAATAAGATCTACGGAGGCAGTTATATCCAAAATACTACAAATTGGTCCAGGTAGAGGGATAGATTCAGGTTATCTATGTTCAAACCTAATTTTGAGAATCTTAAAGGTTAAACTAGATTTAGATGTCTTAATCAAAGTTTTAGATCTATATCTTAAGATTTAAATGACTTTGTAATTATCTAAGTATGAGGTATGTAGGATGAGATAAAGTA
Organism: Excoecaria agallocha; assembly: GCA_037975025.1. Lineage (NCBI taxonomy): Eukaryota > Viridiplantae > Streptophyta > Magnoliopsida > Malpighiales > Euphorbiaceae > Excoecaria > Excoecaria agallocha. The sequence goes on from CM075814.1 coordinate 37,769,562, forward strand.
AAAAAAACTCTAGAGTGCTCCATATTTTTGAAATTGATTTTCTCATTTTAGACTGCTAAAAAGGGGAAAAGATCCCAAAAAGGAATTTTAAAAATTTAAAACCTATAAAAGAGATAAAAAATATTTTAAAAAAATAAAATTCAAAGAGAAAGGCTATCATTTTTGCTCCTTGTCTATTTATGAGAAACCATTTTCTCATTAGGTAACCCTAATTAGAAGCCACCTCAGAATCTAGTGTCTATAGTCAACAATAGGCTATTGTCTTGACTTCTTTTGCTCTTCAGTTCTTTATTTGACTTTAGAAAAAAAATCATTTTACTATTAAGTAGTAATAGAAAGATCTGTATTAGTGAATATTTTATTTTAAATCAATGCATATTCTTAATTACTACACCACAAAAAGAAAATGAGTAGGAGTATTTGTATTATTCAGAAACCTAAGTTAGAAGGCTATATTAGCAGAGAAAGTCCTTTCTAATATATAAAAACATGTGATTAATGACATCAAGTCATCAAGTACCATATATAAAGTGATATTCCTTTGATATAGATATAATAGTATTAATAAAATTAAATAAATAAAGCTACCATACTAGTATATTTGTATCATAATTATTTTTTATTACAAATGAGGACATCCAATTAAGAATCGATAGTTGAGAAAAGAATAGTATTAATTAATATGTATAATAGCTTGAAAACTCAGCATTATTTTATTGCTAGATGAATAAGGTAAAAGCCACTAAATATGAAAATACTTATATGCACTAAAAGTTTATTTAACATTACCTAATTAATTACCTAATAGGGTTGTCAAGTTTTACTTGGTTTGGTACATCCACAACTATTATGTGAATTGGTTAATGAACAAAGATGCAATGACATCTTTCAAATTTGATGGGTGTATATAGTGATCAACTTTCTTCTAAATAAACTCTCCCAACCGTGCAGGGTTCACAAAATGCTTTAGAGCAATCCTTGACACATCTGTTGGCTTCATCCAGTAGTCCTTATTTATGTCATCCATACACTTACACACAATTTTTCAATTCCTCTAATTGCCTTTTTCTTTTGAGATACCATATTCTTTCATGTAACTTTGCACTGCTAAAGTACACTCTCCTTTATTTTTCTCAACCTATAAGAAAACTAAGAACTTCGATTAATAGTAATAGGATGTTTGATTAGAACAATATAGAATTTTTTAAGTTTAGAATTAAAATAAAAGTGAGTGAAAAATTAGAAGTCACTTATAGCTAACCTTTAAATTAATGTAGCATACCTCATAACCATAGGGCACTAAGTCATTCTTCAAACGAATGATAAGTTTAGCAAAGTTAATTAATTTGGAGTTAGATTTCATCCATTTATAATCATTGATCACCAATTCTCCCATTCCAATCATGGTTCCTGCTGCAAGTGTGCCTATAGTGCCTGTGATTGAGAAGAGATGCAGATAGTGGGACATTGATGGCTAGCAAAAATTTTAATGATAGTAGAAGTTGTGAGAGGATAATTGGAAGGAGAGGATTCTTTCTTAGTAGCAGGATAGTAATGGAGGGGGCTGAGATTCTTTCTAGAATTTGGATTGGGTTTCAAATGAACTATAGTAAAGATGAGAGGAATAAAAATTGGAGTGATTAACTTGAGAGGTTTGGGAGGTCTGGAAAGATAATCTAGAATAAGGTTTTTCTTGCCTTTTATATGTTCAACATCCAAATTATATCGACTAAATCATTCAACCCATCTAAGAAGTTGTTGATGAGGAACATTTTTTCCTTTAAAAGATAGCATTTTTGGGAAGGATGAACATTCCATAACAACTATAAAGTGGTATCCAATCATATGGAATTCAAATCTCTATATTCCATACTTCACGGCTAAGATTTCTTTAAAAATGGAGTGATAATGGCATTCAAAGTCTTTGAATTGTCCAATTGTATAACCACAAATGTGTCTAATATAATTGATTTCTTCAATAAAAATAACACCCCAACATTCATCACTTGCATATATTTGGAGAATTCTTTTTCCAATGGAAGGAATATGAAGAGGTGGCAAATTTTAAGTGACCGTTTTAATCTTTTGGATATAGTGGGAGTGAGTGGCCTACCAGGGTGGATGATTCTTTTTCAAAAGTTGATGAAAAGGTTTGGCCAAGAAACTGTAATGAGAAATGAACCGTCTAACATAATTTGCAATCCTAAGGAACTATTTAACTTGTTTGAGGGACAGGTGGCTATCAGGAAATTTGAGAAGTTTAGAGGCTAAGTGGGGTTAAGGTTGATATGTGCTATTGATAAAATGCACACCAAGAAAATCAATCTCTTTTTTGGCAAGAATTATTTTTTGTGGGGGACGGTATAATTCCATGATCTCTAGTAATGTCGATAAACTATTGAAGATGCTTCTGATGGGAAGAAACATTAGGAGAAAATAATAAGATATCATCAATGTAGATCAGTGTATTGTGAAGCAATGGTTCATAGGCACAAATTATAGCTTGTTGAAAAATGAAAAAGGCAGTTTTAAGACCAAAAGACATGACAATTCATTGATAATGGAAGTTTAGGATACAAAAGCTATTTTATGATGATCAAGAGGGTCGATACTGATATAAGCTTGAAAAGCTCATAAGTAGCGTGTCTTTGTGCTTAGTTTTATTAAGTATAGTATTAAATGTTTTGGTATTTTATATGTATTTTGTTGATTTTATTTGTTTTGTGTGTTTGGCCATGTGTTATTTATTTTACGGGAGTAAGGGATCAATTTGGAGCTTAAAGGGGTGAATTTGGCTAAATAGGGCAAAGTTAGGGCTTAAAGAAGATTGCTACGAGGGCAACAACAACACTAGTTCGTGATAGCTGGCGGGGAAGACCAAAAGTAGCAGCGCAAGGAAAATGGAGGCAAAGGCCTAGGCATGTTATGTCACGAGTGCAACAAATGGTGGTTGATAGCAGTTGAGCTTGAAGAATTGTGTTTTTCCACCAAGATTGGTAACCCTTTTAAGAGGCACTTCAAGGGACATCTCTTTTAGAGCATTATAAATATTAATTTCTACTGAAATAATGGAATAATTAAGAGAGATCAATCATTTACTTTTCTAATTTTTAGATTGTACTTAAAGAACAATAGTATAGGTTTTAATTACTAGTTTAATTTATGGTTTGAAGAGGAGATTAACAAGGAAGAGCAAGTCATCATTCATGAGTAAAGGATTGGAATTCTCTTTACTTAATTTTTTTTTACTTTTCTTCTTTGTAATTACTATGAATATTAATTAGGAATTTGAATGACAATTTTCATATTTATTCATTTTTCTTCATTTATCTTTATATGAAGAATTTGCTATTAATACTTCATTGGTATCATTATAAGTTAAGAAAAAAGACCTTAGTTCGCAATTCCTTTTCCTAAAATCATCAAAGTGATTCAAAGTAAGAGAGTTGTGAGAGAAACCTTTTTTTAATAGTTAATAGAAAATTCATTATCAAAGTATAGTTTGAGAGATCGCATGCGGAGATAATTGATATAAGTTGATTTTTATTCTTTGAATGTGTGTTTATGTAATTCTAGTCTAGATGCGAGAGCTGCGATTTAGAACCATAAATACATGTTTAAAGTATAATCTAGTCTAAATGCGAGAGCTGTGACGTAGAATAATCTTCCAACTTGGCTTGCATGATAAAGATTGAATTATAATTAAGAGAAAAATATCAAGTTCCATATTTATGTATATGTTTCATTTATCATACTCATAAGTTTTCTCTGACTATCATTAAAGTAGAATAATATTTAGTATAGAGTAGTAAGTATTAGTTTTAACTGCAAATTAATGATCATTGTAAACAAAATAAAAATTGAGTAGTTATAGTGAACAATTTTAATCAACATTTCTCATGGGATCAACATCTTTTGTATTATAGTCGGTACACCGTATGCTTACGAAATTTATGCTTAGAAAAAGTACAAGTTTTTGGCGTCGTTGTCGAGGAATGCTTGATTAAATTTATTGCCATTCTGAATCTTGATTTATGATCTTCGATTACAATATTTAACTAGTTTTGTTTTGTGTTTTCTTATAGGATTTGGTAGTTCGAGTCTATGCTGAGTATAAGAAGTTCTCAAGACGAACTTGAATAGTTGAATCCGAAAATAGAAAGATTTATTCTGAGTAACCATAAATCCAACAAAAAGAAAAACAAGAATAGACGATTAATCATAGCTGAAGAAGAGAATCCATCGAGGTTAATGGACTTTGCCATACTTGTATTGAGTGGTGCTCAACAAGGGGTGGTAAGACCTATGGTAAACGCTAACCAATTTGAAATTAAGCCTTCTCTTTTACAAATGATTCAAAATAGCATTCATTTTTATGGTTTGGGAAATGAGGATCCAAATGCTCATTTGGCAAATTTCTTGGAAGTTTGTGATACCTTCAAAATCAATAGAGTTTTGGCTGATGCAATTAGGTTTAGGCTTTTTCCTTTCACTTTGAAGAGTAAAGCAAAGGCTTGGTTGAATTCACTAACTAAAGAATCTATAACAACTTGGGATCAATTAGCCTAAGCATTTTTATCTAAATACTTTCCTCTAGCCAAAACTGCAAAGATTATAAAGGATTTTACTACATTTGTTCAATATGATAATGAGTCTTTATATGAATCTTGGGAGCATTTTAAGGAATTACAAAGAATTTGTCCACACCACAACCTTCCAAGGGAATTTTTGACGCAAACATTGTACAATGGAGTGAATCCCACCACCAGAGGTACCATAGATGCCGCAACGGGTGGTTCTCTTATAAGAAAAATAATGGAGGGTGCATTTGAGTTGCTGGAAGAGATGTTCATGAATAATTGCATGTGGCCAATCGAAAGAGTAAGGGAGTCTAATTCTAGTGCAAGGGGGGTACATTCAGTAGATTCTGTGGTGGCATTACAAGCCCAAGTAGAGGCATTAACTCAAACGATTAATAACCTAGGAATGGGAGGGAATTTGCAATATGTTTGCACCATTTATGGCCAACAAGGTCATACAAGTGAGGTATGCAAGTTGGTAATGAGTAGTATGGAGAAATAAGTTACTTTATATAGGGGCAAGGGCATGGTAACCCTTATTCAAATACTTATAGCCCTGGTTGGAGGAACCACCCAAATTTTTCTTGGGGAAATAGTAACAATCAAAATAGGGGTATAGGTTTTCAACAACCTTAAGATAGAATTGGAGCTTTAGAGGTTAAGGTGGATAGGTTCATAGAAGAGATTAATTTTAAGTTCAATTCACAAGAAGAGAACCACAAGAGGCTGGAGACAAAGTTTGATCAAATCACTAAAAATTACTCCTCATCTATAAGGCTTTACCTTCCCGGTTACAAGGAAATTTATTGAGTAATATGGAGAAAAATCCACAGGAACATTTGAAGGAAGTCTAATAGCGGTTTCTAATCATTTCTATCTTTAAAGTTGGATTGATAGTTATTTACATATTTTGTTATTTTTTTAGTTTTTAGTTAATTTAGGATATTAACACAATTTTTTTTGGCTATACAGGTTATTTCACTTAGTCTTTCAATTCTTTTAAAAATGAAAACAAAAAAAAGAAAAAAAGGAAAAAATTGAATAACTAATGATTTGTCTACTTTGGCGCAAGCGCAAGTAATGTCGCGAGTGCGACAGTGAAGAGAGGAAAATTTTTGCAGGTACTATTGCGAGCATGCTGGCATAGCCCTTACGGCTGCAAACCTTTAAGACTGGGCAGTTGGTGTTTGTTGCAAGCGCGGCATCCCTCGCGAGCGTGATGCCAAGGAGTATTAGTCTTCTATCACGAGAGTGCCTATATCGCGATCAAAACATAAGGAATTTTTGGACATGTTGTGAGCATGACAGTGTTGCAAGGTCACGAAAGGCAATGGATTTTGAATTTCTGGCCATTACAAATGCCTTTTCAGTTGCCCTATAAATATTTTAAAACCCTTAGAGCCAATTCATTCTTCCCTTTTTAGTAGATTTTCAATTTTCTTAGGGTTTTACTCTTCTACTCTCACAAATCCTATCTTTTCTTCTCACTTTCTTTGATTTTTTCATGTTTCTTTTTCTTTATTCTTGAGCACTCTTGTTGATATACACAAATCTGCACCATGGTTCGCACCAAGACAATGGGTCGCAAGGACAAAAGGTCTGTGGAAGTGATATGAGCCCAAATAGCTCATATTTAATCCATCTTCTGTTACCAAAATAATGTTTAGTTATATTAAATTGTGCTAGAATTATGTGTGTTTAATGTTTTTGTCAAGTTTTGTGTATGTAGGAGAAAAAGGGAGAAAAAGGTGAAGAAGAAAGAGAGAAAAGATAGTGTCGCGAGCATGATGGTGAAGTCAGATTACGAGCGCGATGGTAAAGCCAAATCGTAATGGGGTGCAAAGGAGAACAAGGCAGCCGATATGAGGGAAGTGGAGCAAAAATAGAGGGCGTGCTCTGTCGCGAGCGCGACAAAAGTTGCTGCATTTCCTTAAAAGATGTATGTTTTCACCAAGATTTGCAAACCTTTGAGGAGGCACTTCAAGGGACATCTCTTTTAGAGCAATATAAATATTAATTTCAATTGAAACAAGGGAGATCATCAAGAAAGATCAATCATTTACTTTTCTGATTTTGAGATTGTACTTAAAGAATAATAGTTTAGGTTTTAATTACTAGTTTATTTTATGGTTTGAAGAGGAGACTACCAAGGAAGAGCAAGTCATCATTCATAAGTAAAGGATTGGAATTCTCTTTACTTAATTTCTTTTTACTTTTCTTCTTTTTAATTACTATGAATATTATTTAGGAATTTGAATTACAATTTTTATATTTATTCATTTTTCTTCATTTATATTTATATGTAGAGTTTGCTATTAATACTTCATTGGTATCATTATAAGTTAAGGAAAAAGACCTTAGTTAGCAATTCCTTTTCCTAAAATCATCAAAGTGGTTTTAAGTAAGAGAGTTGCGAGAGCAACCTATTTCTGATAGTTATTAGAAAATTCATTATCAAAGCATAGTTTGAGATATCTCATGTGGAGATAATTGCTATAGGTTGGTTTTTATTCTTTGAATGTGTGTTTATGTAATTCTAGTCTAGATGCGAGAGCTGTGATTGAGAACCATAAATGCATATTTAAGGCATAATCTAGTCTAAATGTTAGAGCTATGACATAGAACAATCTTCCAACTTGGCTTACATGATAAAGATTGAATTATAATTAAGAGAAAAATATTAAGTTCCATATTTATGTATATGTTTCATTCATCATACTCATAAGTTTTCTCTGACTATCATTAAAGTAGAATAATCTTTAGTTTAGAGTAGTAAATATTAGTTTTAACTTGCAAATTAATGGTCATTGTAAACAAAATAAAATTTTAGTAATAGTGAACAATTTTAATCAACATTCCTCTTGGGATCAATATCTTTTGTACTATAATCGGTACACCGTATACTTGCGAAATAGGGACAAGCAACAGTTTAAGTGTGGGGGTTTGATATGAGCCTAAATAGCTCATATTTAATCCATATTTTTTTACCAAAATAATGTTTAGTTATATTAAATTGTGCAAGAATTAGGTGTGTTTAATGTTTTTGTCAAGTTTTGCGTATGTAAGAGAAAAAGGTGAAGAAGGAAAAGAGAAAAGACAGTGTAACGAGCACGATGGTAAAGCTAGATCGTGACAAGGTGCGAAAGAGAGCAAGGCAGCCAGTATGAGGGAAGTGGAACAAAAATAGAGGGTGTGCTCAATCGCGAATGTGACAGTGTAGCGAGCACGATAGAAGTCACTGCATTTCCTCAATGTTGGGAATTATCGGTTACATGCATCTCATACATAAGCAGAATTTAAAATTTTTAACCAATAGATCTGATCTTTCCATGAATTTACAATAGACATATTAATGAGAATAAGAAAAATCACCTTCGATTTTTGTTGAACAGTTGATTTTCCTTCTTACCGGATTATCACAAACCACAATGTCCAAATTAAACACCTCCAATTAGTAATCCAAACTAGAGAAGGATTGAATGAACCAACAATGGAGGAACACAAGGGCTGGCCAAAATCCTATGATACTAGCAAGAGGGGTGGCGGCTAGGGTTGAGAGAGTGGGAGAATTTCTTTTTCTCTTAATTGTTCACTTAACCCTAAAATCTCTATCACTTGGATTTTTATAGTTAGGTTAAAAATCCAACTTCATAATGGAATTGGTCTCTTTAAAATTGCTGGAGAAATATGAAATGAGCTTCTGGAATTATTAATAATTTATTTAAGTTTAATTAAATCCAATTTAAGTCCTTTCACAAAAGACTATGCACAAAACCCACAAACTAGGCCTTTTATGTATACACTTGGATTTAATCACCCAAATGAATTTCAAATCCATCCAAATTAAATATGTAGGCTTCATAACACTTATTAAATATATTTAATTTATTTTGGTCCAAGAATTAGGCCTCTAAGGCCTTCTACCAGAAGGTGGCATGAAACCCTTCCTCTGAAGGGTTTCTACGCCAAAATCATTTCTTTGGGCCTCTTTTAATTTCTCTAATGGATCTATTAATCATTATATTAGCCTTATAACACTTATAGTCCAATTATAATTAATTATGAAATACAATATTTCAATTAGGTCCATTTTACAGAACATTTCTAAAAAATTCTACGAACAATTATACTTGATCATAATTAATGAAACTCTTTAATTAATTATTCTCTTATTCGCTTCTCTATTCCCCATAATAATATCAAATATTATTATCCTTGTCATTTTACCATTTTATCCTTTTCTCCATATGTGTGTGACCTATTGGGTTCCTGTCTATATTGGCAGTATAATATGTAATTGTGAATTCTATTCAAAACTCACATAATTTAAACTTTTTAAAATTATTTTATCAATCCTTATTGATATTTATGATACATTATTATAAAAATCATGAGCGGCCTCTAGCTAGGCATCATGACTATCCAAATGTCAGGAAAGTCAAGTGGTTTGACTATACCCTTCCATAGAAACAGTTACCGTGCAATTACTCCTTTCACCACTCTTATTTCAATTAAATTATAAGTATGGATTTCTGTCAACTCATATAAATCTAATTATGTATGTTCTATTAATTTAACCATTGTTCCCAAAATGCCCTTCATGGATCCCTATCTATCTTGGCATATTACTCTGGCCAGAGATTCTCTGAACAAGGCAATTATAGAATCATGCGAGATAACTTCCCTTAATAAATCTGGGATGCTGAATCCTTTATCGATCACTCAACTAACTTCAAGTAGGTCATGATATACCCAACCTCGTAACTATGTTTGACCGGATTCTAGCAAGTGTACTAGATCGGCTAGTAATATAGGAAAATAAGATTATGACCTAAAATATCGAACCCAAGGGAAACTTGTGCTTGTATGTGCTATTTCAATTTCAAAACCAATTTTTGTGTGTAAAAGAAAGAAGAAAAATCCCAAATGATTGAAGAATTAAAACTAAAAACAATAATTTAAATCCAAACTAAAACAATTAAAAGAGCTAAAGTAAAGAAAAGATCTATTGAAAGAAAGTAAATTGAATGAGTTAAAAATCAATATTAAAGACAACTTTCACTAAAGGACTACCCACCTTAATCGATATTGCTATGACTTAATTAAAAGAAAACATACAATTGATTATGGAGAATTCAGTTTAATAAACCCAGATAACTTTATTCAAGATTATCATTCCAAGCATCAAAATTTTCTTATTCAGATAAACTTAACACTTAGCATAAAGAACTGAATTAACTCTCCTAGATGTCTATTAAAGCCTTTCTCAAGAGATTTAACTTTAACCTATTCTTGGTTACACTTTTCTTAATCTTAACTTACTCAAATCAACACAAAATTATAGCTTATTCAGATTATAATCATGCATTAATCCAACTAAATTAACCTAAAAGCATGTAAGTCATTGATCAACTTAAACCAATTAATTAACCAATTCTTAATCAAGTTAATAATCAACTTAAAATTAAGAAAAGACAAGACTAGATTTAAGAACCAAGAAATAATCAACTTATATTTGAATTGAAGAACAACATAAGTCATAAAAATACAAGTTAAGGATTCAAGTATCCTTTAGCAAAAGTTAAAGAAAACTACTCACAAGACATTCTTAAAAATAAAAACAAAGTTTTGAAGAAAGCAATAAAAACAAAGAATGTGAAAACAACTTAAAGAAAAGTAAAGCTTGATTCTCAGGATCGATCCTCTTCCTCTGTGTTTTAGCTTGCTATTTATAGGCCAAAGAAGATGTGAATTCCTTCTCAAACTCTTAGAATTAGATTGGAAGTAATTTTTTTGCTCAAAACAGGAAGCTTTGCCCAAATAGGAAACTCGAGGAAAAACTGCGCGAAGAGAAAATTGCATCGCGTGGCCACGCCCTTGCCTTTGTATTTTAACACATGGGCATGTGTTCCCTAAGCCTTCCTTCACACGTAGCCACGTGTGGTCCTTCACTTGGAATCCATGTGGTCACGTGTTTGCCTTGTCTTCCTCCCAATTTCCTTCACGTGGCAATGGCTTTTCATGTTTTATGTCTTCATGTGGCCATGTCCTCTAAGTATCAAGCCTTCACGTGGCCACAGGTGGAATTCTTCAGTATTTTCACGTGGTCACGTGTGAAGGCTCTGGACTGAAAGCTCAATTTTCTCGCATCAATTCTTCAAATTTGCACTTGTGGCCCTAATCTTTCCACTTTTTACAATTTAAACCCTTTTATATCAATTTTAATCTGAAAATCAAACAAAACATGAAATTAACCTCAAAATCATCATTGTTAACAAATTACCTCTAAATTAACCTAAATAAAACCAAAACAACTAAAAACATATAAAAAAACTATATATAATTCACACTTATCAAATACCCCATACTTAAACTTTGCTTGTCCTCAAGCAAATTAGAACATTTCCATCTTCAAAACCATCAAACTTGATCAAAGATATGCAATTTCAAAACCAAACTTAGCATTTTTAACAAAAGCACTTAATTTAACCTCTAAATAGATTAACTTCAAACAAGAGAATATAAGCTAGTTTCCTTGAGTGTGTGTAAGACCTAATCTTTTTAAGCAATTTTAACAATCAAAACATCAACACAACTAGGTAATGAAGTATAGAATATATGAATGCATAAGCATATAATCGGCTTCGCGCTTGAAACTCTAGAAACACAATAGGCCTCTCCTTTAGCATCGGAACCCGAAAGTCATTTCCGCTAAACAACTCAAAACAAGCTTAAAATCACATAGGTCTTTCAGAGGTTGTAATGGGGCAAAGAGTATAGTTACCAAAGAATGGATAAAAGATAATCAAAAGAAATAGCCACTCTAAGACAAAATAAATCACTAAACCTCATAACTTAATCTATATATTTTGCTCATCCTTACCTTGATTCCAAACTTTCTTTATGCCCTTTCACCAAGAAGTCAATATTTTTTTTTCATTTTTCCTTGTATTACCCCACACTTATATTTTTTCATATTTGCTAGCTCTTTTTTTTTCAAACTTCAAACGTTTTTTTTTTAAGAAACTAGCATTCACAAGCTAACCTCAAGGTAATACATGGTAAATTTCTCACTTTCAATGACTTTTCATAAGATTTTCTTGCTAAACCCAATAAAACTTTAATCTTTTCATACATCTATTTAATCCTAAAGTGGCCAATTCCATAGGGTGAGATAAAAGCTTTTTAGGTTATATGGTTGAAATATTAGGTGCAACAAGAACACATTAATGGTACGCATTAAGCATACCCTATAGGCTTAAAATGGCTTAACAAAGGATAATTTTATCATGGTAGGACACAAGTCTTTGCCTTGATTATTTTCTAAGTTGTTTGAGTTGTTCATATGCTTTGAAGGGTGATGAGGAAGGTTCTAGTGCTCTAAATTTCCTAACTTCACTACTTTATTGTATTGATTTTTCTTTAAGTCAAAAACTGGTCTAAGTGCTTTCAAGAATTTGGAAACTAACAAATATTTATCAAGTTGAAGATTAACCTATCCAAAGATTTATTAAACAACATAAATGTTCTCTTGCTAAGCAAAGGCTAAAAAACATACATATTCCATATCCAAGTTCAATTTGTTCAAAGTTTTGAAGTAACTAGGGCAAACTAAGCTCTCATGCAAACTAAATGAAAAGGTGAACTACATAAGTCTTTAATATATTTTACATACTTAAGAAAAAAAACAAAACATAAACAAAACAAAAGAAAAGAAAACAACACACAAAACACAAAATAACAAAGTTTGATTCATGAAAAAGAAAAGAAAAGTTGAAGACAAACTCCCTGGAAGGAGGCTATCCCCTCTTCAAAATTTTGCTGTCCACAACAAATGAAGATCGATTCCGGTGGAGGTGGTGGTGGAGGAAATCGCTACCAAAAGTGATGGATAAAATGCTCAACTCTCCTATTTCCTTCCATTACCGTATCCCGAAGCATATCTAATCTTCCTTGCATTTGATCGAGTTTAATTTTTTGAGCATCCAACCAGCTACTTAATTGATTAAATGGTGCTTCCCATTCTGGTGTTGTAGGCTCATTGATGGGGGAAGGCATAGCTGTGGCAATATACTCCTCATTTGGTTCCTTCCGCTGCTCCTCAATCTGAATATTGTTCTCTCTTAGGTATTCCTCACATGTTTCCCAATGAGCTCGAGGCTTAAGAATCAAAATTTTCATCCGCTTGAGCATCTTGTTATCAATGCAAGGTAATTCTCCTGGAAGTGAATCTCCATAACCCGGATGTTCAACTGCAATTGCCATCACTGTAGCTACCCATCCAATGGAAATAGTATCCATATGTCCTGGCATTTTTTGCAATTCTTTAATTCAAGCTGCTATAACGCCCGCTCCATTGATTGCTATGCCATCCATCATGCATTGGAGAACCATTGCTTGAGACACACTAATAGTGCTTGCATTCTTCAAATTATTGTACATACTCTTTGCCAAAAATCGATGAACGATTCTTAATGCATGATTCCGTAAAGCATGGACTTTGTATTGTCCCCCTACCCATGGCTCATCTAATTCAAGATCCTTGATTCATTCCCAATTCTCCCCAGGGAATGCATCTTCCAATTCAGTTAGGTCATTTGGCACAAATCGTAAAATTTCAGAAAACTGACTGAAAGTCAAGGAATATCCTTTCTTAACAAACTTAAAACCGACTGTACCGTCCTCCGCATCTCTTTTAAAGTAGCATTCAAAAGAATACAAGAAATCCCATGCCATATCTGGATATACTTTCGGTTTATTTTCAATGAACTTCCCCCAGCCAATATTTTGGATCAATAGTTCTATATCATGATCCCACAGATTTTTAGTCGGAACATTGAAAAACAATTGATTGAGATAAGCAGGCTGGACATAGGTACATTTGCTGAAGTAGTCAAATTTATTGATCTTGGCCCTGTCCACATACGATGGAATGCATATACCGGATGAACTTGCTACATCAAGATATTTATTCCTTCGAGGTGCCACTACAAAAAAAGAAAAACACAATGTAAGTATCAACTCATAACCCAAAATAGACTAAGGTATAAGCACAAGAAGCATGCATTGAATGAATTGAAGCACGCTTAGATGCAATGAGAAATGTTGATAACATATGCGGAGATCAAAATGATAGGCATAAAAGATATTCAAAGGTTGAGCACAAAGACTATGTTAAACATAATGCCTATCATGCATGACTATACTCATAAACTAATCTTTCAAGAGGTGAATTAAGTTGTCATGTATCAATGCAACTCGTAAACATGCCAGCCAAAGATTGAAAGTGAAATGATTTTCAAGAACAAAAAATCATTGGGTCATTTCATCGAACATGTTGTGGGCATAAGTTTGAGCAGTAATTTAAAGATCATAACAAGGATTTTTCACTACCTAATTGCATACCAAGCATCTATAACATGCATATAATACTCATAATCATCCAAAGAAGCAAAAAGAATTAATCATGCAAACAAAATGTTAAGTGCAAAGTAACCTAAAAACTAAACATTCATGAACAATAATAGCACAAAACAAAACAAAGGATGATAAGCAAACAATAAGTAAGGAGCAATGAGAGTAAATACTTACTTGGAAGTGAGAATCACACCAAAATTGCAGCACAAAGTTGAGGTGGTGTGTGTAAGTTGTGAAAAACCTAAAATAATGAAGAGAATGTGAAGAAGGAAGAGATGATGGGTAGGAGAGAGAGAAAAATAAAGAGAAAGCAAATGGAGATGGTGATGATCGGTGGTGAGTGAAAATTCCGTGGGCACGGGTTAATTTCGTGGTGATGTGGCGTGGGCACGGGTGAGAGCAAAGAAAATGAGGAAGAAGAAAGAAACTATTGTGAAGATGTGTATATAGGTAGAAGTTGAAGGCATGGCCACGTGAGGTTCATGAGAAGAACCACATGTGGTCACGTGTGCCTTTACTCTTTGGGCATGCGTGGCCACGTGATGGTTCTCCTTTGAACTTCACGTGGTCACGTGAATTAAAAATGGAAGGCCAGTGACTTAAGCCGTGGCCATATGATTATTTCTCTTGAAAAATGCGTGGCCACGCGATGTTTAGAAGATAGGACAGTAACTTCAAGCGTGGCCACGTGAAGTTCTCTTGTGAAATACACATGGTCATGTGTCTTAACTAGTCTTAGGACAGTGCAGCAACCCGTGGCCATGTGATGGCTAAAGGAAAGCCACACGTGATCACGTGTACATGTATTTTTCTACATCTTTGAACATAAATGCACAATTAAACTTCGTTAAATTGCAAACATGTCTTCATTTTAAAACCTTGTTAATGTACTTTTATAATGAATCATAACACACAAACACACAAACATGCAACAAAAACACAAAATTTGACTGAAAACAGAAAAGAGATAGAAAGTTAAAGTTCTGAGTTTTTGGAGTCTCTAGCTAGACTCTCCAAACCGTTTTTTAAGTATCTTGAAGAACCATGGTCGCTTCCGCAACCTCTTATTGTCCGATTTGGTATGGTTTGAGTCGGTGACCATTGACTATAAATTCATGTCCATCCTTTAAGCTTTTGATCGTCACTACCCCAAAATTGCTGCTTGACATCACTTGATATGGTCCAAGCCACTTCGATTTAGCTTTCCTGGAAACAAACGAAGACGACTATTATAAAGAAGTACTAACATTCCCAGAACAAAATCTTTTACCCTTAAATGCTTGTCATGCCATTGTTTGGTCTTTTCTTTATAAAGTGCAGCATTGTTATATGACCATTGTCGAATTTCATCGAGTTCATTGAGCTGCAATTTTCTCCTTTCTCCTGCATTTCTTAAATCAAAGTTAAGAAATTTTGTAGCCCAATATGCTTTATGTTCTAATTCGACTGGAAGGTGACATGCTTTTCCAAAAACAATTCTAAAATGAGACATACCTATAGGAGTTTTAAATGCAGTTCGATAAGCCCATAAAGCCTCATCTAACCTAAAAGACCAATCTTTTCTAGAGTTATTCACTGTTTTTTCTAAGATTGATTTCAGCTCCCTATTAGATACTTCCACTTGTCCATTGGCTTAAGGGTGGTATGGGGTTGTGATTTTGTGCTTAACGCCAAATTTCTTAAGCAAGGTCTTAAATTGATGGTTGACAAAATGTTTGCCTCCATCACTTATAGTAGCTTTAGGTGCTCCGAATCTAGTGAAAATATTCTTCCTAATGAATTCCAGCACAAAATTTTTGCATCACATGTTCTAGTAGCTATTGCCTCTACCCACTTACTCACATAATCCACTGCTACCAAGATATATCAAACCCAAATGAATTTGGAAAAGGTCCCATAAAATCAATGCTCCATACATCAAATATTTCTATTTCCAGCACATTGTTCATAGGCATCTCATCTCTTTTGGATATATTTCCTACTCGTTGGCATCTATCACAAGTTGTTATAAAAGATCTCACATCTTCAAACAAAGTAGGCCAGAAAAAACCTGATTGGAGTATCTTTTGAACTGTTCTATTTGGCCCGTGATGTCCCCCAACTTCACCTCTATGGTATTGTTGCATGATAGATTTCTGTTCCAATTCTGGTACACACCTCTTAGTACTTGATCCGTGCATATCTTGATAAGATATGGATTATCCCAAAGGTAATGCTTGGCATCTGCTATAAGCTTTTTCTTTTGTTGCCAAGTAAACTCCTTAGGAAGATAACCACCTGCAAGAAAATTGACTATATTAGCATACCATGGAACCGATTTTTCATAAGTATAACAAGCACAAATATGTTCATTGGGAAATAAGTCAGAAATTTCTCCCTTTTCGATGCTAGCATGATCCAATCTAGATAGATGGTCAGCTACAAAATTTTCTGCTCCTTTCTTGTCTTTTATCTCAAAATCAAACTCTTGTAGTAGTAGCACCCATCGGATAATTCTTGGTTTAGAATCCTTCTTTGCAAAAAGATGTCTTAATACGGCATGGTCCGATCACACTATAATTTTGGATCCTAAGAGGTAAGATTTGAATTTCTCAAATGAAAAGACTATTGCCAAGAGTTCCTTCTTCGTAATGGTGTAATTTACTTGGTCTCCGATGAGTGTATGGCTTGCATAATAGATGGTGTAGAAAATCTTCTCTTTTCGCTGTCCTAAGACTGCTCCAACTGCATAATCACTTGCATCACACATAATTTCAAATGGTAAGCTCCAATCAAGTGATGCAATGACCGGTGCACTAACTAATTTTTGCTTCAATAGGTTAAAAGCCTGTAAACACTCAGCATCAAAGTTAAATGCAGCATCTCTAAGCAATAAATTAGAAAGTGGTTTGGCAATTTTAGAAAAATCCTTAATAAACTGACGATAAAACCCGGCATGACCAAGAAAACTCCTAATGCCCTTAACACTAGTTGGTGGAGGTAGTTTCTTTATCACATCAATTTTTGCTTTATCAACCTCAATGCCTTTTTCAGAAATTTTATGCCCTAAGACAATGCCTTATCTAACCATGAAATGACATTTTTCCCAATTTAGCATAAGATTAGTTTCTTGACACCTTTTCAAAACCAATGCTAGATTATGCAAACAAGATTCAAAATCATGACCATAAATAGTGAAATCATCCATGAAAATCTCCATAAAGTTTTCAATAAAGTCATGAAATATAGCCATCATGCAATGTTGAAATGTGGCAGGTGCATTACAAAGACCAAAAGGCATTCTTTTATATGCAAATGTTCTATATGGACATGTGAATGTGGTCTTTTCTTGGCCTTCCAGGGCTATAGGTATTTGCATGTACCCCAAATATCTATCTAAGAAATAATAAAATTTATTTCCTGCTAATCTTTCTAACAATTGGTCAATAAAGGGCAATGGAAAATGGTCTTTTCTAGTGGCATTATTTAGCCTCCTATAGTCAATACATACCCTCCATCCCGTTATTGTGCGTGTAGGAATTAATTCATTATTTTCATTGATCACTACAGTCATTCTCCCCTTTTTAGGCACACATTAAACAGGACTTACCTAATTACTATCAGAGATAGGATAGATAATACCTGCATCAAGTAGTTTTAATACCTCATTTTTCACTACCTCTTGCATAGTTGGGTTGAGTTTTCGTTGAGGTTGCACTACCGGTTTAAAATTGTCCTCCATGGGTATACGATGTGTACAATAGCTGGGGCTAATTCCTTTCAAGTCGGATGTTGCCCAACCAATTGCTCCTTTATGTTTTTTGAGGACTCCGATGAGCATTTCTTCTTCCAAATCTGTTAATAAAGAAGAGATAATTACCGGATTAGCATTATCACTTAAAAATATATATTTCAAATGAGATGGAAGTGTTTTAAGTTCAGAATCTCCCTTAGGAGGGGATGGTTCATCCTCCATTTCCTTATGTTCACTATGCTCTTGTTCCAGATTTTGTATCAACTCTTTCTCCTTTGTATCCAACTCTTCCATTGTCTTGGGATGCATTAAGCAACTTTGAAGTTCATTATTGAGAATGATATCCTCTTGTTTTGTGTTGGCACATTCTTGAACTTCATCAACAAAGTAAATGGATTCTTCAAAATCATATGAGGGGTGTTTGAAAATTTTATTAACATTAAAAACCATTTCCTCCTCGTTGAATCTTAAAGTGACCGTTTGTCCATGAACATCAATTAACGCTCTTGCTGTGTTCAAGAATGGCCTCCCCACAATTAATGGCACCTTCCTATCTTCTTCCATGTCCATAACCACAAAATCAACCGAAAAGATAAAATTTCCGACTTTTACTAATAAGTCCTCAATGATTCCTTTTGGCCTCTTTACCGATCTATCATCTAATTGAAGCGTCATTCGGGTTTCCTTTAAATCACCTAGATTCAATTTCCTGCAAATTGAATAAGGCATCAAATTAATACTAGTACCCAAATCACATAAAGCATCCCCAACAAAGTTCCCTCCTAGTTCACAAGGCAATGTAAAACTACCTGGATCTTCTAATTTTTTAGGAATTTTATTGGTTAATATGGCACTACAATTACCGGATAATTGAACCGTTCCTATGCCTTCTAACTTTTTCTTATTATAGCATACTTCTTTCATAAATTTAGCATATTTAGGCATGTGTAGCAAAGCTTTAGCAAATGGTAAATTTATATGTAGCTTCTTAAACATGTCTAAAAATCTACTCAATTGTTCATTTTATTTCTCTTTTCTAGCTAGAACAGGAAATGGTAATTGAGATTCATCAAGAACAATAGAAACAAGTTTGTCCTTACCTTTACCCTTCTCAACTGTAGGAGGTACTTTTTCAGTATTTTTTGAGTTAGAATTACTTACCTCCGTTGTCGGTTCCACCCTTGGGGAAAAATTCTTACCAATTTTAGTCTTATTTAACTCTTTCCCACTCCTTAAGGTGATTGCTTTGGCTTCCTCCTTTGGATTTCGATCTACATTGGATGGAAATGTCCCTTGAGTACGGTTTGATAAAGAACTAGCAAGTTGTCCCATTTGGTTCTCTAAGTTCTTGATTGATGCCTCTTGGTTCCTCATCCAAATATCTTGTGATTTCCATCTAGCATATTGGCTAGCTAAAATTGAATTTTGAGAGGCCATAAAATTTACAATCATCCCTTCAATGTTGGATTTCTTTTCTTGAGGAGGGAAGGTTGAGATTTTTGAAAATCGGGTGGTTGGTGGTATGATTATGATGGGTATTGGTTTGGATAATGTGGTGGAGCTTGGTTTTGGTATGGAAGTTTATTATTGGGAGGTTGATTATGATTAAATTGGGGTCTAGGATTAGGGTTAGAAGAAGAACCTTGATTACCTTCCCTCCATGAAAAATTTGGATGGCTTCTCCATCCCGCATTTTAAGTGTTGCTATATGGGTTCAAGGCATTTACTTCTTCCACCATTCCTTCATTATTCTTCATTCCCAAAGATCCTTGAATTCCTGCATAAGAATCAACTTCATTAGATAACATAGAAACATTTTTAGCTTTAAGCTCATTTATTTCTTTTAAATGTCTTTTTTCCATTAATTCTAATTGAGCTTTTAACATGGCTATTTCATCAATATTATGAACTCCCTATTTCTTTTGAGTTTCCCATTGAGCATCATTGATAGCCATCTCATCAAGAAGCAAAAATGCATCTTCGGGAATTTGGTTCATGAAACTACCATTTGAGGCTGCATCTAGCAAAGATCTTGTTGATGGATGGGCACCTGCATATCAGATATGCATTAGTTGAAAAACAGGAACTTCATGATGTGGACAACTTTTTAAAAGTCTCCTAAATCTTTCCCATGCTTCATGGAATGGCTCCTCATAAAATTGCTGGAAGTCACTAATTTGTTTCCTAATAAGGGCAGTCTTAGTAGGTGGGAAGAACTTGCAAAGAAATTTTTCTTGTATTTGTTGCCAAGAATGGATGGATTGATTTGGTAGCATATGTAGCCAATCCCTAGCTTTTCCTATTAGGGTAAATGGTAAGAGTTTGAACCTAATTGCATCAGTTGGAACATATCCAAATGTTGTTCAGGATCCTCTATGTCCGAACCCAAAAATTGGTTTCTTTGTATCATAGTGATGGTAGCGGGTTTAATCTCAAAAGGTTGGTGGTGAGGAATCCTAATAGTTCTATGTTCTTCATTCCACCTAGGAATAGTATAATCCCTAATGGTTCTAGGTCTATACCCATTCCTGGGAGCTTGGTGGGGTATGTGTTGCTCTTCGATCCTAGGTGGTGGATCATTCATAGGTTGTTCTATTTTTAGATCATTCATATTGCCTCTTCTATTCCTATGGAATGTCCTCTCAATTTCAGGGTCTAATGGTAGGATGGGGTTGTCTCTCACCATAAACCACTAGTCACTTGAAAAGAAAATAAGAAATTAGATGGAGAAAAGAAGAAAACACACAAAAATCACTTTAAAATCAAAATAAATAAACAAACGCCAATGTGTCCCCGGCAACGGCGCCAAAAACATGATCGGACTCTAGCAAGTGTACTAGATCGGCTAGTAATATAGGAAAATAAGATTATGACCCAAAATATCGAACCCAAAGGAAACTTGTGCTTGTATGTGCTATTTCAATTTCAAAACCAATTTTCGTGTGTAAAAGAAAGAAGAGAAATCCCAAATGATTGAAGAATTAAAACTAAAAACAATAATTTAAATCCAAACTAAAACAATTGAAAGAGCTAAAGTAAAGAAAAGATCTATTGAAAGCAAGTAAATTGAATGAGTTAAAAATCAATATTAAAGACAACTTTCACTAAAGGACTATCCACCTTAACCGATATTGCTATGACTTAATTAAAAGAAAACATACAAGTGATTATGGAGAATTCAGTTTAATAAACCCAAATAACATTATTCAAGATTATCATTCCAAGCATCAAAATTTTCTTATTAAGATAAACTTAACACTTACCATAAAGAACTGAATTAACTCTCCTAGATGTCTATTAAAGCCTTTCTCAAGAGATTTAACTTCAACCTATTCTTGATTACACTTTTCTTAATCTTAGCTTACTCAAATCAACACACAATTATAGCTTATTCAGATTATAATCATGCATTAATCCAACTAAATTAACCTAAGAGCATGCAAGTCATTGATCAACTTAAACCAATTAATTAACCAATGCTTAATCAAGTTAATAATCAACTTAAAATTGAGAAAAGACAAGACTAGATTTAAGAACCAAGAAATAATCAACTTGTATTTGAATTGAAGAACAACTTAAGTCATAACAATACAAGTTAAGGATTCAAGTATCCTTTAGCAAAAGTTAAAGAAAACTACTCACAAAACATTCTTAAAAGTAAAAATAAAGTTTTGAAGAAAGCAATAAAAACAAAGAACGTGAAAACAACTTAAAGAAAAGTAAAGCTTAATTCTCAGGATCGATCCCCTTCCTCTGTGTTTTAGCTTGCTATTTATAGGCCAAAGAAGATGTGAATTCCTTCTCAAACTTTTAGAATTAGATTGGAAGTAATTTTGCTGCTCAAAACAAGAAGCTTTGCCCAAATAGGAAACTCGAGGAAAAACTGCGCAAAGAAAAAATTGCATCACGTGGCCACGCCCTTGCCTTTGTATTTGAACACTTGGGCACGTGTTCCCTAAGCCTTCCTTCACACGTGGCCACGTGTGGTCCTTCACTTGGAATCCACTTGGTCACGTGTTTGCCTTGTCTTCCTCCAGAATTCCTTCATGTGGCCATGGCTTTTCATGTTTTATGTCTTCACGTGGCCATGTCCTCTAAGTATCAAGCCTTCACGTGGCCATGGGTGGAATTCTTCAGTATTTTCACGTGGTCACATGTGAAGGCTCTGGATTGAAAGCTCAATTGTCTCGCATCAATTCTTCAAATTTGCACTTGTGGCCCTAATCTTTGCACTTTTTACAATTTAAACCCTTTTATATCAATTTTAATCTGAAAATTAAACAAAACATGAAATTAACCTCAAAATCATCATTGTTAACAAATTACCTCTAAATTAACCTAAATAAAACCAAAACAACTAAATAACACAACTAAAAACATATCAAAAACTATATATAATTCACACTTATCAATGTTCACCCCCAGTTGGAAGTAATCAGTTATGGAGTCAAAGTATACCACTTGCTACTTAAGATAACTTTGGTGATCTCAAGTCTAAGGATACTTGCACACCTGCTATGAAGAGATTTCTCACTGACATATATTTAATATTCATGTGAGGATTCTCTTTGCAGGTCTCCAATGAACTTGTTCTTCTAACAAGCATCCACATGATAGCTTTGATTATCTTCTATAATCACAGTTATCAGAACCACTGCTTGAACCATTCAAGAAGCATAACATGTGCTAGTCTATTCGAATTAACAATGTCTTATCTTGTTAATTCTATGACTAGAGATATTTAGATATTAACACATTTGCATGCAATAGACATCTCATATCATGAATACTTTCATGATTGCCTTTGCACTGTGTTTATAATATCAAGGACTTCATTTATTAATTTAAGATTTACAAACTCATATATTTAAACATAGCATAATAAATGAATGATGCATTTTATTAAGAATATAAATTCATACATATGAAATACATCCCTTTTACATGGGCTCTAGGGCATACTCTATAACACTCAAAAGATGTGTGTTTTCACCAAAATTTGCAACCGTTTGAGGAGGCACTTCAAGGGACATCTCTTTTAGAGCAATATAAATATTAATTTCAATTTAAATAAAGGAGATCATCAAGAAAGATCAATCATTTACTTTTTTAGATTTTGAGATTGTACTTAAAGAATAATAGTTTAGGTTTTAATTACTAGTTTATGTTATGGTTTGAAAAGGAGACTAACAAGGAAGAGCAAGTTATCATTCATGAGTAAAGGATTGGAATTCTCTTTACTTATTTTCTTTTTTCTTTTCTTCTTTGTAATTACTATGAATATTATTTAGGAATTTGAATGACAATTTTCATATTTATTCATTTTTCTTCATTTATCTTTATATGTAGAATTTGCTGTTAATACTTCATTGATATCATTATAAGTTAAGGAAAAAGATCTTAGTTGGCAATTCCTTTTCCTAAAATCATCAAAGTGGTTTTAAGTAAGAGTTACGAGAACAACCTATTTCTGATAGTTAATAGAAAATTCTTTACCAAAGCATAGTTTGAGAGATTGCATGTGGAGATAATTGCTATAGGTTGGTTTTTATTCTTTGAATATGTATTTATGTAATTCTAGTCTAGATGCAAGAGCTGCGATTTAGAACCATAAATGCATGTTTAAGGCATAATCTAGTCTAAATGTGAGAGTTGCTACATAGAACAATCTTCCAACTTGGCTTGCATGATAAAGATTGAATTATAATTAAGAGAAAAATATCAAGTTCCATATTTATGTATATGTTTCATTCATCATACTCATAAGTTTTCTCTGACTATCATTAAAGTAGAATAATATTTAGTTTAGAGTAGTAAGTATTAGTTTTAACTTACAAATTAATTATCATTGTAAACAAAATAAAAATTAAGTAGTAACAGTGAACAATTTTAATCAACATTCCTCGTGGTATCGATATCTTTTGTTCTATAATCAATACACCATATACTTGCCAAATTGATGCTTAAAAAGAGCACAATAGGAAGGTTCAAGCTCTCTGAGCCCTGTTGCTGAATAACTTCAGGACAGGTTTGAATGCCCTTTTCCTATTTATGCCGAGCAAGAGGTGAGAAGTTTAAGTATTTTTCAAATAAGAGTTATGTAGGCATGTTGTATCTCGATTTTTCTTTTCTCACTAATTTGGGACTTACTTCCCAATTTGAGAAGTGTCTTAAATATATGAAATGGGAAAAATTTGTTCACATGTCTTTGCCTGTGCTACGGGATTGGGCTATAGAGTTTTTTATTACTCTTGTGTATGTTGAAGACCGTAGGAATAAACTTAAATTTAGACATCAAGGTTATGAGTATATTTTTGGTTTTGAGGAGATGCATAATTGGTTTGGATTTCCACTAAATGGCAAGCGATTTGTTCCACATGTTTTTTTATCATAAATTTGTGTGGCATAAAATTACTGGTTTGGATGTTTTTAACAATAAAAATTCACCTTATCGCCTTATTAAGGATGACGCATTATTTTTGTTTCATAAATATATTTGTCATGTTTTATTTAGGTAGGTTGAGAGGACGAAGGTTCAAACAAAGATTTGTATGTGCTGGATTTAATGTGGTCTCGTAAAACACGGTGTTCTATTGACTTTTTTTTATGGCTTGTACCATGCCTATATTGCTAGGAGTAAAACAGTAGGCATGTGTCACATAGTCACAGGCATTATTTTAGGGTGTTTAGGAACTTGGCTAACTTTATTTTGAATGAAAACGAATCGATCGCTGCAATGGATGTTAAGTATTTACGAAATTCTCATGTCTTAGATCGAGGTGGTTGGCCTCCCAAGTTTATTTCTCGTTTTACGTAGGGTAGTGGTCAAAGCATGGACAGAGGCAAAGGCAAAGCTTCTAAATCTTCTACTGCAGCAACATCCGGTGACTCGAATGATTTTGATAATGAAGATTTTGGTGGAGATGCTAGAGAATCTATTGTTGGACATAGTGATGTTGCTGGTATGCAGCAATTATTTCATGCTTGGATGGAATCAAAACAGCAAACCAGAGCATGGTAATGCGCATGGATACTCTTGATACTTTTATACATGAGATGCATAAAAGTCATAAAAGCTTGAGCCGCAAGTTGCTTTCCTTCTTCAGGCAGAAAAATATGGAATTCAGTCCTTCCCCATTGGGGTCCCCTAGTGGACCAGCTGAGTAAAGTTTCCTTTAAATTCTACTTTTTAATTTTCTTTTGTGTTTGTGTTTTTGCATGTATCTTTTTATTTTTCTGTTCTAGTGTGTTTTGTGGTGTCTTCCTTACACAATAAGGATATTATGTCATTTAAGTGTAGGAAAGCTAGTTGCTAGTTTGTATGTAGGATTAGTTTTAAATTTTTATGTTATGTTATATGTGTTATGGAGTTTTTATTTCGTTTTGAGGTAATCACTTAGTAGCATATGTAGGTATTCCTTGCGTAGTTAATTTTGAGTCTATTGGATACATTTACTACAATGGAATTAAAGATTTTTTAGTTTTAATATGATTATGTTTCTATAAATAGGCATATTTAGGTAAAGTACTTTGGTATACATTTCTTTTAAGCCATATTTCTTTAAGCATGTTCTTTGACTAGTGAGTTTTGTATGATGTAGAGTTTTATCATAGCCATAGTGAGCTTTTGACCCTTAACAAGTTAACAAAGATTTTTGTTGAGAGAATTGCTCTTGTACTCATTACTCTAGAACTTGTGTTAGATAATTTTTGAGATCACATTTAGTATATAATATGCATGATAAATGATAAGGGCATTAGAAGTAACCTATTTTAGCTTGCTTAAACAATTAGCCTTTTTAACTTTAGGTAGGTATTTTGAGCTTATAACTATTTTATTCATGCGTTTATTTTTAGCCTTAATCCAATTTTAGATTAAGTAAACTTTTCTTTTTGAACCTTTGTGTGGGAGATGTGGTATTGCTTTGATAAGTAAGATAAAGTGTTGATATTTTGTAAGCATGACTTATTTATGAATCATTTTTGTATCCTGAAGTTTAAGGCCACTAGTTTAAAAAAAGAAAGAAAGAAAAAAAAAACAAAGAAAAAGAAGAAGGAAAATAAAACTACTACACTAGGTTGCTTTGAAATAATGAAAACTATAGTAAGAGGAGCAACTAGTTGTGAGAATGATTTAGAGAATAATGAGAATTGAAGAATGATTGAAAGGGATACGAGAATATCATTAGGAAAGTTGGATATCATGCTTTAGTTTTGCAATAAGAAGTCTTACTTGTTTTAGTAATTGTTGTATTTTTCCACATGAATGAGCTACTTAACCAAAATTATTCCTACCCTAACCTAAGCCAAGCTACAACCTTTTAAAGACCCTTTTGATTTTGTGCATTATTCTATGCTAGTGATGGAGATTATTATTTAGCACAAGCTTATGGTATGTGGTGGTACAAGAGAAAGTATGAGTTAAACACAATCCATTAAACACTTGAGTGATGTGAGGCAGAATTTATGAGGTAATAACTCTACATTTTGCAATACTTGCTAGGTTAGAGTATATGTTGTAAGAAATAAGATTTTTAAGAACTTTGTATCTTCGTACTTTACATGCTCATGTTTATCTTATTGGTGGCATATGAGTATTAATCCTTATAGATCCAAGATTTGGTTTTGGTATTTGTTGACATTGATTCAATATTAATTTTTTAGGGAAACTTTACACGTGTTAACTTATGAAAATCTCGAGAATGGCGAACTCTATATTTCATGTTTCATGTCTTAGTTATGTGTTTGTGTTACTTTAGTTTCTCTTGCATTTTAAAGCTTTGCTTGAGTTCAAGCAAAGGTTTAAGTGTGGGGAATTGATATAACTGGAAAAGCTCATAAATAGTGTGTCTTTATGCTTAGTTTTATTAAGTATAGTATTAAATATTTTGGTATTTTATGTGTATTTTGTTTCTTTTATTTATTTTGTGTGTTTGGGCATGCGTTATTTGTTTTACAGGAGTAAGGAATCAGTTTGGAGCTTAAAAAGGTGAATTTGGCTAAATAGGGGCAAAGTTAGGGCTATAAGAAGATTGTCGCGAGGGCGACAACAACAATAGGTCATGACAGCTAGCGTGGAACATCAAAAGCAGCAGCGCAAGGAAAGTGGAAGCAAAGACCTGGGCATGTTATATCGCGAGCACAATAGGAGTCGTAAGTGCAAAAAATGGCGGTTAACTGTAGTTGAACTTAAAGAGTTGTATTTTTTTGCCAAGATTTGCAACCTTTTTAGGAGTTACTTCAAGGGATATCTCTTTTAGAGCATTATAAATATTAATTTCAACTAAAACCATATAATAGTCAAGAGATATCAATCATTTACTTTTCTGATTTTGAGATTGTACTTAAAGAACAATAGTTTAGGTTTTGATTACTAGTTTATTTTATGGTTTGAAGAGGAGACTAACAAGGAAGAGCAAGTCATCGTTCATGAGTAAAGGATTGGAATTCTCTTTACTTAATTTCTTTTTACTTTTCTTCTTTGTAATTACTATGAATATTAACTAGGAATTTTAATGACAATTTTCATATTTATTCATTTTTCTTCATTTATTTTTATATGTAGAATTTGCTATTAATACTTCATTGGTATCATTATAATTTAAGAAAAAAGACCTTAGTTGGCAATTCCTTTTCCTAAAATCATCAAAGTGGTTCTAAGTAAGAGAATTGCGAGAGCAACCTCTTTCTGATAGTTAATAGAAAATTCGCTATCAAAGCATAGTTTGAGAGATCGCATGTGGTGATACGAGAGCTACGATTTAGAAAATTCTTTGAATGTGTGTTTATGTAATTCTAGTCTAGATACGAGAGCTATGATTTATAACTATAAATACATGTTTAAGGCATAATCTAGTCTAAATGTGAGAGTAGCGACATAGAACAAATCTTCCAACTTGGCTTGCATGACAAAGATTGATTAAGAGAAAAATATCAAGTTCCATATTTATGTATATTTTTCATTCATCATATTCATAAGTTTTCTCTGACTATCATTAAAGTAGAATAATATTTAGTTTAGAGTAGTAAGTATTATTTTTAACTTGCAAATTAATGATCATTGTAAACAAAATAAAAATTGAGTAGTAATAGTGAACAATTTTAATCAACATCCCTCGTGGGATTGACATCTTTTGTACTATAATCTGTACACCATATGCTTGCGGAATTGATGCTTAGAAAAAGCACAATAGATACCTAATAACCAAAAACCAGCTTTGACATAAAACTTTGAAAAGATACGGGCATCATAAAGGAAGGTAAATAGTGAGGATATTTTGCGTAAAGGATATTTATTGTCTTTAAGAAAAAGATTAAGAGGAGTATAGTCAATGACAAGTTTTTT
This sequence comes from Excoecaria agallocha, assembly GCA_037975025.1. Taxonomy (NCBI): domain Eukaryota; kingdom Viridiplantae; phylum Streptophyta; class Magnoliopsida; order Malpighiales; family Euphorbiaceae; genus Excoecaria; species Excoecaria agallocha. The sequence continues at coordinate 37,797,637 of CM075814.1, forward strand.
TCTTCCATGAACATGTTTAGAATATTTATTGACATAAAAGGCTTGACAAGCCCAATTTGACTTTTTAGGCTCAATGAGATTTTGGGCTAGTAATTGGGTACATTCTTTTCAACAATAATTTCCAAGTTGGGTATGATGGGTGTGAAAAAGGTGTGGATTTTGAACTATAAACAAAGTGCGTTAGGTGGTACATGGTTAAAATTATATCTTGTAACGAAGACTAATGGATTAAATGTATAACTTGGGTAATACGAACAATGCATCGAAACCAAGAATGAGATCTTTTCTAAAAAGATCGAAACCAAAAGCATGAATCCAAACATAATAGTCTAGAAACAATTGGAATTTGATGGGATGTTTTGTTTTGAGTTTGATTGTAAGGATACCATGATTGGTAGTTTGGAAATATTGAGTGTAAGGTTTCCAAAACTCATGAGGGAGGACTTTTGGATTAAGAATGGTATTATGAGCAATAGTATCAATGAATGCAATGATGGGAATGGGTTTGGAAAATTTATCAGTGAAGATGTGAGCATTGATTAATGGTATATGATGAGAGAGAAAGCGATGGTTAAGGCTACTGGTAGGAGCAATAGGGACTGAAATAGCATTATGAGTAGCTATATCAATAGAGACATCATCATCTAGAAAGTCATCTTATCAGATTCAAAATTAGAATATTGAATGGAAAAGAGAGTGTAAGGATTATAATCATCATCAATGAAGAATAAAGATTCAATATCATCTTCTTGAAGATTGATAGGAGCAATTTGTTGAATTTGTTGAATTTGTTGAATAAGTGAATGGGAGCATCTCTTGTTAGGACAGTTCTTTGTATAATGTTCTTTATTGCCATAAACATAACATTGGTTTCCTTTCTATTGAAATTTTTTACAATGAAAGAATCAAAAATTTTTTCCTCATCTTACTTGTCTGGGAGGAAACATGTGTCGAGATTTGTTTAAGAACTTATAATGCTTTAAAGGTTTATAGAAACAATACTTTTTAGAAAAACATTAAATTTCCAAATCTAGACGTCTACAAGCAGCTTTTACTTATGGATCCTTTCCTTTCTGCAGAGTGTCTTTAATAAACTTCTGAGAAGTGCAAAGTCGATCAATAGCCATGAGAACCTTTTGGTAGATTTGACTAAGAGAAAGGAATTGAGTTAAATGCCTTATTCTCGAATCAACAACATAGTACTATTGGATAATTAGTCTGAAAAGGAAGATAAGAATTCGTGCTTTAGATTAGAATCATTAGCACCATTGAGCATATAAAAGACTTTGGTCATACGCTTGTAGTGCTTATCAAGGTATTTTCTGAGCAGAGAACATCATTTCATCTAAAAATAATAAGCACGAACGACTTTTTCAAAATCACCAATAGTTATAATAAATTCCAAATGTATTTTTTAAAAAACATAAGCAATAAAATCACTATGAATAAACTGTAGCTTAAAATATTCATTCATATTGACAAACCAATCACAAAGTCTACCAATAAAGCAGAAGTAAAGTCTATAAAGACTTGTTCAAGATTTGGAGCTTCAGGATACCTAATTTAAAGTTCAAGCTAAACATAAAATTCTTGAATATGATATCTCTATTTTCTTCGGGGAACATCTTTAAATTGAAAACAAGGATCAGAAGAAGTTTTCTAAGCCAGTTGCATACTATCAGCTTTATCATCATCAAGATAATCATCCTCATAAGCATCAATATAATATGGTTGGGTTGGTGGTTGATGGGTAGCTATGTTTGTTTCAATTATGTAAAGAACTTTGTTCTAGATTGAAGCAGTTTATGATTGCTAATTGATAACAACTTTAAATACCTGGAGATTTGACAAAAGGGATAGTACGAATTTTAGTGGCTAGGTTTGTTATTTCCTAAATAGAAGGGAATTCATCTGTGTAAGAGGCTGTAGGTTGGTACATGAAAACAAGTAGTAAGGGTTGAATAGTTTTTGGTTTCCATTAGAGATTTTGGATAGCACAATATTATGATTGGTGAGAATAATGTTTAGGTATTGGTTTACATGGTGAGGGTGGAGGTGTAAAAGGCAGTTAAGAGGATTGAAAATATGGAGGAGGTGTATACTGAATAGCATAATCATATTTTCCAAAGGGCGGGTCAAGAAGACTAACTGATGGATCATCATCTTCATCAAGGTGATCCTAAAATCTAGCTTCAAAAGAGCATTTCTTTTTGGCTTCTCGATGTTGATGGCAAACATCATCATCGGTGAAATAATTTGCATCAAAAGAGGCATCAAAACAATCATCACAATTACATTCTCCCCAAAAGCAATGACCATCATGCCTAAAAGCATAAATAGGATAACCATCATCTCCAAAAGCTTCAATAGGAATAGATTCCTATTGGAAAGAATCAGCTGGTCGTAACATAAATGGCATTGAGAATATAAGAGCATTAGACCTTATAGTAGAGTCTTCGAAAGGAGTTTGAAACCTTCATTCAATCAAACCATCTTTTTCATGATAAAGATAGGTTTTGTTGATTGAAATGATAGTTTCTGTGGACGGAACTTCTCATAGCTAGTCAGCCATGATTGAGGAAAGCATTTCAACAATTATTCCTTAGAAAGTTGTTTAGGAATCTGTACATAGGTAGGAACCTGAGTTGAATCCATAATGATCATCAAAGCATAAGAGGAATAAGGAAGAGACATATCCATATCATGATTTTAGATATGATAAAATATCTGGTAGTGCAAAGTTGCAACATCTATGGTTTGAATTTGTTCAGCACCAGTGATTTGGATCTGTATTCATAAAATTTTCAGAACATAGAGATCTTTAAAGTATATGTTAAAGTTTGGATAAAAAGTGAATATGATAGTACAAGCATTGAGAGAGGTTTAAACAGTGCCAATAATAGCTTGTTGGTATTCCAGGTATTTGGAATCCAAAAGGGTAAGATGGGAAAAAATAGGAAGTCTTTTTCTACCATGGTAAGTGACAACAATATGAATAGCACCAAAGTCGAGATGGGTAAAACCTTGGAAGAACCAAACTTAAATAAAATCAGCAGGATTTTTCAAGATTGATAAATTGTTCTTATTTAGTAGATTTAATAGGGCATTGTTTAAAAGAAGAGGATTGAACATATTCCTTAACCTAGGAAAGTTTTTGATGGATAAGGTTTTTAGGGTTGGAGAAAATATTGGTTTGGTGTTTTGCAAAAGCATCATATGGATTAAGAAAAGGGATTTTTGAGTCTACTATTTGAACATAATCAGGAAGGAAAGAAAATTCATTCAAATAATTTATTTTCTTAGTAGTAGTAGGTTTAATAGCTAAAGAAGGAGTAGATGGAGTTCTAGTAACTGACATGTTAATCACAAAAGAGAAGTTCTTACCATTGACTACTCGGGCTCAAGAATATTACTTTTAAATCTAATTTCTCAATAGACAAGGAACCAGTGCTTTTGATCTCTTTTCTCGTTCGTTACCTCTCTGTATTTTGCTTTTTCTTTAAAAATAGAGTGTGTGCATGTGGAGAGAGAACATGAAAGAGAAAAAGAGAGATAAGAATAGTGAAGTAATATCCCTTCCTTGAAATTTGAACTTCTTTTTTGTTAAATATCCCTTCCAAACAATTAATTTTGGATGAGGATAGAATCGATTTTTTTTCATCTTTTTTCCTTTGTTCCCATGTCCAAAATGTACTCTGGGAGTGAGTCATGGCTTTGACTCATAATTCAAAGGCATGACTCACAAGTAAGTCACAGTATCAACCCATGAGTTAAGGGTGTGACTCATGCTCTTGAGTCACAGCCTTTTCTCAACCAATTAACCTCTTAATCCCAAATATTTTCCAATATTTAGGCTAGAAGGCACCATGTTTTCGATAAGGTATCTTATTGACATTTATTTCCATATTTATTGTATTTTCAATGAATTAAGAATCACTCAACTTGGGTTTATAGATTGGTATTTATGACCGTAATATTAACAACTGCTCCTAGGAAATTTTCAAGGATAGATTTAATGTCCTGACTTTGAAAAATTACTAGGAATGATGGATTCATAATTAGGTCATACTCTTTTCATAAAATTTATTCTAAAATGAGTTTAGCCTCTATCAAAATTGGATTCACCTCAAAAGAAGCTCTCCAAAAGGAGGTATTGCCAAATTACAATAGGCTAATCTAGGTACAATGATAGATTTGGGTCATCTATGTTCAAATTTTGAGAATCTTAAAGACTAAAATGGATTTAGGTTTCTCAATAAAAGTTGTAGGTATATGTATTAAGATTCAAATGGCTTTGGAATCGTCTAATTATGAGGTCTATAGGCTGAAACAAGGCTATAAAACTCAAAATTGCTCCAAGTTTTAGAAACCAAATTTCTCATTTTTCCTTTTTTGAAAGAGAAAAATGGTCAGAGCTTGGAAAACAATTGATTTGAAAATATTAAAAAAACCCAAGGAAAGCTTAGTAATTTCGTTCCTAGTTTATTTATGAGAATCCATTTTCTCATTAGATAACCCTAATCAGAAACCACCCCAGGATCCAGTATCTATAGTTGCCCTTAACTTTGGGGAACTAATTAGTGCATAGTGTCTATGTTAGCCAAAATTTAGAGTAAAGGATAAAAGATGCATACCTAAGGTGGTGAGCTTCTGATTGTATTTAATATATACCATCTGAGGCAGTAAGTCTCTGGTTGGATAGTTACCATCAACTTATTGATATTTAAACCCTTGATCAATTGAGTAGTTACCATTAGCTTATTGAAATTTTAACTCTCGATCGGCTAGGATAGTTACCATCAGCTTGTCGAAATTTTAACCCTTAATTAGATGATTACCATTAGCTTGTTGATATGTTAACCCTTGATCAATCGAGTAGTTACCGTTAACATGTCGATGTTGTAACTCTTAATCGGGATATCTAATCAATGTCAGCTTGTATGCATAGATAATTAAGGAAGATGATGGATTAAATGCCTCGTGAGAGGAGTCATGCTTTTCATGGATGTATCACCTCTTAAGAGGATTTAGGTACCTCTAAAAGGGATCTTTATGTTAGTGTATTGTCGCAACGGAAGAAAATTCCTACTCTTTTTATGGATTTGCATGATTGCTTTGATAAATATCCATCTTTGAGCAAAGGGGCCATCCTTTGATAAATACCCTCAAGCAAGGTGTGCGTAAATGGTCTTGCTTTATAGAATATTCTTTTTGCTTAAATTAGATTGATATGTCCCATGGAAGTTTTCTTTATGGTTGGATTGCTTGTTGCTTGGAATTATCTTGTGATGGCTTTAGCTAGCAAGGTCCCTTCTCATTTTCCTTGTAAGAAATTTCTCTTGTGAGTAGATGTAAGAAATTATATAAGCGTAAGATGTGTGTGAAATTCATGAGCATACAAATAAATAAGTATGTGAGTTGTATAATGAGTGCCACATGTGCGATGTGTGCAAAGAGTGATCTACCAAGAAGCATCCAAAATTTAAAGTAATTACGAATCATCAAATACTTTAAACTTAAATTTTACTCATCCTTAAATAAGTTGAATGAACCATATTTCAGCTAGTTAAACCTTAATGAGAGAAGTTAGGGGGCCATTTTTAACGAGATAATAAGAAAATGTGTATGTTAAGATCAAGGTCTATTGAACCAACATAAAAGCACAATACCTACCAGGAAATTTCTATGTATGTGTGCTGAAGGCCAAAATAGAATTTTTGTCTTTTGAAAACAAATTCTGGATGCAAGTTTGGAGATGAGATTTAACTCGAATGCATAAATGCAATCATGGCTTCCCACTTGAAGCTCAAGAAACACCATATGCCTCTTTTTACATACCATTTCCTACTAGAAAGATAACTATACTGTTGGATGAGAATGAACCTAGAATCAGGAGGTCTTCCTCTTGTTGTAATGTTAGGCTTAGGTAAATGGCTATTAGAGAATGGGTCAGGTTGCTAAAGAAAAATTACCACTATATTTTCTTAACCGGCTAGAGGATTATTCTCCACTCATTTCTCCCGCTATAAATGCATTATTGGATTTGGCTCCAGATAATCTTTGTTTAATCAAAACACTCTTATATTTGACCTTGATGAATTGCAAATGATAAGCAAATTTTCAAATGGTGCTAATTTAAGATCCCATTTTCTTCTTCTTCTTCTTTTTCTTCTTCTTCTTCTTCTTCTTTTATTTTTTTCTTATTGTTGTGATGTTGCCTTTAAGGGTTTTCTATTTTCCTCTTCTTTCTTTTTCTTCTTCTTTAATTTTTCTTTCTTATTTTTCTTTTCTTTTTTTCATTTCTCTTTTTTCTTTTTCCTTATCTTTTCTTTTTCTTTTCCTTTTTTTCTTTCTCTTTCATTTCTTTTTTCTTTCTCCTTTTTTTATTCCATCAAATAAACTCAATTCATTGTGAGCGAAATATACATAAAAGATTTGTAGAAATTAACTCTACTTCTTCTTGAAATGTAAAATTAGCTTAACCACAATGGTCATCTTCCTAAGGAAAAGTCAAAATCATTTTGGATTAAGGGTTGTTTTAATGTGTGTAATAATAAAATGAGCACATATTCAGCACATTTGAAATAAAAAGCTCAATAGGCTACCAAGTGATTATGAAATAAAGGTAGGAAGAGTCATTTAGAGAGTTATACAAAGAATTATTGCCTAAATCATTTTCTAGATTCTATCTCATCCTAGGGCCTTTTTAACTGGTAACAGAAAGGTTCCAGTGCACTTATTGAGTTATACCTAATTCCCTCATTTGCAAGTAGTTTTTTCTATAGTTTTTTAAAACTAGCCTGATGTGCTCAAAGTTTAGAAATTACATAGTATAGCAAGGGTTTTTATGGAATTTAATGGAAAGAGATAAAACACTATTATCTCCTATTCAACTCATATTTGAATGAGCATAAATTTCTCAGATTAAGGTTAAACCCATTCACAGTTGAGAATTACTAGGATGAAATAAAATTTCAAATTGAATGTAAATTAATAAGAAGTGACTATGCCAAAACTTTGGACACTATTTAGCAAGATAAACTAAACTTAAAGCATAAATTGTTTATGTGATGTGCACCGAAGCCAAGCTTTTTATCCGAGTTCTCTCTTGGAGGCCCACTTTTGTAGTCCAAAACTGCATAAGGCTCACTTAACTCATAAATTGACTACTTCGCAATAAAAATGGGTCAAACCCAAATTATTATTGGTAGTCAACCTATGAAGGCATCTACTAATGGGCTCAAAGAGGTAGGTGTCATGAAGTCGCCACCCAATAGGACATAGAGAAAAGAATCTCGACCTTTTGATGCCCAAATAGAGATTGGTGTTCAGGACATCGCTCTTATTAGGCACTTGTTTAGGTGTTTTTTATAATTAGATTTTAAGTATTAATCCACTCTCATCTCTAAAATAGTGCAAGCAATAGAATTTAAATAAACATCCCATTCAACCAGAAAGCAATAAATACTTAAAAGAAATCCTACTTAAAATTATTACATAAGCAAATCATCCCACAACAACAAAAGCAAGTCAATATACATACATACATAAATCGAGGTATAAATTAGATCTGGAAACATTAGTTACTCCATGCATATTTCACAAAAAAAGGCTTTTATTACATTGTATGAATTTTTGGATTAAAAGTTGGACATTGATCAATTTTTATTAAGAAAATTCTAATTTGATTAATGAAAATGATTTTTAAATGAATTTTGATTCAATATGCAAAAATCATCTTTTTTACTACATATTACATCCCCAAAATAATAATACACATCCAAATAATCAAATAATGAAGAAATAAACAAAATAAAACAAAATAAAGTAAAGTAAAATAAACAAAAGATAATTAATATCTTCCATGGAAATTCTCCAAAGTATTCAACCTCTCAAGCTCCAAAACCTAATGCAATAAAGATTAAAATACTCGTAAAACAACAAAGAACAATAAATGGTTAGTAATGCAAATAAAAATATGATGATAAGTAAATAACAAATATTAAGAAATGCATACTAGAATAAAAATGAAGGATCAAATAGAACATAAGAACATATAAAACAAAATTGAAATAGCATTCAAGAACATAACAAACATGTAAATCAAACAAATGTGAGATACAGAAAGCAAAAATGACAAAACAATCAAAATAAAAATCATCATTAAATTAATCATGCACAATTTGTATCCAAAACATATCAAATCTAACAATGATAATCAAATAAATATTTAAAACATGCCACATAATTAATTAACCATAAAATACATAATTTTGATAAAGAAAACTAATTATGCATTAATGGAGATTTAAATAAATCTAACATGTCATTCTACTTATATTAAATCATGCTCAAATTGTTTATAGAATCACGAATAGTATGGAAACATTCAAGAATAATTGTAGCAACAATAAATCATGGCATAAAAATAAAAACAAATAAACAACATTTTCACATAATGAATTGATGTATTTATATGACAATTAATTGAAATAATAAAAAACTAGAATAAAAATCCAGAATATTACCCTAAGTTGCTTCTTAGAAGACTAGAGAATTATGCTTCAAGTTCCTCTCTAATTGATCTCCACAACTGATAAAAATAATAAAAATATTTTTGTTGTTTATGAAAAGATGTAAATGAGTCTTTTTAATTCTTAAGAGATAAAAATTGATTTTTTTATTCTTAAGAATTCATAGCAACCCCTCTAAAATTTCCTCCATTGAAAAGATCAATGGTAGCCATCCAAAAGAGAAGAAGTCAAAAGAAGAAGAGAGACCCCAACTAAAACCCTAGGATTTTTTTATTTATTTGAGGGAGACTTTGAATCCCATTAAAACTGTCCTTTTTAGGATTTTAAAAACCCTTCAAACTCCTATTTTAAGGCTTAAATCCCTAAGGATTGAATTTAATTTGGATAAAGAAATTGAAAATCACATGGCATATAAGAGTCCGTTGCGATAGACGGGCAGCCTATAATGACTTCAATGCCAAGTTAGCCGTAAATAGTATTTATCAATAGTAAATAGTGCTTTCGGACTGAAAAATACACCCGAAGGTAAAAATATTTTATTTGAATATCGAAAAATATTGGTCACGGATAGTTTGTGATTAAAATTTAAAGTGAAATTAAGGTCAAATAGGCCCCAAAAAATAAAAAATATGAAAAATAGAGCAGTTTGGTTTATTTAATGAGTAGGTTAATATAGGTTTGACCAAGCCATTAAAAATAGCAAATGAAGTCTAAAAATTGCCAGAAATTGCATATATTTCTAAAATGATGTATAGAATATTTTGGTTGCAAAAAGTAAATTTTTGGATAACATCAGTAATGGTTGAATCGGAGCGATCTGACTGAATCGAATCAAAAACTGACTCCGATTGGGTTGAAATTTTTTGTACAACTTAATTTTGACATTATAAGAATGATGAAATTAATTTTAGAGTGATTTAGATTTAAAAAGGGAGAGAATTAAAGGAAATTGGCAAAATGGGCTTGATTTTGGGTTAATGGCCTTTAATTAGTGGGCTTGAGTTGAACCAAAGCCTAGCCCAATTTAGCCACTATATAAGGGAAGGGGAGCAGATATTTTTGAGATTTTATATCATCTCCTTCAGCTCCTCTTACCCCTTTCATGGACGAACCTCTCTTTCTCTCTCTCTCTCTCTCTCTCTTTAGATCCAACCATCATAAGTGTTAATTGATCTCCCTAGAAGAGTATTTAAGCCTTTATCTTTCATTAGAGGAAGTTAAGCAAAAGAAGACAAGCTGTAAAGCTTAGGGGTCATTTTGAGGTAAGTAAAATCATAGGTTTTAATTAGGTTTCAAGATTCCTATAAGTATTTTAAGGTGCCTAGAGTTTATTTATGGTGATATTTTAAGCATTACAGATAAAAAAAATGGTGATTCTTATATTAAAGTATTCGGCCCTTTGTAGATCTTCCAGGTATTTGACAATCCTCTAAGGCTAAAGGCAAGGAAACAGATGGCTAAGAAGGATAAAGCAAGTGAGAAAGGTTAGTGGCTAATGAATCCTCCTATTTCCCTTAATTTTGAATGATTATCCTTTATTTAACTTAGGGAAAATTTAGGGAAAATATGTATAATTGAAATTGACATTAGAATATTGAAATAGGACCTTAAGTAAGCCTATTAGGAAGCTTAATTTGATTTAAAGGCATGTGTAAGGTTGAATTCCTTTGATGGCTCAGCTAGGTTTTCTTCTACAACGAAATTTAAGGGTTTATTCTATCCTTTTCTCTTATTATTTTGTAATGGCTAGTAAGTAGTCTTCTAGTTATTTGGGGGATCTTTGAATCCCCTACCCACAATGTGAATATTGAACATATTTTGAGTTTATATATTGAATGAATAGTTTATTTCATTATCGCTTATTGTTATTTCATGAGTTTTTAGTTTCTCAAGTTATTTTCCAGTTTGGATGAATGGTTTTTATCTTAAATCTTTGCTGGATATTGAGCTTGTGTGGATTGAATGCTGTGAATGATTTTGCTCAATTTTTTCTACCATAAATGCTGTCTATTTTAGATTGCTCCAAAATGGAACTTTAGATGTACATTGTTTTATGGTTTGAGGGCTAGAGTGTGGAGTGAAATAGGTTTTGGGTTATTTAGCTCCAAAATGGGAAAGCAACCCGAGCTTAGGATTTAAGACCCGTGCTTAGGCTAGTTGTAAGGCTTGCTCCAAAATGGGATGCTTTGCAATTAGAGTAGCTGGCTCTAGAATGGGATGCTTTGCAATTAGAGTAGCTGGATCTAGAATGGGATGCTTGGGTTAAGAGGGTTATCTTGAATTCATTTATATATTAGATTAGGTTGAATAAATTCACATTTGGTGTGGGGTAGATAAGTGAACCCGAGCAACGTTTCTTTTATATTGAATTTTTATACTTGTTGATTGTACATAGTTTAACTTATATTAAAATCACTACTAATTTTAATTTAGCGACCTCTTTATTGCACGATTTAGTTGTTTAAAGTCTTCATTATAGAAAATAGATAACTCATACACACAAAACAATTGACAATTATTTAGCATACAATTAATTTCCATAACTTACACATACAATCCCTTGGGTACGATATTTAAGGGTCTTAACTATATCCCATTTTATTACTTGTCGATCTAGTACATATGCTAGGTTGAGCAATAAGTTTTTGGCACCGATGTCGGAGATTGGCATTGTTTGTGAGTTATGATTTTTATTTGTATATGTTTTCTTTTTCTTATTTTATCTTTCTTAATTCTTTTCAGGTAATCGTGGTGCATAAATAGATTGAGTTAAAGGTAAGTAGCAAGTTATGGCCCTACAATCGAGAGGACTTTACATCAACGAAGGAGAGCTAATAGGGAAAATGACATGGAACTAGACCCTCCTATTGATGAATTTCCTCCTGGAGATGAACAAGTGCCGAGGGCATAAGAAGAAATGCCGAGTAGACATAGAGAAGAAGTACCTAGGCAGAGGACTATTAGAGATTATGCTATGCCAAGGTGGAATGAGATCATAGGACAATTGTGTTGTCAAGAGGGGTACAATTTGAGCTTAAACTAACCACCATCACTATGGTACAAAGAAACCAGCTCTCCAATTTAGAGGTAGAAGATCTTGCTCGACACATCGATATATTCTTGAAGGTCAGCGACACGGTTCAAATTTCGCTAGTTCTTACTGATGCAATTAGATTGAAGTTATTTCCTTTCACATTGATTGGAAAGGTGAGGGAATGGCTCCAAATGTTACCAAGCTAGTCAATTTGGTCATGGGAATAGTTGCAAGAAAAGTTTTTGATGAGATACTTACCTACGACCAAGACTGTAAGTATTCGCAACAATATAATGGGGTTTCACTAAATGAATAAGGAGCCTTTTCATGAAGCTTGGGAGAGGTTTAGAAGGCTATTAAGGAGCTGTCCATACCATAAGATAGTTGTTTACTAATTGATGACCATATTCTATGCTGGCTTTATACCACAGATAAGGTCACTATTTGATGAATCATCTGAAGGGTCTTTCTTAAACAAGTTGTTTGAAAAAGCTTTTCATTTGTTAGATGAGATGGCAGTAAATGATTCTCAATAAACTACTCTTTGATTAGTTCCAAGGGGGTAAGAGGTGCATAATGTAGACGAAGTAGCATTGTTAAAGGCACAGTTATAGTTGGTGAAGAAAGAGGTAAGTGGTTTGAAGGTGCAGAATGCAGCCTCAGTTGCTAAAGAGAATGGGTCGTATGAAGGTGGACTATGTGTTTAAGAAGGTAAAGTTGTGGGTGATGTAAACTTTGTGGGAGATTATCGAAGAAATGATCCCTATATTAATACATATAATTTGGGGTAGAAGAATCACCCAAATTTCTCTTGGAAGAATGGAAATTAGCATGCCTCATCTTCTCAACCACTCGCAAGAGCTTCTTTCAACCAAAATGTCCATCATAACTATAACCAACCTTTCTAACCTCAAACAACCACTCATTACCAAACCCTATAATGACCACATCATCATCAAGGTCAGAGTTCAAACCAATCCCAACCTTAAGCATATCATCCATCGGGATATCAACCAAGATCACCTGTGCAAGAGAAGAAGCCTAACCTTGAAGATATGATAGCAAGTTTCATAAATAATCAACAATAATTTATGACTAGTCAAGAGACGAGGCGGAAATCACAAGAACAGTGGAGCTGAAATCAAGATGGTTCTATGAGGAACCTAGAAACACAATTAGGCCAGCTTGCAAACTCAATATCTAATAGATAACCAAGACTTTTCCTTCAAATGTGGATCGAAATCCCAAAAAGGAGGCCAAGGCAATTACATTAAGGAGTGGCAAGAAGAAAACATAATGAGAGGAGAAAGGTAAGTCACCTTCATCATCATCTCATATGGAGGAGTCAACATAGAAGGTAAGTGACTCTAACCCTAGGGTAGAGGTAAATGTAGATGCTCCTACAATTGACAAAGGTAAAAGTATAGTGAACCTTAACATAGAGGATCTTGACATAAATGGGTTGTCATTTCCTACTATAGCTAGGAAAGAAGAAAAATGAGTAATTAGTTAGGTTTCTAGAAATGTTCAAGAAATTGCACATTAATTTACTTTTTGCTAAAGCCTTATCTCACGTGCCCAACTATTTTAAATTCATGAAAGAACTTTATTCTAATAAAAAGAAATTAGAAGGGTGTGGGACTGTGTAACTTATAGAAAATTATAGTACAATAATCATGAACAAGATTTCACAAAAATTGGAAGATCCAGATAGCTTTACTTTATCTTGTGAAATTGGTGAAACTTTTGTTGGAAATGCCTTGTGTGACTTAGAGGCCAGTACTAATTTAATGCCATATTCAATGTGCAGGAAACTCAATTTAGGTGATCTCAAGGAGATGAGGATGAAGCTCCAGCTTACAGATAGGTCGGTAAGGAAACCGAAAGGGGTAATAGAGGACCTATTAGAGAAAGTGGGAAAATTTATTTTCCCTATAGACTTTGTAATCATGAAAATGGAGGAAGATAGGAAAGTGCCACGCATTATAGGGAAACCATTTGTGAATACAGTGAAAGCTTTTACATATGTCCATGGTCAAAAGGTCACCTGCGATTCAACAATAAAGAGTTGGTAATGGACATGAATAAAGCCCAAAAGCATCTATCAAGTGATTTGGAGGGGTCGATCTATTTCATGGATAAGGTGGATGAATGTGTCAATGAAATTCAAGAGAAAGTGTTGCTAGACGATCCATTGAATTTGAGTTTAATGCATTTATGGAGAATGAAGAGTTGGATAAAGAAGAAGGAGAACTAATAGCAATAGTAGAGAAAGACTGCAAAGAGGAACAAAAGGGAGATTCAAAATCCAAACTTAAACCCCTTCCCCCTTATTTAAAGTATGTAATTTTAGAGCATGAAATAAAACCAGTAATTATCTCTTCTATATTGTCAGGTTTTGAAGATGAAATGCTGCTTGAAGTGCTGAATAAGCATAAGGAAGCTATTGGATGGGCATATCTGATTTAAAAGGTATTAATCCAAGTTACCACACTCATCAAATTCCTATGGAGGAAGAATGCAAACCGATGGCTTAACCCTAGCGGAGGCTCAATCTAGCCATGTAAGAAGTGGTCAAGAAAGAGGTACTCAAATTGCTCGATTCAGGTATAATTTAGCCAATTTCTGATAGTAAGTGGGTTAGTCCTGTGCAATGTGTCTCTAAGAAGAGAGAAATAATAGTGATTAGGAATGAGCTTGATGAACTCATTCCAACTCGGACAGTTACGGATTGGAGAGTATGCATAAATTATAAGAGACTGAACAATGCCACTAGAAAAGATCATTTTCCATTGCCATTTATTGATCAGATGTTAGAGAGGCTATCAAGGAATAGGTCCTATTATTTCTTAGATGGGTATTCGAATTTGTAAATTTTCATAGCCCCTAAAGATCAGGAGAAAATGACATTTACCTGCCTTTATGGCATATTCGCCTATAAGAAAATGCGCTTTGGATTGTGTAATGCAATGACTATGTTTTAGCGGTGCATGATGGCAATTTTTCATGATTTTATAAAGAAATTTATGGAAGTTTTTATGGATGATTTCACTATTTATGGGTGAGATTTTGAGAGTTGTTTAAAGAATTTTGATTTGGTGCTAGAGAGGTGTGAGAAAACCAACTTAGTGTTAAATTAGGAAAAATGCCATTTTATGGTGGGGGAAGGCATTATGCTAGGGCACAAAATTTCAGAGAAGGGAATAGAGGTGGATAAAGCCAAGGTTGAAGTCATAAAAAAACTCCCACCCCCAACTAATGTCAAAGGAGTTAGGAGCTTTTTAAGGCGTGCATGTTTCGACCATAGATTTATCAAAGACTTTTCAAAAATTGCAAAACCCTTGTCCATTTTGCTTATGAAAGATGCTCCTTTTCGAATTCACTAGTGAATGTTTATTGGCATTTGAAACGTTGAAACAAAGGCTTATATCCACCCCAATGATTGTATCTCTAGATTGGGATTTGCCCTTTGAGCTAATGTGTGATGCGAGTAATTTTGCGGTAGGAGCTATGCTTGGATAAAGGCAGGAAAAGGTATTTTATGCAATTTATTATGCAAGCTATACCTTGACAGAAGCCCAAGACAACTACACCATAATCGAAAAGGAACTTCTTGCAATTATTTTTACTTTCGAGAAGTTAAGGCCATTTTTGCTTGGGAAAAAATTATGATGTGGCTTGATCATGCGACATTACAACATCTCTTTGTCAAGAAAGAGTCAAAGCCAAGGTTGATAATATGGGCAAAGAATTTTGTGGCAGACCACTTATCTAGATTAGAGTATGATCATGTTGAAAAATGGGAAGATTTTAGACCTATTTCTTGATGATTGTATTTGTGCTTTATTTGTATGTGAAGTTATTGTGCCTTGGTTCGCTAATGTGGCTAACTTTCTTGTAGGGCGTTATTTGCCAAAAGACTTCACATGGCAACAAAGAAGGAAGTTGATAGCTGATGCGAGGCACTACATTTGGGATGATCCTTCTCTTTTTCTCCTGTACGCTGATCAAGTATTGGAAAGGTGCATCCCTGAATGAAAAGCAAGGGGAGATTATTAAAGTATGTCATACTGGAGAAGCTGGTGGATATTATGGACCCAATAGAATGGTATCAAAAATTCTCTTTTCTAGTTTTTATTAGCCCACTTTATTTAATAATGTGAAAATATTTATTCAATCTTGTGATCTTTGTCAAATAATGGATAATATATCTAGGAGAGATTAGATGCCTTTGACCAATGTGCTTAAGGTATAATTGTTTGATTTGTGAGGGATAGATTTTATAGGGCCTTTTTCAATTTCATATGGGTTTGAGTATATACTAGTGGTAGTAGATTATGTGAGCGAGTGGGTTGAGGCCATGGCCACTAAAACTTATGATACCAAAGTTGTGCTAGAATTTTTAAGAAAGAATATATTCACCAGATATAGAGCCCTGAAAGCCGTTGTGAGTGATGGTGGTAAACACTTTATTAACCATCAATTCAAAGCTTTGTTGAAACAATTTTGAGTGAGGCATAAAGTCACTACCCCTTATCATGCCTAAGCCAACAAACAAGTTAAGGTGTCCAACCGAAAATTGAAAGCCATTTTATAGAAAACGGTAAATGCTTCTAGAAAGGACTGGTACCTTAAGTTAGACAAAGCTTTATGGGCATATAGGATAGCTTTTAAAACACCTATAGGAATGTCACCCTTTAGATTGGTCTTTGGCAAGTCCTGTCACCTATCGATCAAACTTGAACATAAGCCTTATTGGGCTACCAAATTCTAGAATTTTGACCTTGAGAGTGCAGGAAAGTGCAGGTCCTTAGTTGCCATTTTCACTTAAGTTGTTTAAATTGCCTTTGTTCATTGTTTCTTTTACTGGCATCCTGTCACATTGTTGATTGTGCTGCATTTTTACCTTAGAATTGGTCATTGGTTTCTTATGCTTCTTTTATAATGTTGAGTATATTCAACTTTGTTCTTTTGCTTTTGGCAGTGGCATCAAATCAATCATAAGCCTAAAATCCTTCATCATCTTAGCCACAGGCTATTCAACCTATCTCCAGTCAACCCCTACCATCAGATGAGCAGGCAGATCCTAGTCATCCACCCTCAATAGCACCTACTCAGGTCCAAAGGAATAAAAAATCAAAAGGACCAAAAGTGCCTAAATAGGTGTCTGAAGAAATGCACACAACTTACCAAATTCTATCAAACTGTGAATATCTTCCTTCTGTTTATCTGGACTCAAGTTTGTTGGAGAAGCTAAAAATCAAGAAGAGATCGAGCATCATATTGCAATAATACCATGGCAAAAATTCTTTCAATGTAGGAAGCTGGTATATCCTAACTTGACTAAGGACTTTGTAGCCATAGTTAAGTTCAATTTTGGGCATGGTGAATACCCCGACATGGTTTCTTTTTATCTGAAGGGAACACATTATGAGCAGACCTTGGCAGAAGTTATAGAAGCCTTAGGATTCCCCACTAATGGTGCTTTTGCTTATCAAGACTATGATAAGAACACTACTTAGGACGATGTTAAAGACCCATAAATTGGAGGCTCTTACATTTCAAAAACAACTAAATCCCATCACTTAAGGGATCATGCTTTGCAAATTTTACATCATTTTTTCCATGTCTTTTATGCCACATGTGCAAAGTGCAAGATAAGTCAATCTACTATAGGCGTTCATCCTATCATGTATGGCCAGGAGCTTCCCAATCAATAGAGCCTACCACTAGTAGAATAAACTAGAAGAGATACAATAGCAACCTATAAAGATCAAGAAAATATCTTTAGGAGGATGGGTCACTATGCTTGCTAGGGCTTTTCGGCACCTATTGAATGAGGATAAATTCCTCCCTGCCATGGCTTACATCAACCAGAAAATGCTAATAAATATGAAGGTGGTTGTGTTAGATGAGACTACAAAGCATGGATTTGAACTCATTAACAAGGAGAAGTACTTGAGAAAGATGCAGAAAAGCCTGTGCAATCATCCTCCTGCCCCAGATCAAGGAGTTGTGACCCTTTCTTCTGCCTAGTACATTGCTTTGATGGATAGAATGAATGTTTTGGCTGCCAATCAAGAAGAATTAAAGCAACAGCAGTAGCAGATAATCACAGCTTTGGCCACTCTAGAATCCAAGCTTTATACAGCTGCCCCACCTGGCCCTTCTCACTTTTGATGCATGGACTTTTTTGCCCCACTGATTATTTTTGAATTTTTGTCTGATTCTTGCTGAGGATAGCAAGTTTTGAAGTGTGGGGTAGGAGAGTTATTATTGCTTAAATTTGAACAAATTTTTATGGTTAATTGTGGAACTTGTTAATTTTTATGAAGGTTTAAGGCTAACTGTAGGAAGGTAATCTTTTTGTGAAGAATTTTTCTTGTGCAGATTTTCTTTTTTTTTAGGAAGATTGGGTTTAATGGCTTGAAAGTGTGAAATTCTTGAACCACAACTCTGTTTAGTTTATTTTCAGTTGTTTTAGTACATTTATGTTTTTCAGTAAATTTATGTATTTTGGATTTTCTTTAAAGTAGTTCTTTTACTTCAATTTCATTTACTTTATGTTTTGCACTGCCTTTTATTTTAAGTAGGTTTATTATGTTTTAATGTTTTAGTTTTCCCTTTGAATTTAAGTTAGAATAAATTTTTCTATCGAGTTGTTAATTATCTTGCCTTTAGTCTAAGCTGGTTAGTTAATCTTGAATTAGATCAATTTGATCTTTAATTTGTGAACTATCTGTTTAGAAAGCCTGAGTAGCCAGAGAGCAGTAGTATTGTTCAGTGAAAATTTTTCTATTGAATTGATCTTAAATAATCATTTATCACCCAATTTCTAAACTATTAAGCATAGTAGGCTAAACTATTTCAAAAAAATCAGTGAGTAAGAGCAGTGGAGTGAAGGAATCCTGAAATAGCTAGAACATTTTTCATCACCCTTTGAAATGAATATTCAACTCAGGTAGGATTAGGATATGATCTAGGCAGCCTTTCTTTGGCAAACACATTATAAATAACGCTTGACTTACCTAGTGATTAATTCTACCATTGTTAGCCCCTTTGATCTTAATTGGTATGCTAAAAGCATACTATTTGAATTTTTTATTACACTGATATTTAACCATATAACCTTAATGCCTTTGTCTTTCCCATTTTAAAATCGGCCACTCTAGGTTGGGGAATGAAAAAATTACAAGATGGGTTTGAATCTAATTTTGGGGGTTTGTGAGCTTAAATTTTTGAAAAAATTTAAGACTTGGATGGTAAGAATTTAGTGCTTTTGGTATTCCCTTTAACTCAATTGAATAAGTCATTTAAAAAAATCAAAAAGAATAGATGTTATACTGCAGAAATTTTGTTCGACTCATTACTGCAGAAAATAAGTGTGGGGTACTTAGTATTTATGGGAAGTGCCAATTGATTAAGCCAAGAAATTATAGCTCTTGCTTCCTTTAATGTTGAGAATCCAATTAATGTCTTAAGATTTATCTTCAGTTTTGTTAAAAAAAGGCATGCATTGTATAAAGAGTTATTTATTGTTAAAAAGTTAGATTGTATTTTTCTTGGGTAGTGTGGCTGATTCTATTTTGCTAACTTGATCATTTCGTTGGAGCCAATACCTTAACCCAATTACAACCGTAATGTAAGACCTGGTGATCCTATTTTGTTCTGAGTTATTTGGTGGAGATGACCCTTGTGGTTCAGGTGCTAATAGAGAGGCTTATGGTTGTTTCACGTTTCAAGTGTGAAACCGACATATTCTTCTATTTTCTCTATTGTTGGAATTAATTGGTAGCTTTCAGGTTTTGAAAAGTTATAAATCTATTTTGGCCTAGCACACACACGCGAGAAATTGCTTGATATAGATTAGTTTGAGTCTATTTGATTGAATTTTTCATTTGAGTGTCTTCTGCTGAGTGTTATTCTGGCCTCTCTGAATGTTCTTATTCTGAATTGAAGTTTGATTTTTCAAGATTGCAGATGATTCATTTGCTTAAAGGCAAGCAAAGTCTAAGTGTGGGGTATTTTGATAACTCCAATTCAGTGTGTAGTTTTAGGTCATTTTTAGTCCAGTTTTTAGTGTCTTTCTAGTTTTTTCTCCTTTATTTTGCTTGCATTTAATAAATTATGCCTATTCTTAGTTAATTCTAGCTTTTGTGTGATTTGGAGAGATTTTGATGGAATTTTATGCTAAATTGTGAAATTTGTAGGTACCTCATGGTTACTAGGTTTTCCTAGTAACTGTGACCTAAGTCTTCTGTCAAAATGCATCGTTTTAAGGCATGTCATGGTTAGCAGGGCAATTATACATATAGAGGTGTTCACTGTGACCTATAGAGCTCTTCAGTACAGAACCTAAGAAAGAAATATCTCACGATTACCAAGTTTTTGGTAATGATCATGAGGTAGTCATGTTGTCAGTCCATAATGCAAAGTAAAGCTATGTCATGATCATTAGGTTTTTGGTGATGACCATAACCCTCTATCCAGAAGAAAATCGAAGCTACATCATGGTCAACAGGAATTTCCTAATGATTGTGACTTATGTCAGTTAAAAGAGAAATTTTTAAGTAGGTCACGATTAGCAAGAAATTTCTAATGATCATGACTTATGTTGGTCTATTTATAGCAGATTTTTCTACAAAATCGGGAGTCTTATTTTTCTTTCAGATCTAGGGTTTTATTTCTTCCATCTTTCATCCCTTTGTTCATTTTTTATACATAGATACATAGATGTAGTTAAAAATAGATAGATTTACAGTGAAATACATCAATTAAACATAGATTTATAGCTTAGAAGTGTAGATTTACATAGTTTAGAGCTCATTTCCATTTAAGCCTTAGAGAAGAAGCTTGAAGAACTTAGGATTTAGCTGGGTTTTCTTCTATAGCAAATTTTTAGGGTTTATTCTATCCTTCTTCTCTTATTATTTTGTAATGGATAGTGAGTAGTCTTCTAGCTGTTTGGGGGCTTTTTGAATCCCCTATCCACAATGTGAATATTGAACATATTTTGAGTTTATATATATGAATTAATGGTTTATTTCATTGTTGCTTCTTATTATTTCATGATTTTTTAGTTTCTCAAGTTATTTTTCAGCTTAGATGAATGGTTTTTATCTTAAATCTTTGTTGGATATTGAGCTTGTGTGGATTAAATACTGTGAATTATTTTGCTTAGTTTTTTCTACCATGAATGCTATCTATTTTAGGCTACTATGAAATGGAACTTTAGATGTACAGTTTTTTATGATTTGAGTCCTAGAGTGTGGAGTGAAATAGAAGAGTTTTGGGTTGTTTGGCTCCGAAATGGGAAAGCAACCCGAGCTTAGGATTTAAGATCAGTACTTGGGCCAGTTATAAGGCATACTCCGGAATGGGACACTTTATAATTAAAGTAGCTAGTTCCGGAATGGGACGCTTGGGTTAATAAGGATATCCTGAATTCATTTATATATTACATTAGGTTGAATTAATTCACATTTGGTGTGGGGTGGATGAGTAACCCGAGCAATGTTTCTTTTATATTGAATTTTTATACTTGTTGAGTGTCCATAGTTTAACTTATATTAAAATCACTACTAGTTTTAATTTAGCAACCTCTTTATTACACATTTTAATTGTTTAAAGTAGTCATTATAGAAAATAGATAACTCATATACATAAAACAATTGAGAATTATTTAGCATACAATTAATTTCCATAGCTTACAACAATCCCTTGGGTACGATATTTAAGGATCCTAACTATGCTCTACTTTATTACTTGTCGATCTAGTGCACTTTCTAGGTTAAGCAACATTTACTCTAAATTTTATGTAGGATTATTTGGTAGTAAAAAAGAAAATTTTACGGTAACACCGAAAATTGGCTAATAGGATCGATTTGAGCAAATCAGATTAGAAACGGACTCCGATTGAGCTAAAACTTTTTATGTAGGCTAATTTGAATTTTTTAAGAATTATGAAACTATTTTTATTAGTAATTAAGCTTTAAAATTTGGAGAGAGAATTTAAGGTTACATAATGCACTAAATAATGAAAATTGGGCTTAAATTATGTTAGGCCAACTTTGTTGGACCAAGCCCAAACCATTAAAAGGTTTATAAATGGAAAAAAATTATAATTTTTCCAAAATTCACCATAGCCTTCTCCTTCTCTCCCGTTTCTTCTTCTTGGCCGAATTTCCTTTCTTTTCCTCTCTATTAGTTTCTTCATCTTCTACTTAATTTTCTCCCTAAATTCAAGCCTCCTAAGAAAAGTTAAGCTCTTCTATTAGTTGGTTGCTACCTTTAACTTTCATTTATGGTATAAAAAGTGGTAGAAATCAAGGATTGAAGTTTATTTGTCAAAATTGAGGTAAGGCAAATCAAGGTTTTTAATTAAATTTTAAGGCATGTATTGATATATTTAGATGTGTAAAGTTTATTTATGATGTTAGAATCAATTATTGAAGCATGATTTTTATGAAAAGTACATGGGTATTTTCGACCACTTTAGAAGCAAAATGGAGATGGTCATGCTTTATGGATTTAAGGTGATTAAAATGAATATTTAAGTGTGAAGAATATGAATCTAAGGTATGTGAATACAATATCCCTTATTTTCCATGTGTAGTGTTTGGTTGTAAATGTTATATATGTATGTCGATAATGGATGTATAATTGAAATAAATTCATATACATGATTATGGATATTAAAAATGATGATTTAAACGATTGCAAGTGGAAAACAAATTAAATGTATGAACCCATATTGGCCGAATATGGAATATAGGATTTTTGGTGTGTAATTTCATATGATGTGTTATTTAAGTATGAAATAATGATAATGGACATGTAAATTAATGGATTAAGTGATAAATGGAATATATATATATAATTGATGGAGTAAATAATGATATAATTAAAAGAATTCAAAACTATTTGGGCAAAGGGTAATTTTGCAAATTAATAAGATAAAGGGGTAAAATGATAATTTTAAGTGAAATTAAGGTTATGCGGGGAATAAATTGAATAAGTAATGGTATTTTGGTAAATAAATTGAAGATAAAGGACATACCTATAATATAATATATTTTGGAGGACTAAAGAGTAATTTTACTGATCAGTAATTAATAATTAATGTTAAGAAAATGATTAATGGTATTTTTGTAATTAAAATTGAAGATGAAAGGTAGTTGCATAATTTGTTATAAAATGGAGGGCTAATTAGAAATTTAGTGAGTTCGGGGGCTAGATCATAAGTTTTCAATACATCATGAAATAAAAATGTAAAGTAAACACTACAAGAATATTATCAAATAGCAACGAAAATTAGCAATCGAATTTGTTGAATTTCCATTGCTAATCGAAATTAGCAACCGAAAATAGCAAAGGAAAATTCGATTGTAATGTTGATGGTTGGTATTTTTAGCAACCGAATCCTATTTTCCGTTACTAAATTTAGCAACGAAAATAAAATTCCATTGCTAAATCTAACCAATCTAAGTTTCGGTGAATTGGTTAACATTACCAACAAAATTGTTTTCTCCGTTGCTAAATTTAGCAACAGAATTAAATTTCGTTGCTAAATCTAACTAATATATGCTTCGTTGAATTGGTTAATATTACCAACGAAATTGATTTTCCGTTGCTAAATTAACAACATAATTTTTGTTCCGTTGCTATTTACAGCAACTGAAATTTAATTTTGTTGCTAAAAATAGCAATTGATTTTCCTCTTCCGTTGCTATTTTTAACACAAAAAAATTATAAAATTTTACATATTATAGCATACAATCAATTTTTTTTATTTATAAATAAATATAATCTAAATTGCTAATATATTTGAAGAAAATAATATTATTGATAATATAATATAAAAATTACAATTCACAACAATTAAAATCCTTAAAATATAGTATATTATTGTAAAGTAAAAATCCATGAAAACCACAATAAAAACAACAATAAGTTAGCATCAATAACATAAAATTACAAGTCTAAGCTATGTAGCTGGTGGAGGTGAACGAGGACTTCTGGCTGCTGAGCACCCTTGGTTTCCAAATATTCTACCCAATTCTTTAACTGGGTTATAGTGTCCAACAATAAGGTGAGTGCGTTTTCTAGCTGAATGACTGTCTGAGAAAATTCACACCGCTTACTACAAGCAGCTACAGATGATGCAGAGGAATTCGAATGGAAGTGTTTGAAATTGAACCTAACCCAAAAATCCTTCAACGATTATTCTTACCACCAACTGCTTCAAGAAATATCTGACTCTCATCAACACTTTCAGAGCTCTGTTGCTATTGAATAAGTATCTTGTATTTGTTCCTATCATTACAATAGTTATAATTAATTAGCTATATTTTCATAAGATAATTAATATTGATGTATAAATTTTACATATATTGAGTTGCCTACAACGAGTATTGACAAATGTCTGACCATCATGCTTTTTTGTGTGGGTGTGCATAAATACTTCAGGATATGTAGGCTTCCTAACCATAGACTTTGCTTGCATAAGAAGCAATAAGGAAGCATGGTTACTGAGCATGTCCAACTCAATTATTAGAATCTTATCCCAATTAACCCCCAAATCCAATGGACCTAACAACAGTTTAAGAAGTCTAACACTATCAGCATAACACCAAGCAAACTAAACACTATTTCATCAAAATAGAACCAAAGCTCATCAGAAACATTTCAAAAGAGGCAATTAAGCCAACTCAAACATAATAATCATCAAAATACCATAGTTCATTCCACGATAATGGAAAAAAACAACACTCGCAATACACAAAGAAGCCTTCAATTCCAATAGTCCCTATAGCAAAGAAAGATGAAAGAGTTCGAGTTTGTGTAGATTATAGGAACTTGAATAAAGCTTGCCTAAAGATGATTTTCCATTACCTCACATAAATGTCATGATCGATAGTGCATCCGCTTATGTCATGTACAGTTTCGTGGACAAATACGTTGGGTATAATCAGATTTTGAGCAAGATAGTGGATAGGATCAAAAGGACCTTCATAACTGAGTGGGGAACATATGCTTATCGAGTTATACCCTTTAGACTTAAAAATATGGGTGCTACCTATCAAAGGATGGCCTCTAAGATTTTGGATGACTTGATCCACAAAGAAGTAGATGTGTATGTGGATGACATGATGATCAAGTCAGTTACCCATAAAGAACATTTTGAAGCACTAGAAAAGTTCTTTCTAAAGATCGACAAGTACAATCTTTGCCTCAACTATAAGAAGTATATTTTTGGGTTTACTTTGGGTAAGCTTTTAGGCCATATGGTGAGCTATAGAGGTATAAAAGTAGATCTTGATAAGGTAAGAGCCATTAAAAAGATGCCAGTACCCCAAAAGGAAAAGGAAGTCAGAAGGTTCTTGGGTAAGATTCAACACATAAGCAGGTTCATCGCCAAATTGACTTCAATCTGTATGCCAATCTTTAAGTTGCTTAGGAAGGACCAATCGATAGTCTAGATAAAGATTGTTAGAAGGCATTCAATACCATTTGGGAGTATTTACTGCATCCACCAATACTAAGATCACCTTAAGTAGGTAAACCTCTGATTTTGTACTTAGTAATAGAAGATAATTCAGTAGGAGTTATGATGGCACAAGAAGATGACTTCAGGATTGAATATATAGTGTACTATCTCAATAAGAAGTTCCTTTCATATGAGGCAAAGTATATAGAAGTTAAAAAGATCTATTTGGCAGTCATATAGACATCAAAGAAGCTAAGACACTACTTTCACTCTTACAGGGTATAAGCTGTGGCTAAACAGAACCCCTTAGGTACTTATAAGAAGCTCCCTCATTGTTAGGAAAGATGGGAAGGTGGTTAATTCTCTTTAAAAATTTCGATATAAAATACATCACTAGGAAAACCATCAAAGGAATAGCAGTAGCAAAGTTCCTAGCTGATTAACCTTTAGAAGGGGAAGAGGTAACTTATAAGTTTCTTGATGAACACATTGCTGCCATAACGGTTCAAGGATGGCAGATTACTTTGATGGAGCTGTGAATCATAAGGGAGTAGGAGTAGGGGTTATCCTGATTACCCTGAAAGGAGAAAGATTGCCACTAGCCAAGAAGTTAAGGTATAAAACCACGAACAATCAAGCAAAATATGAAGCATGCATTTTCAGGTTGAAAGCCTTATTAGCTATAGAAGTGAGCTCTGTAGAAATATTTAGAAACTCATCTTTAATGATTTACCAAGTAAGAGGTGAGTGATTGGTAAAGGAAGAACGTTTATTGCCTTACCTCATACACTTGAAGGTTTGAAGGGGTCGGTTTGAAGTTTGCACTTTTGGTTATGTGCTTAGGGAGGAAAACCAGCTAGTAGATGCCTTAGCTACCATGGTGTCTATGTGGGATAATCCTAGAGGGGTAATTGTAACACCCTTCTCAATTATGAATTTTCTATATATTTTTTTTCTAAATTACTATTCATTTTGCTATAATTTTGACATCTCAACGGCTTAAAAATTGTGCTACCCAAACCTGCAATTTCAAATTTAAGCACTCCCAAATGTATACTCCTCCTCCAATACTTCATAATATACATTGTACTTCTATATTACCAATCAATTCATCATCATCACAGCACAACATAACATTCCCATTCATAACATCACATTCATATGCACATTAATTTACACATAATATTTAGTAGAAATTATTACTACAATATGTTCCATAATTAATTTACATAACTTAATTTACAACTATTCTATTACATAATACAATAACTTCATAGTGCGCCAATGTACATGCCATTGTCATCCTTGATCGTCTTTTAATTCCTGAGTACCTGTCCCTGCGCGCAATCAATAAATTATGCGCTAAGCAATTGTGTTGCCTAGTAGTGGATATTACTATACAAAATTTCATTTAATTCATATTATAGACTTAAATTAATTTATTCACTATTATTTTAATAAATTTTCATCACTAAATAAATTCAAAATTTATTCCTTTTTTACTCAATTTCTTATTTAATTATTTTGAAAATCTTCTTTCTTGGTTAATTTCATGAATTTCTCTGTGCGCTTGTGAAATTACCATTATAGCCCTAAGTTTGACTTTTTCCTTAATGTTGACCAATTTTGACCTTTTTGTTTGACTTTTCTAATTTCTAGTCAATTTAACTCCAATTTTTACTAGGTTGATTTTCTTAAATTTTTAATTTACTTTAATCATAAAAATTATATTTTATTCCTTACAATTCTTCCATAAGTGGAAAATTTCATTATAGTCCCTAAAATTTTCGTTAATTACACTTTTACCCTTATTGCACTAATTGACTATTTTAATCATTTTATTCACCCACTTTATACTTAATTACCATCTTATCCATAATTTATTATGTAATTATGTTTTTACCCCTATTAAACTATTTATTTTATTTTTCACCTTTTGCTTAATTTAATTGCATCTTTACTATCTTTTATATTATACTTGCTATTTAAGTTTCGTTTTCTTATACAATTACCAAAATGCCCCTAATAGTAGACAGTGAAAATTCTCGAACCGGATATGTGGGATGAAGACTGTCTGAATATTCTGTCCAACTGTCTGTAATTGCAAGGCCTCTATATTAATTGACTGTCTGAATGTTTTGTCTGTCTGTCTGTCTGTCTAATTTTTCGCCGGTATAAAGTCCCTATGGCTAGCCATTATATCCTAATATCCTGGATTAGCCACTGAATACTATGAGCAACTTAATGTCACACGTTGGATTACATTTAAACTTTAATTACTTAAGCATATCATTATGTATTCAAATATTCATTGTCATACTTATGAAATTTTATTCTTTTCATACATGATTTCACATATACATAATATATAACACATAAATATAAATTAAACCAAGCATCCACCATATGAGCACCATTCGACCACTAACCTAACATGACCAAATCATACTTTTTCTTTCTCCTTTTTATGTCATTTACCTTGCTAACATTAATTTATATATGTATATATTCATTAATGCATATTTTTGCTTATTATCTTTTTATTTCTTAATTGTTCACCTTTATGTATCATATTTAATTTTACATGTATACATTATTTTCATGTCCAATTCATCTTAAACTATCAATTTATTGTTGTAAGGCTAAAATTACATTTAATCATTCGTTAATTAACAAAAATCCATAATAATATCCTTAGGTAACCATTCGGCCACTTCCATTTCTCTCCCTAATTAATTATTTCTCATGTAATTTTAAGTTTATTTCATATTATCTCATTATACTACACATTCCTCTTAAACTAAATTAAATTATTTCATTAAATCTTATAGTTACATAATGTGTGATTTATAGAGAAATTAGTGTATAAATGAAACTAAGTGTAGGTTTAGTATCCACTAACCTTATTTAAGCTTGAATTCCTCTATTCCTTTTTCTTCGCCTTATTGCCAAATTTTAGAGGGAGGAATTCATGAGATTTTATTCAATTTTTTAGCGTCTAATTACTACCTAATATTCATACTTAGGATGCTCTATCAAACTATACAAAAATTCTTAACTAAATCTCACAAAAACTATATAATTTACCTAGTATGTGTGATTTCTTTCCACACAAATTACTCTAATTCCAAGCTTCTTCCTGCTATAAATTAATTTCTAGAGTGAAAAGGAGGTATTGAAGTGTACTTGGGAGAAATTTGAGCTTAAGTTATGGAGAGAGGAAAGAGAAATGAAAGAAAAATGGTGAAAACCTAAAATGAAAGGGCTGAACAATTATTGTGGGATAAAGGGGAGAAATTGGCAGATTTTTGGACAGAAATGTAGAGGATTCTAGATCTCTCCATGCTTCCTAAAAGTTTTCCAATCCAATGGGCCAAATTCTTTCCCTAACTATTTAATCCAATAGCTTAATTTTAAGCCACTTGTCACACTCTCAAGGGTTTCTACACATCTTCATCATATGTTGGATTTATAACAGTTTTTTGACTATTTTATATGGATAAAAATGCCCTTGGATGAATTTATTAAGCCTATTTTACCCCCTAATTGATTTTATTTCAGTTTTTCACCATTTTTCGACCGTTTTTCTAAAAATAATGTTCCCGATGTCATAATGCCATGAAATTTTTTCCCGAGTGCACTTATATATTTAGTAGCTCATGGTTAAAATTTCAAGTTATTCTAACATCATTTCGATATATTTACAGCTTTGGCAAAAAATTAGCCAGTCAAAAATCAAAAAATTTTGAAACCACCGAAAATTTTATTTTCAATTCCTAGGGTATCTATATAATATTTTTAACATATCTATATCATCGAAATAATTTTTGAAGGTTGTTATATCTCTCTAAGACCCGATCAAAGTTGTCGTCAAACTTTTCAACGGTATCGGGTAAAACTTCTCTATTTGATTTAAAGGCCTATTTAAGCTCAATTTGGCTTCAAATTATACCATTAAACTCCATTTAATACCTATTTTCATACTATGATATCAGATTAAGCTGCTCATTGGGTCATCCATCCTAGGACTACCCCGGTCTGAGCACATTTAACCTTTATACACCCTTATATTTTTATCGTTATGTTATCCCATTTTCTCCAAAAATTGCCCTAGGATTATGTTTCATGTCCTAAAATCTAACATGCATGACAAATAAAATTTTTGGGGTGTTACAGTTCTCCTCCACTAATAAAAATTTCATTCTCGAAATTTATCTGAAGAGAAGAGCTGTGGATATTACTGCCTCATCGTTTCCTTTGGTTCCCTCATGGCTTTTTCCATATTATAGTGAGTCTATAACACTTTAACCAAAGGGATTCATTTATTTCGCAGCTGTTTGACTTCTCTGGCTAAGATCCTAACTGGTTCTTCATCATATGTCAAATTTAATCGAAGTTGCAAGTCCTCTGGCATGATAACATAAGAAGGATCGGATCGATATCTTCTTAACATGGATATATGGAATATGTCATGGATCCTTTCCAACTCTGATGGAAGTTTCAACCTGTAAGCAACTGGTCCAACTCATTGTATGGATTGATGAATCTCAGACTGAGTTTACCCTTTTTACCAAATTGGAGAATCTTCTTCCATGGTGAGACTTTGAGGAATACTTTGTCGCCTATGTACAATTCAATGTCCTTTCTTTTTAAATTTGCATACGAATTTTGCCTGTCTACTGCATCTTTAAGGTTATTTTTTATTAATTCAACCTTTTCTTCTATTTTCTTAATTAAATATGCTCCTTCCAGCTTGTTTTCACTCAGCTCCATCCAACACAAGGGAATCCTGCATTTCCTCCCATATAGTGCTTGAAATGGCACCATCTTAATGCTGGACTAATAACTATTATTGTATGCAAACTCAATTAGTGGCAAGTATTTCTCCCAGTTACTTCCGAACTCCATAATACAGCATTGGAACATATCCTCCAATACCTAGATCACTCGCTCAGATTATCTGTTTGTGGATGAAAGGCTGTGCTATAATCCAAATGAGTTCCCAAGGCTTCCTGTAGCTTTTTCCAAAATCTAGCAGTGAATGAAGGATCCCTGTCAGAGATGATAGAAATAGGAAAACCATGCAACCTTACAACTTTATTAATATAGATCTTTGCTAGTTTGGTTAGTGGAAAGTCAGCTCTTACTGGGATGAAGTGTGCTGATTTAGTCAACTTAATGTCACACGTTGGATTACATTTAAACTTTAATTACTTAAGTATATCATTATGTATTCAAATATTCATTGTCATACTTATGAAATTTTATTCTTTTCATACATGATTTCACATATACATAATATATAACACATAAATATAAATTAAGCCAAGCATCCACCATATGGGCACCATTCGGTCACTAACCTCACATAACCAAATCATACTTTTTCTTTCTCCTTTTTTATGTCATTTACCTTACTAACATTAATTTATATATGTATATATTCATTAATGCATATTTTTGCTTATTATCTTTTTATTTCTTAATTGTTCACCTTTATGTATCATATTTAATTTTACATATATGCATTATTTTCATGTCCAATTCATCTTAAACTATCAATTTATTGTTCTAAGGCTAAAATTACATTTAATCATTCATTAATTAACAAAAATCCATAATAATATCCTTAGGTAACCATTTGTCCACTTCCATTTCTCTCCCTAATTAATTAATTCTCATGTAATTTCAAGTTTATTTCATCTTATCTCATTATACTACACATTTCTCTTAAGCTAAATTAAATTATTTCATTAAATCTTATAGTTACATAATGTGTGAATTATAGAGAAATTAGTGTATAAATGAAATTAAGTGTATGTTTAGTATTCACTAACCTTATTAAAGCTTGAATTCTTCTATTCTTCTTCTCCTTTGCTTTATTCCTCTTTGTTCCTTTCTTTTCCCTTTTCTTCACCTTATTGCCAAATTTCAGAGGGAGGAATTCATGAGATTTTATTCAATTTCTTAGCTTTTAATTACTACTTAGTAATTATACTTAGGATGCTCTATCAAACTATACAAAAATTCCTAACTAAATCTCACAAAAACTATATACTTTACCTAATATGTGTGATTCCTTTCCACACAAATTACTCAAATTCCAAGCTTCTTCTTGCTATAAATTAATTTCTAGAGTTAAGATGAGGTCTTGAAGTGTATTTGGGTGAAATTTAAGCTTAATTTATAGAGAGGGGAAAGAGAAATGAAAGAAAAATGGTGAAAACCTAAAATGAAAGGGTTGAATGATTTTTGTGGGATAAATGGGAGAAATTGGCAGAGTTTTGGGCCGAAATGTAGAGAATTCTAGAATTCTCCATGCTGCCCAAAAGTTTTCCAATCTAATGGCCCAAATTCTTTTCCTAACTATTTAATCTAATGGCTTAATTTTAAGCCACTTGTCACACTCTCAAGGGTATCTACACATCTTCATCATGTTTTGGATTTACAGCAGATTTTGGACTATTTTAGATGGATAAAAATGCCCTTGGCTGAATTTATTAAGCCTATTTTACCCCCTAATTGATTTTATTTCGATTTTTCTCCGTTTTTCTAAAAATAAAGTTTCTGGTGTTAGAATGCCATGAAATTTTGTTCTAAGTGCACTTATATATTTAGTAGCTCATGATTAAAATTTCAAGTCATTCTGACGTCGTTCGATATATTTACAGTTTCGGCAAAAATTTAGCTAGTAAAAAATCAAAAAATTTCAAAATCGTCAAAAAAAATTATTTTTCAATTCCTGAGGTATCTATATGATATTCCTAACATTTCTATGTCACCGAAATAATTTTTTAAGGTTGTTAGAACCCTCTAAGACCCAATCAAAGTTACGGTCAAACTTTTCAGCGGTATCAGGTAAAACTTCTCTGTTTGATTTAAAGGCCTATTTAAGCTCAATTTGGCTTTAAATTATACCATTAGACTCCATTTAATACCTATTTTCATATTATGATATCAGATTAAGCTGTTCATTGGGTCACCCATCCTAGGACTACCCAGATTTGAGCACGTTTAACCTTTATGCACTTTTATATTTTATCATTATCTTATTTTGTTTTCTCCAAAAATTACCCTAGGGCTATTTTTCATATCCTAAAATCTACCATGCATGACAGATGTAATTTATGGGGTGTTACAGTAATTATGAAGCCAATGCTGATTTCGAGCTTTAGTAAGCCATGCTTTGAGAGGGAGCAAATCATAGATATCAAGGTGGAGGATGGGAAGCTTTGGTATTATGATATCCAAAATTACCTAGAGAAGTAGAGTTCCCTAAATAGGCTACTAAAAAAGGCCAAAGATTGATTCGTAAGTTGTTAACCCAGTTCATTACTATAGGAGGAGTGCTTTATAAGAGACAACTTGATGGAATCCAGTAAGGTGTTTGGATAAAAAATAAGCAAAGAAGATAATAAAGGAAGTACATGCAAGAGTGTGCGTAGCCCATATGAACGATTTAGCCTTGGCAAAAAAGATCATGACACGAGGATTTTTTTGGCTTACAATGGATACTGATTGCTCTAAGTATGTCAAGGAGTGCCAATTATGCTAGTAGTATACTGATTTAAGATACTTGCCTATTTTTGAATTATGCAACCTCATGTGACCCTGTCCATTCTCTACATAGGGAATAAAAATCATGGGAATGATCCATCCGCTAGCCTCAAATGGACATAGATGCATTATTGTAGCCATTGATTACTTTATCAAGTGGGTAGAAGCAATATCTTTCAAGAAGGTAGATGCACGGGATATGGCTAAGTTCATTGAGAAGAATATGATATGCAGGTATGGGTTACCTCATCATGTGGTATCAGATAATGGATTACAATTTACAGAGGAAATCAAGCAAATGCTCATCAAGTATGGGGTTCAATATCATAAGTCTTCTCTTTATAGGACACTACCAAATGGAGCGATCAAAGCATCCAAAAAGAATGTGAAAATAATTATGGCCAAAATGGTTCGAATTTATAAGGATTGGGCTGATGAACTACCTTTTACATTATGGCATCACAGGACTATGGCTAGAACTTTAACAAGAGCTACTATGTTCTCATTGGTCTATGGAATAGAAGTAGTACTACCAGTAGAGATTGAGCATCAGTCCTTAAAAGTTATCTTGGAAGCTGAGATACCAAAAGTAGAATGGGCTAGACAAAGACTATCACAGCTTAACCTACTAAAAGGAAATAGGATAAGGGTTTATTACCACAATCAAGTTTATCAAAAGATGCTAGTTTGGTCATTTTAGAAGAAAATTAGAAAGCACCCACTGAAGGAGAGAGACCTAGTATTCAAATAGATGAGGCCAAGGATGCCAGATATCCAAGGCCCATATTGGAAGGACCCTTTATACTTAAGAAATTGCTATCCAAAGGCATGACTATTTTATCAGATAGCGATGGCAATAAGTTTAGAGAATCTTTAAATGTTGATAAATTGAAAAGGTTCCATAGCTAAAGACTAAAAAGGGAAAAAAAAAGAATAAATGCCCTGAGGGTCGAAAACCAAAAAATGGCGGCCTTGCTAAAATTGGATGTCTTACCAGGGTCAAAATCAAAAAAAGGCATCCCGGGTAAAAATTAAAGGCTGAAAGAAAATAATCAATCAAGAAAACTCGAGAGGAATGATTGATGATAGGAGTTATGATGCTTGTAAAATTTTATTTCGAGATTAAACAGTATGCATTATTAAGATAATGCCAAATACTGATCATGTATACTAAAATCAGAAACAAATGCCATGCATGTATTCATAAATATCATCTAAGCATTAGAAAATAACATATTCTTGTCACATGTTCAAAACAAACAAAAACATCATATATGAAAATGTCTAAACCTAATCTATCAGTATCACATCTCTCTATCCATCTAGGTATCTCAAATGTGAAATCCTATTGTCATCAGCCGGACTGGTAACCCAGCGCTAATAGACATCAAAAGTGATGAAGTCAGAAGCAATAATTTTAGAAATGGTAACTCTTACCGGAAGCTAAACCCAAATTCTTTGATAATACTCTATCAGGAAATGAGTAGTGAGAATGCCACAACAGAAGTCCAATGATGCCTCGCAATGTCCTATCGACCTTCAAACTATCGAACACAGCAGACGGCAACATAAAATGCAACCTATATATGGGAACACACCCGGAGTCTCCATCCCTAAACACAAAATTGATAGGCAGCCAAGCACACCTAAATGTAATCTCATCATCTGTCTGACTGCCCAGCTAATCAAATTCCACCTAAACTGTTAGAAACTCACGTTGCAAATGCCTGAGTAGGATATGCCTCAAAGGATAAATCCATGTAGCTGTTAGAAACTCACGTTGCAAATCCATAGTTCCTGGTGAGTAAATCAAAATACATAAAGCCTTGAATCCCAGTAACAAGCAGCTACAAGTAGCAAATTCCTATCTAAGGTCATTCTTCTCAAAAATCTCACACCAAAATAAGGGGCTACTCGATGATCCTCCCATGTTCTTACATCATCTAACAGCCAATGTAATTTTATAATTCCAGTTAATATAGTTATAGAATTATTTTAAGCAGTCTAAGTTCAAAAAGAATGAATAATAATGAACGACTAAAAGAAAAATAGACAAAAAAAGAAAATAAAAGAAAATAAAAGAATAGAAAGAAGAATAGCTGAAGGAAGCTTTCAGTAAGGTGAAAAGTCAAAAGCATGTAGACTAAGGAAATGAGCACTATTTATAGAAAAGTGATGAAGGACAGCCATCCCTCACCACTAAACGAACCACAGGCTGCTCATCCCTCACCTTTTGAAGGCCAAAAGTCACATTTTGCATTGCTCATGCATTGCATATCTATATTATTACTTTTATCTTTATTTGTGTTTTGCAGGAAATTTAAAAGCTCCGATGACTTGAATGTTTAAATCTGGAGGTTTCAAAATACATAAAGTCATCTACCTCGAACAATGTTTAAATTTCAGGGGATATTTTAGATTTTAGGTAAAAATATATATTAAAATTGTAATTAAAACTTGTAAATAATATAAAAATAATAATAACTCATAACAAAAGTGTTTATAATGTTGTAAATTAATTTTAAATGGATAGAGGATGAAAAATCGATAAAAATGGAATTAAAATGTGAAAAATAAGAGAAAATTAAAGTTCAGGAGCATTTTGGTCATTTTGACCTAAGGGATGGGACAACATGTCTATCTCGTCGTCACTCAGTGATGGATAGGCTACTTGTCCCTCACTTGATTTTGGTAATATAAAGACATTTTTCTATAATTTTCGGCTAAACTTCCATTGTTTTGATTTTTCAAGCTTTTCTTTTATTTTTTTTGTCTTTTTTTTCTCTCATTTGATGTCCAAATCATGATTCATTTGCACCTACAGACTCTTGGGAGCAAGGCACACTTCAGGAAGTGTAATTTCTTTGCCATTTTTGCTTTTTATTTTTGTCTTCTACAAGTAAGTAACATTTTTTAGCAATTTCTTCTTTTATTACTTAATTTCTTAATTAATTTATAGACTAGGCTAGAAGACTTTTAGTTTTTGGCATGATGGGCACAAGCACTTGTTATTATATCAATATGTATTGTTGTGTTTATTTTTTTTAATTTGAAAATAACTGATGCCTTATAGTTTGAAGAACGTAGAGTAAATATCAAACTTACTTTGTATGACACTGTATATAATCAAAATACCTTGTGTACGAGCACATGAATCTGTAACATTATTTTTTAGGTAGAAATGTAGACAATCTTCAAATTTTAAATGCACTTTTTATGTTTGTTTTTGTACCAAGCATGAATAATTCAAGTTCCTAATTGTTTGGTAGCCTTAATGGCATGTGGCTTGTTATATGTATCCAAATGCATTTTATGTACAAGGAGGCTATCACATTCCTAGCCGGAATGATATAAAATTTTCATCTCATTTTAACTATTCCTAAAAAATGTGAAATGTTTATGTTTGTATTGAATGGCAACTTTAATGGCCTGTGGCTTGTCATTTGCCTTTAAATATATTTTGCATGCAGGGGTCAGTCACATTCTTGGCCAGAATGCTACCGAAATTTTATCAAAGTCACTCGAAATGCATGAATATATAGTATTATAGGCACATAGGCCTTGAGGGCCCGCATGTTGTTTAAATATTGCTCGTATATAGGGAGCAATCTCATTCCTCATTGGAATTTTACCCTAATATAATTTCTTGTAAAGTGTGTAAGGCATTTACATCTCATCTTTTATGGATGATGATTAAAACTATACACACATTGCTTGTCTAGATTATCTATCAATATTTTATTTTCAATATAATCCTGACACTTAGACTTGCTTGAAGTCACAGTCTAGCACGAACTAACATATAACATTTTTACAAGATGCCTCATAGGATAGTATATCCATAGCCTTCTCAACTAGTGTTGGATTATATGATAGATGCACAAGATATAAGGTATTAAGCCCTGTGGATAGGTCTAGTATAGAGCTAGTAGATTAATGTCCAGGCAGTTTCTGAAGGAGTTTGGATTGATTAAGGAGGCTGACAGGCTATTGGCTAATGTGGGTTGGACCAATTTCTTTGCCCCATCTTTCAGAACATACCCAGATATGACCCGTGATCTCCTAACCAGTTTATAGTATGGAGGGCATCAGTGGTTGGACACTAAAGAGGGGGCAGTTAGATTCAGAGCTTTGGGGATACCCTTCAGCATTACCAGATGCAGGTTTGCAGAGGCCATGAAATTTCTAAAGGGGCCACACATAATTACACCTCTCAAGCAGATGGATAGGAACATATATAGGATTGTGACCCTACCAAGTGTAGTGTACAACTCATATAGGGTGAAGAGCATGATGTTGTCTATTCAGATCTATAGATATATGTAGAGATTTCTATCGACCTCTTACCTTAGGCATACTGGGAGCCCAGGTAATGTCAACTCAGCAGATATCACTAGCTTGTGGAGGATGTAGGAGGGCCACCATATAGACATCTCGTACGAGATCATCTCAATGTTGACCAGGGTGAGTACCGCCCTAGGTGCTCAAGTGTGTGTAGAAGGGGTTATCATCAGGTTACTCGGATTTCTTGGACTAGAGGATGAGAACTTTAGGGATCCAGTTCAGGAGAGTATACACATAAACTTGTAGGTAGCTATCACCATGACCATGGCAGTATCCATACGTAAGCAGAAGGGCCAATACAAGTTACTTACAGTGCTAGACATAAGGAAGGAGCTTGGCCTTGATCTGATAATCCCAAATGAAGCATATTAGGCTAATGGATAGGGTCAAGAGGTAGATAAGGCATTAGCAAAGTCTTAAGTAACTCCAGTGTAGCCAGCTCAGCAGGATGATCAGCCACAGGAGGGAAATGAGCCCCAATAAGCAGGGATGGACTTTGACTATGCATTTGACATGTAAATTGATATATATGACCTCCTAGGTGGTTCACTATAGACTATAGTATGCCTTACATCCCCCATGAGAAATCAAAGGTTGTCTTCTATAAGGTTTTCTCCTTATAGGCATCCTAGAGCATCATCATCTTCAGCTTCTCCATCTCGCGAATACCTAATGGCATCTAGCTCTACTGCACCTCTATCATCAGTTCCACATTTTCCTGCATAGACACAAGCATTTGCTCTTTCAAATGATACATCTCAAAGGTTGCCACTCATTCCATTCACTATTTTCCTAAAGACAAAAAACAAAAGCTTTGTTAGTAAAATCATTATAGAAAAATAACAGTTCCAATTAGTGATGAAAGTAGTTCTAACTGTTGAAAATTTATAAAAATAGCTAATGATTGGTATTTTAATTCCAAGTCAGAGCACAATAACATTATTAGAAGCTACAATAATGATAAAACATAAAAAAGGAACAGCATCATCATGATGTGAAAACTTCCCAATAAAATAATAGAACTGAAAACTTCAAAAGGTGCATTAAGCATTATCTCACTACCAACCTGTAGATACTTCCGAATGTGGCTATTGGTGCTTCCCAACTGAACAGGCTTGTTGGAAATTCGAGTAATGTGACCAAGGTTTCCCACCTGTGGGGCCTATTTTCCAGCAATAGGTAAAGTTGGCTGCACATAGATGCATACACTCACATTCAATTCAAACAAGCTAATATAGAGTTTGTAGGTCGTGTATAGCAAGGTGACCATAACGGAATAACAAAATTCCCTCGCTCATTAGCCATACAAAGATAGATACATTTATCTATAGTTTAGAAAATAAAAAAGCAAATCTTTATAAATGTCACAAATAGTGATGAAAGGGAAAACATTTGTTGTCATGCATTCTGCCCCTTAAATCTAGAATCTAAATATCACATATATTGATGACAGTAAAATAGAAAAGTGATAAGAGAGAAAAAGAATAAATTTAAAATTTTAATCTATAATTAATACGTGAACTTAAACTAAAATTAGCATATAAGAATATGCTTTTAAAATAAATCAAGTGTATTAAATAATATATAATTAATGCGTGAACTTAAACTAAAATTATTTATTTAGTCATAAAAGAAGAAAATTTGGGTAGAAACTTGATTCCCACAACAACTTTATGATGCAAGCATCTGACTTAAAGCATGTCAAGAGCTGTTGCTCTTTCCTATTCTGCTAGTTTAAATTCCACTAAACCAGATAAGAGATTGAAGATCCCAAATAATTTTATTACAAACTTCTGAATCACTTTCTCCATCAATAAAAAAAATATTTAATACCAAATAATTAAAAAAATATATTATTATTTGTTAAGATTTGAAAAATGAGGGTTGACAAATAATTAGCTTGTTAGATCTAGCTTAGGTCTTCTTGGACAACAAATAGGCGTTGAACATGTTCATACTGTCTCAAGTGATGTTGAATGGGTGTTAAATTGACAGCCCTCAATAAGGTGAATAAAAATGACTATGAATACACTTGTACTTAGTTTGTGTGTGACTTTTGAAATTATTATCCCATTCACCTTCCGCCATGGTTTCTAAAATTGGAAACAAAATTCCATAATTCCCAAGAATACACATGTACTTAGTTTGTGGGTGACTTTTGAAATTATTATCCCATTCACCTTCCACCGTGCTAGTGAATCATCACATTTGATGGGATGGCAAGCTGGGTTCCCTTTAAAGATATTATGAAGAGAATCAAAGCTGAAAATTCAAATTGAAACAAAAATTCAGCTTGCAAACAGGCAATTCCATAAAAAATGAATGAAACAAAAACTAAAACTGAATATTAAAATGCATCACCCATAAGTATGAAAGTAGAGATGCACAACAAGCCTCTTCAGCTCAGGTCTCCAGAGAAATTTTCGCACGAAAATCTAGGATAAGCTAAAATATTTACTCATCATCATTAGAGGAATTTCATTGGACAATAATCAAGAACCTTAAAAGACAATCATAAGCAAGAAAACATAAAAAAAAAAAGAAAAAAACAAATATCAAACCATAGAAGTATGTCTCTTCAGTTCAGGTCTCCATAAGAATTCCACATAGTACTTCTCAGAAGAACGAAAGTTATGAAATTAACATCATCATTAGAGACATCAATTATCAACGTAATAGTATTTATCCAGCTCAAATACCTACTACAGAAAAAAAGGGACCAACTGTGGAGAGTGCTCACATATTAAAGGAAAAAGGCCATAGAAACTAGATACCTGAGCAAAGGATTGTACCTTGATTTAAGGGCTTAGTAACGCAGATCCGAAGAGCATGAATTAGGGTTTTAGGTATAGACAGCAGTTTTATAGTGTGAGCCGTAAGATTGGTGGTAAGCACAGGGTAAAACCCTAGCCTCCCGTTTATATTTGGTGTATAAGCTATGTCTATTGGACTTAGGTTCTATCTCTTTCAGCCCAATTTAATCCTTCTTTTAGATACCGGAACTTCATCACTAACTTGACCTTGAAATTTCGAGAACAAATCAAATTCCATTCGATTAGAAATACTCAATTTCACAAATAATATTAAGTTTAACTCCAAATTAATCTAAAAATAATATATACCTGATCTAATTCCAAGCTCCGAAAAATATGGAAATGTCAAGTCTACCCCGGCCTTAGTTAGCAAATAATATTTATTTTTAAATCCAAATCTTAACAAATAATAATTATTTTTTCTAATTTTCATACGTTATTTAAATTTTTTACTGATTTATCATTTAATCCCAAATAATTAAGCAAAAATGAGACATGGCCATTTATATATAATTTTGAGAATGAAAGAGAACTTATTTGATTAATGTTAAGAAGTGAATAAAATAAAAATTGGGCTTTCAATTTTTTTAATTTCCCTATGGAATGAAATTTCAATAAGTAAATTACCCATGAAAACATAATTTCGTAGGAAATTTACCTACGAAAATTTCATTTCATAAGAAAATTACCGACGGAACATATTTTCGTAGGTAAATTACCAACGGACAGATATTACATCAGTAATTTCCCTATGAAATTAGATTTTCGTAGGTAAATTCCCTACGGAATTATGTTTTCGTAGGGAAATTACCGACAGAAAATCTGTCCATGGGTAAATTACCGACAGATATTACAATTTCAATGACGGAAGTTCCAATAGATGGATGGAATTAAAGATCTCGACCAAAATTCTTACAATTGGGCAATACGGATATCGTTAGACAAATGAACATTATCAAATGATGGTAGGCATTTATATGGCCACATGATAACAAATATTACTGAGAGTGTCAATAATGCTCTTAAAGGTGTTCGTATGATATTGATCACCGCAATCGTAAAGCATACTTTTGGTAGGTTGGTAAAATATTTTTGATAAATGAGGGATTTTAACATGACAAAAAATGGCCTAAGGATTATGCTTCACTCTTAAATGCATTGAAATTATGACTAAATGGGCTAACAATGTTAGAGGATATGTTATTTTCAGCTATGATAGTCATCATAAATTGTTCAAAATGATAGCATGTAGAGCACCATAGGTAAATGTTGGGCCAAACACTTAAAAAGCATGAATGTGAGTGCGGTAAGTTCTAAATAACAAAAATGTCTTATTTGCATGCCATCCCACCATGGATGTACAGGCATATTGATATGTTCCAATTTGATGAAAACTATTATAACATAATCAAGTCACTTAAATGCTATAATGGTGAATTTTGACCGATGGCACATAAAGCATATTGGCCACAATATTACGGTCCTAAAATTTAAACCTGATGTGGAAAGAAAGGTAGGCTCAGAATAACTTATATTTGCAATGAGATGGATAGGTTTAAACGAGGTAATGCAGCACAATGCAACAAATGTGAAAATATTGGTCACAATAAAAAAATGTAGAAGTGGTGCTGGACCATCCACTCAATATTTTAGAGGTTAAAATTTAGAATAATGTAAATATTATACAATTAATATATTTAGTAAATGTTGTGCTTTAATAAATTTAAAAAAGTAATATGCATGACTTTTCATGATATTTAATTGATGAAAAATAATTAAAATACAAATAAGATAATAAATAATCAACTGGCCATATATTTAAATATTACACCAATACAACAAAATCAAAATCTCTTACTACGAGATGTGGTACTATGTATAAGGGTTTTGGATTCCATCTTGTATAGGTTGGGATCTTGGGGTAATGATAATACATCATTGTATCCCCCACTATATAGTGGTTAATCCGCTAAAAACTAAGTATCTACAACATTTAGACCACTAAAAAGTTCATTAAAGAAACTGTCATG
The DNA here is from genome assembly GCA_037975025.1 of Excoecaria agallocha. Classification (NCBI taxonomy): domain Eukaryota; kingdom Viridiplantae; phylum Streptophyta; class Magnoliopsida; order Malpighiales; family Euphorbiaceae; genus Excoecaria; species Excoecaria agallocha. The sequence goes on from CM075814.1 coordinate 37,839,438, forward strand.
TTGTATGGTATGACTACTTGTCCATAAATGTTGTATGGTGTTGCATATCCTTCATATAAGTTTACGCTCAAATCAACATTCAAACCAAATGCACCAACTCCAGATGGCTTAGCTTCATAGTCATAACATCTAGAAGGACCAGCTGCAATATCATAAAATTGAGGCTAATGGAATGAAGGCATACTAAAAAAGCTAAAAATATTGTCATTAATATATGGCCATGGCATAGGTTGGGAGACTTGGTGTACACTAGGATGAATAGAAATAGACGCAACTATTGTCTTTCTTTCTGCCAAACCTTTCATATTACGTTTAAAATGTCGAATCTTCATATGGTATTGTAGTGGTGGAATATCTGCAAGATCAGGTAAGGGCTGACGAGGATATCCAGTTGAAGAGGATATTCAGTTGACGTCCTATCAGACCTAAAAATAAACAATTTAATATTATAATTAACTATATATGTAAAATAAACAAATTTTGAATAATAATAATAATAATAATAATAATAATAATAATAGCACATAATATAGAAATGAAATAAATATACCAAATATTTTTTACGATAAAACTAATATCATTTTAAAACATATAAAACAAATATCATTTTGAAACATACTATTATTATTTTCCAAATCTAATATTTTAATTATAAAATATTCACTTTTTTGTTACACTATTTTTTTTCTAACAATATGAAAAATTTCAAACATGACCCAAAAAAATGAGTAATACATTCCAATACACTATAATAATTAAATTAGTCGACATAAATATAATTTTATTTTCTAAATATCATATTATTTTGACAACTAATGTTATAATATAAGCTAAATGCAGGCATGCATGTTTTTTATAAATTAAACAAATAAATAATTAATTAATCTAACATATATTCCGTTAACAAATAAAAATATGTATCATTTAATAATATAAATGTACTATAAAAATAAATACATATTTCATAAATAAAAACTATGTCAATATTTTTATAATGCATGAATATTTTATATTTTAGCATAGATATGTGTGAATTGCAATGATATGTAAATAAAATTAAGATTTTAATTTATATTAATAAAATTATTCTTAATATTATTTTATCACATAATAATTTACTTTATTTGATTTCATTTTCAATGGAAAATAAATAAAACAATGAGTTTTTTTCCCTGTCACAAATATAATTAATAAAATAAACTTATAAATTATACAATAACACAATTACAAATAGTAAAAAAATAATAATATTTTGATAACTTCTATATAAATTTAATGAATACTAATGTATTTAATTTCTTAGCTTCAATAAAAATTATAAATAAATAATTAAATTATAAATAAAATAGACTTATAAATTATACCCTTGTTTTGATATGTCAACATATAATATAATATAACTAGTTAAAAAAAATTTTAATTAACACTAACGTAAAATTTTTCGTAATATATACAACAATTATTTTTTCATAATATATAAAACTATTATACTAACATCTAATATTATAAAATATTGTATATCATTACATAATATTAAAAGCGATAACTTGTTTTTTTTCTTCACGTCTCCAAATTAATCAACAAAAAATATCTACAAATTATAAAATAATAATATAGTTAAATATTTAAAAATTTTATATAAAAAAAATTATAAGATCTTATACTATTCTTTAGTTTATGAGATTAGCTCAATTAAACTTTTCAATATGTGCAGCTTAAAAAAGAAATTGCAGTAGTGTTTGAATGGAAAAGAGAAAAATAGAAATGAAAGAATTTGTTAATAGAAACCAAGAGACGAAGAGTGAAATGGAGATAAAGATTTTGTTAATAGAAAGGAAAGAATGAAGAGCAAATTGTTTATCTAAATCAAAATAATATTAAAATATTTAATCTCGGGTAGTTAATTCGATTTGATGGATAACTATGCATGTTGGACTGCTTCATGTGTCGGGGTAGAGTTGCCTGACAATGTAGCCACATGCTGCGTCTTCACTGCTATGTCAACCACTAAAATAATGCTATGTCAACCATTAAAATAATGCTACCTCATACTGCATTTTTATGGGATGCAGACTGATGCAGGGTAGAGAGATACTGATAACGCAATCACCGTTGCATTTTTGTAAAATATATTAATCCCCCTAGGGATGATCATGGGGCGGGGATTCCCCGGCCCCGACGGGGACCCGCCCCTGGAGGCGTGGGGAAAAAATTCCCCGTCCTAAAATCGGGGCAGGGACAGGGAATGGAGTATCCATCCCGCGGGGATCCCCGCCCCACAAAAATATATATATATATATTTTATTATATATATATATATATATATTATTTATTTTAATTAAATATAATATTTTATAAATTTTATTTTAAATTTATTTATTTATTTATTATTTATTTATTTATTTTTGTTTATTATTTAAATAAATAATATTATTTATTTATTTTAAAATATAATATTTTATAAATAATTAAAATTAAAATATAATTTAATTTTATAATTATTAAATTTTAAATTATACTTAATTTTAAATTATTATTGATTTTAAATTTTTTATTTATTAAATATTATATTTTAATTTTAATTATTTATAAAATAATTTAATTTTATAATTATTAAATTTTAAATTATACTTAATTTTAAATTATTATTAATTTTAAATTTTTTATTTATTAAATATTATATTTTAATTTTAATTATTTATAAAATATTATATTTTAAAATTAAAAAAAAAACGCGGGGCGGGGACAGGGGAAATTGCCCCCCCCTCGAGATTGGTGGTGGGGGTGAGGCGGGAGAGGGAGTGGGGGAGAATTTTCCGACCTCGCCCTGTCCCGTGATCACCCCTAAATCCCCCAAATAATTTTGATCATGCACCATTTTTTTTAAATAACATTATTTAAAAAAAGTCCTGAGGCCTGTCTGGGTATGAAATGGCAACCAACAATTCTCCATCTCTCTCTCTCTCCATATATATATATATATATATATATATTTTTTTTTTTTTAAAGGGCCAAACTATGGAAAATTGACAGGTAAAAGCATGTGGACGCCTCAAGAAGGCTTATCGCTCTGAGTCGGGAAGCAACGTATAAAAGATGAGAACACTGATGAGAGTGATATTCAGTTGAAAGATTGAGAGGAAGAACCAACTATGGGCGGCCTGCAATTGCCAGCACAAACTCTTCACAGCATCTATGGGGGAAAATCTATCAATCCTTTTCTCTTTACTTCAAGCTTATCTACCAAACCAATTTTCTCAGTCCAACCAAGTAGCAGCTCTCCCACCTCTACCGGTGAACTTCTTTTTCTTTCCAAGTTTTACACCTTTTGTTATATTTGTTCAAAACTTATGCTGTTTCGTGAAAACAAATTCTGACTTACAGTTTTTTGGACTCATAAATTGGCTTTTTCACTCTAATTTGATTCAAAATCTTTTGTCTTGGTACTGGATTTCTAAATTAAGTGGCAATAGAAAATTACTAGTATATAGCAGAGAAGGTGTTTGTTGTTTTGTTTTTAGTATGATCTCAAATCAGGTCGGTGACGGAACTGAGCAATGAGTAAACATAAACATACATGGAAAATAAGAAATTCAAAATGTATTTGGTTTCTACATGAAATACGAAAGTTTCTACGGAAAACTCTACGCTGTGATCAATATGTTCCATGTTCTTAAGGGTCTTATTTTAGTTTTTCAATATTAATGTGGGGGAGTGTGCAGGTTGTATTTCAAGATCTCTAGCCCTCTTTTACCCCAGTATCTTGTCCCGTGGAGCACGTGGCGTGCCCTTTAGTAGAAGAAGTACACCAGGTTGCTGTAGTTAACTGTGTGAATTTGAGATAATAACTTATAGGTTGTTATGAAGATATCATCTTCAAAGTATATAAATATTTATCATATTTCTTTCAGCAGCAGTTCAGCCTGTGACAGAGCAATTAGTAGATGATAAGACTCGAGAAAATCCTGTCAGTGGGGATTCCATGCGCTGCCGATTTCTTGAATTCTATGCTTCACGGGGCCATAAAATTCTTCCAAGTGCTTCTCTAGTGCCTGATGATCCCACTGTTCTTTTGACAATTGCTGGAATGCTTCAATTCAAGCCCATATTCCTTGGAAAGGTAAACAAAAACCTTTTAGAAATGGAACAGGATATTAGCTTCATGCTTGACGCATAATCATGAGCAAAAAGTTGACTAAAAGCATTTTATTGAAGTAGCAATGCTGAATTAAACTCACATATCATGCCACTAATGTTTTAGAAAGAAAGGATTTCAAAGTCTGTTAAAGCTATAGACTCCCTATCAACTACAGGTGCCCTCTGACCATATTCTTGATTCTGTGAATTGATGGATTATAAAGCACATGCAGAATTTCATTGATATTGCAATTTCTAAAAATTTGAAAATATTTTAAGCCCATCTCATTGTTTGTGCCTTTGACTTTGGAGCTTGTAGATTTGCTGCCTATTCTCCCACAAGCATGGTTTTCAAGGATGTGTAATACATAAATGTCATAACTTGCACTGTTAAAGTGGAAAGGCAAGAATTGGACAATAAGGAATTGAAAGTTAACCATTATCTTTGGCCTTCTATAATTTTGTTTATGTCTCTTTTTGTATTAAATTTTTTTCTGATTTTTAAATGTCTCCAAATATAGCTTGAACTTCGAGTTAAATTCCTCAAAACCTCTAATTTGTTGATTTCTCTGCCATTTTTCAAGCGATTATTTAATGTACCCTGTTGTGTTGATCAAGTTGGATGTTGTGCAGTTGGTTTGGGTTGTCTTAGAGTGAGTTCAGGTTGTAGAATGAATTGGCTTTTGGGAATTTATTTCAGGTCATTGGGTTATGCAGGCCATAGTATTACCATTTTTGGGTTTTGTGTCATAGTATAGAATTTATAGGCTTTTCTGCTTCTATATTTTGAAGTACATTATTTCAGTTTTCAATTGACTTACACCTTAAAATTTTGATTTTAGTGCAGGTTTCTTTCCTTTTTTCCTAGGCATATCTAGGAGTAGTTGTATCAAGTAAACTATTGGCAATACTATTAGTGTGGGACGGAGGAACTTTGCTGTCCAGCTCATTGTTGATGGTTTAAGTCCATTGCTATTACTTCCTTTTCCTACTAAAAGAGAATGTTCAAGCCTTTTCTTCATTTATACTACTATCAGGCAACAATATTTTATTGTCGAAGGATAGTGCACTAAATTGGAGAGAAGCCTTTTCTTCATTTATACTGCTATCAGGCAACAGTATTTCATTGTCGAAGGATAGTGCACCAAATTGGAGAGTAATATAAGGAAGAAGGCTGCAGCTTTTCTTATTTTAGAAGCATAGTCCTTCAGTATCAGCACTGGGTCATCAAGTGACCTCTCATACTTTTGCTGGGGACCTTATGTTCATTTACTTTTCTACTTACCGCTTGCATATTAAATTTGGAAGAATTTCAATTGATTTCCTTTTTTTTTTTCCTCATAGATTAAAATTTTGAATTCTCATATCGTAGTAATGCTTATCAATTAGGCTTCCAGACAAGTACCTCGGGCTGCAACTGCTCAAAGGTGTATCCGTACAAATGATGTGGAGAATGTTGGACGAACAACTCGACATCAAACATTTTTTGAGATGCTTGGGAATTTCAGTTTTGGAGATTACTTCAAGAAAGAAGCAATTAAATGGGCATGGGAGCTTTCAACCAAAGAGTACGCATGTGTATATTGTCAGTGGTCATGCATTCTTTCTTTTTCTCTTAAAAAATGAGAATAAAATTTAATACCAGCATTTTATGTTTTCCCAATAGATTTGGGCTACCTGCTGACAGATTATGGGTCAGTGTGTACAAGGATGATGATGAAGCTTTTCAAATATGGCATAATGAGGTAAGCTAGGAAAGTATTCATAAAACCGTAACCAATTTCAGTATTTGTCTGTTTACTTCTTAATCAGCTCCTCCATGTTATGCATTTTTACCTCCCTTTACAAATTCCATGTACTTGTGCAACAGAAACTGCATCTTTTTGCAGACTAATAGGTCTTACTGTGATTGTTTACATCTCTTTTTTTTTTTTTTTTTTTTGGTTTTTTGGTTTTGGCTAGGAATCCATATTTTTTATCCTGATGGTCAGAGAATTGTTATTTGTTTAGTTGTAAAATTAGAGGCATCCCTCCTGTAGTGTATGCCTACTTTTCTCTCTTATCTAGAATCACCCTTTGAAACTCGCTTCTTCCTTTGTACATCTATCCTTGTAGTTTCTATACAGCTCTTACTAAATGAGGATATTACAACTGTATCAGGTGGGAGTTCCCATTGAGCGCATTAAGAGGATGGGTGAAGAAGACAACTTTTGGACCAGTGGAATTACTGGTCCTTGTGGTCCATGCTCTGAACTCTATTATGATTTTCACCCTGAAAGGGGATCTTCAGATGCAGTATGGGTTCTTAAAGTTTGTAGCATTGTAGGTTAGTTTGTAGAATGTTTAACTGATATAAGTTCATACACTGATCTTTTATCTTTTCTTTGGTTTCTTTAATGGTGACTTTGCAGGATCTTGGAGATGATAATAGGTTTATAGAGTTCTACAATCTCGTGTTCATGCAGTATAATAAATTGGATGATGGATCACTTGAGCCATTAAAACAAAAGAATATAGATACTGGTCTTGGTCTTGAGCGTCTGGCTCGCATCCTTCAAAAGGTATATATGCCTTCCTCAAAAGAGGCATGTCAATCAAATACTGATATATTTTTAGCAGCAGAGTTTGTTTATGTACCTCAACCCATTTGCTTCAAAATTCATGGTTCTCCATGTCATGCATCAGGTTCCGAACAATTATGAGACTGATTTGATTTTTCCCATTATTGAGAGGGCTTCAAAATTGGCAAATATATCATACAGCCTAGCTGACGATCGCACAAAAATGAACCTTAAGGTATGTTGCCATTTAAATTATCGGCCATCTATTTTAAAATTTGTGACTAGTATTTGAATTTCATGACATCTATTGAGTTTCAATTTTTTTCAGTAAAATCACTTGACTCTTATCTTGCGTCTGTGATGTCACGACAGCCAAAATTTTTGTGCACATTTAGCCAATTTTAGTAATGTGTTGAGTGAGCAAATTGTATTACTTATAGAGCCAGATCAGAATATTTCTGTTGGTATCCTGTGAAAAATCTAGCTGGAATTCTACCAAATCTCATAATAGTGGGTTTTAGTGGCACAAAAAAATACAATCGAGTAAGTTCTAGATAAAAATTGAAATTAAGTGGCTACTCTGAAATTGGTCATAAGTTCACTGTCAGTAGGTGAAATGAATCCTCTAATATTTTCTTTTCTTCCATTATAGCTTTTATGAATCTGAAGGGTTTTACATTTTTTAGATTATAGGAGATCATTTGCGTGCAATTGTATTTCTCATATCGGATGGAGTACTCCCATCAAATATTGGCAGAGGCTATGTGGTCCGGCGTCTTATTAGACGGGCTGTTCGTACTGGCAGGTTGCTTGGCATTAAAGGGGACGGTAAGGGTGATCTAGATGGAGCGTTTTTACCAACCATTGCAGAGAAAGTAATAGAATTGAGCACCCATATTGATTCAGATGTAAAAGCTAGAGAATCTCGTATTCTTGAGGAGCTGCAAAGGGAAGAGCTGCGCTTTGTGCAGACACTGGAGAGAGGAGAAAAGTTGCTTGAACAGATGCTAGCGGATGTATTATCTCATAAAAATGGTAGTGTGCTGTGCTTATCTGGAAAAGATGTATTTCTTTTGTATGACACATATGGATTTCCAGTTGAGATAACAGCAGAGGTTGCTGAAGAGCATGGAGTCAATATAGACATGGATGGTTTTGATGTTGAGATGGAAAAACAAAGGCGTCAGTCACAGGCTGCACATAATATTGTTAAACTAGCAGTTGAAGATGGAGATCTTTCTGAAAATGTTTCTGATACTGAATTTCTAGGGTATAACACCCTTTCTTCCAGAGCAGTCATTGAAAGTCTCTTGGTAAATGGAAAGCCTGTGATACAGGTTGCTGAAGGAAGCGAAGTAGAAATTTTGTTGAGCAAGACACCATTTTATGCTGAGTCTGGTGGTCAAATTGGAGATCATGGTGTTCTGTATGTTACTGAGGGTGACAGCAAACCAAGAGCTGTTGTGGAAATAAAAGATGTTCAAAAATCTCTGCGCAATGTATTTGTTCACAAGGGCAGCATCAAAGAGGGACTTCTAGAGGTTGGTCGAGAAGTAGAAGCTGCAGTAGATCCAAAATTGAGACAACGGGCTAAGGTATGGACTCAACTCAATTGTGGGTCTATTTTCCTTTAACACTCAAGATGGATTATAGACGAATTGCTATCTTTGTGAGTTGAAGTGAAATCTTAGTGAATATTGATGCATGACTCAAAATGAACCAATTTGGATATGAAATAAACTATTGTATTTTTATTTCAACTGGACTTTGTATTATAACGTTATCTTAACGTTTCATGTTTGAAGGTTCATCATACTGCGACTCATTTGTTACAGTCTGCACTTAAGAAAGTTATTGGCCAAGAAACATCACAAGCTGGTTCTCTAGTGGCTTTTGATCGTCTCAGATTTGATTTCAACTTTCATCGACCACTTCTAGATTCTGAGCTTGAGAAAGTTGAAGGATTAATTAATGGATGGATTGGAGATGGAACACTTCTTCAAATCAAAGTGATGCCCCTTGATGATGCCAAAAGTGCTGGGGCCATTGCAATGTTTGGAGAAAAGTATGGAGAGCAGGTACCAGTTTCTTTTATGTCGGAGAATGAAATGATTATAGCTTTTGTATTGACTTTCCCAACAGTAAGCTATTCTCATAAACAAATGATAAAAATCATTACAGACACTTAGGGAAATTATAAAATCTCCTTCCACATTTCTCAAAGTGTATCCAATGGCCATTAAGCTTCCAAATTTTTTGTGCCTAGTCCTTTAATTACATTTTAATTCCTCTCTTTCAATTGAAATTGCTTTTTCATCCTTGAATTTATTTACACGTAATAGTCTAACAAATTTGGTCAAACCTTTTAGTTTGGCAATTTCATCATAATTCCAATTATTAGTAACAATTTTTTCTGAAGACTAATATTAGTTACTGGTTCAGCATTAAAGTAAGTATTGTTTCAGCAGATACTTTTAGCTAATAATCCTATCTAGATTAATATTCTAAGTTAAAGTTGTAGGAAGGAAATGAAGTGAGTACTTTTGAAAATATAAGAAAAGAACCTTGTTAAAAATTTTATTTAAAATCACAAGCAATTATAAGAATTAGGAAAAAATTGCTGAACTTAAAAGGTGTGGATAAAATTTGCAAAAATTATGAAAAGTTATGAATATTTTCTATCATAAGGTAAATAACTAAAATATATCACAACTCACTTTTTGAAATGAAAGGACCTATAGATTTTGAGTGTAACAGATTAAATTGTAAGTATATGAAATAAAATAATTTTAAGGTTTTCACATGCAGTCTTAAGAAACTTCATTAATATGAATGTTACTACTTGCAAAGAAATCGGAGCAAAATATTAGAAAAGAAGGTACTATAGAGAACTTTATTTTATCAATTTTTCTGTAGTAATTACACATTATTATTTTTTTCCACAAATGGATTAGTATGAACTTACATATCATGATTATCTATGAAGTCAGTGCTATAACAACGTACTACTAAGACAAATAAGATCCACATAATCAATCATGATGTAATGTTGATAGAACATATGGATAGAGGTGCTAGCCATTTGATCCACTAACGTCCAAGGAAGATACTCGAGCAATTGTGACCATTTCAGAACAATTTTGAAGTGAGAAGTTTAATGTGAAACAAGAGACAAATTGATAAGTTTCTCTCTTTATCTGTGTCGCAATGTGTTTTAGGTACGAGTGGTGGAGGTTCCGGGTGTATCAATGGAACTTTGTGGTGGAACCCATGTCAGCAACACTTGCGAAATACGTGCCTTCAAAATAATCTCAGAACAAGGAATTGCATCAGGAATTAGGCGTATTGAAGCTGTGGCTGGTGAAGCTTTTATTGAATACATGAATGCAAGAGATTCTCAAATGAAACGTTTGTGCTCCGCTTTGAAGGTACATTTTCCTTGTACCTCCCTTACTAGATAAGCAATAGTTCACCAAATAGATCCCCTTTCTGTTTCAAAATGAAATAAGTTATCTAAACAAGACCATTTTACATCAATGTCTATGTGGGAGCAACGCATAAGGGGTTTAGGCCTTCTTGTAAGAATTTTCCAACTTGAGTTGATTGTGTTATTTTCTATTTGTCCGTGCTGTTTTTATTCTCTCACACAATCTGATTATTTTAAGGAAAAAACAAATTGATATTGGTTTCAATTCCAGATTTATAAAACATTTATCACGTTGTCCTTGGGTAATAGTAATAAAAAATAATAATAAAAAAGAGTTCAATATCTTAAGCTAATTGCGTCGGTGGTTTAGATTATTTTTGGTTTGCTATTTTCAGTTTTCATCAGTTTAAACAATTTTCAAATTTTGCTAACTGCGCCATGTGAATGCGGGTATACACACATATACACATATAAAATATATATGGTTGTGTGAGTGTGTGGTGTGGGTGGCTGTGTGTGTGATTTGTTATCAATGTTATCTCCATGAACAAAAATGAATAGATAATGGTATGGGATTTGTTTTCTTAATTTTATCTTTAATGGTGTTTTATATATATATATATATATATTTTAATTTTGATATAGGACAAAATTGGAATATTTTAAAGTACTAGAAATTGATTTTATAGGTGTAAATTGAAAGAAATGATGTCTTGCTTTTTTGAATGGTTAACAGTGAAATTAATGGTTAATTGATTAACAATTGGTGGACTAGTTTAGGTTTTATATTTTGTGAACCTAAATAGATTGGTTTCAAAAATTGCCTATGGAATGGTCGACAGATTCATGCCTATCCCTAATTCTCTTGCCATAAAATAATAAAACCATTTTTGTTGTGTTTTGTTCGACAAGGCCAAACACAAGTTTGTTTCACATTAGATTTTTATGTTCAAGCCAGCTTCAGATGTTCAACTAGGAGACATCGTTTCCAAAACAAGTAGCAATATGGACTTGTCTGTATCTGTTTCACTTGCTATATTATAAAGTAGTATGGTATTTCTTTCTTGCTTTTCAGTCTTGAAGCTTGCCTTTTTCTTAATGAGCCTTGGGATGGTATTGATTCTGCTTCTGAAGGTAAAAGCTGAAGAGGTGACAACAAGGGTTGAAAATCTCTTAGAGGAGTTACGAATTGCTAGAAATGAAGCTTCGACTTTACGTGCAAAAGCAGCAATTTATAAAGCATCTTTTATTGCCAGCAAGGCATTGTCCTTGGGAACTTCAAAAACAATTAGGTATTTTTTGACATCTCAAAGAACATGTGCAAGTTCGTAGTTCTTATATGGCTAAATGAACTCTTCGCTTCTCCAATTGCTGTCCAAGTTGTCATATAACTAACCCATCTAATTTTGAGGAGCTAAATAGAGTTTTCCATATCAAAGTTTTCATATTTTCTAAATGTATGAAGAGCCATTAACTAGAGCAAGAAATTGATCATTTTACTGGGGAGAAATATTAAGATGAGAATGATCTTAACTCACGTGATTAACCCCTCAAGCTAATGGGTATTTATATGTACTAAAAGAAATGCATAGGAAAGTTAAAAGGCAATATCCGTTGATCATATCCGCATTCAAATCCCAATATTTACCCATGAACTCAAACCTATAAGCTAGCATGTGCTTCACACCTATAAGCTAAAATGTGTAACATCTTAACAACTAGTAAAGGGACGATTTGAGTTTTGATGCACTGACTATGAAATATTAGTTGTTTTCAAATAAATATGTGATGAGTACCCAAGAAAAACTGATTCTGAGGGAGTACAACTTGCATCATCTGTATTTTGTGGCTTTGACAATAAAGATTTAATGTTTACACTAATTTTCTGTCTGTTCAGCATATGTGTACTTGCTTTTTTTCTACTGAAAGTTTCCACATTATGTTATACTTTGCGAGCAAGTCGCTTTTGATGTGTTGTGGGGAAAAATGAAAGATCAGCAGTATTTTAAAATAATTGTGAACTTAATTGCCAGGGTTTTAGTTGAGCACATGGATGATGTTGATGCTGATTCACTTAAGAGCGCAGCTGAATATCTGATTGATGCACTAGAAGATCCAGCAGCCATAGTTTTGGGGTCGTGTCCTGATGAAGGGAAGGTGAGTTTAGTTGCTGCATTCACTCCAGGGATTATCAATTTAGGTGTTCAGGCAGGAAAGTTTATAGGGCCTATAGCAAAGTTGTGTGGTGGAGGAGGTGGTGGCAGACCTAATTTTGCTCAAGCAGGTGGGAGAAAACCTGAGAATTTATCGATTGCCCTTGAAAAAGCTCGAGAAGATCTTCTATCCATTCTAACTGAAAAGGCAGGCTGAATACTTCTCTTATTAATGCCTGGTGAGATTGAATTAGACATATTGTTGCGTCTAAACGTTCAAAAGAACTTCAGGGTTAGGCATACTTCCATTTCATGTAGAATCTTCTTTTCTCCAGGGTTGGGGGAAAAAAACCTGTATAGAAATATTCCGTTCTTTGTATAGAAGTACTACGCTCACTTTGATCTCTCGTTTCAAAGTCAAAGGTTTTGTTTTATGAAATTGGCATTAGCAAGCCATGTGATGCAATTGGTCCATCACTATTCACGTACCACAAGCGTGTAGTTTTCACACCCTTTTGTGAAGTACTATGCGCTAAAATAAGCAGTAATATGACATTTTTAATATGTTGAGGATGTGATATGACAATTAGTTTGCAAATTAATAATTTTGAGGAAATTTATATATTATTAGGTCCTGAAAGTGGGATTGGTTGGATATGATTAGATTTGTGGCTTGATTTGTAAGTGTAGAAAAGGACTAACAAAATGATTTACGTGGAAAGTTTTATTGTGGGATTGATGATAAGTCTGTTGCGCACTCTGATGGGTACCTATAGGTTCTCATGATATATGATTTTTGTTGTAAAACTAATTTAAAAAAAAAAAAAGACAGATATAGCAGAATAGAGAATTTTCTCTTATTGATTGTATATATTGAATAACCACAATGGAGTATTTATAGGTACAAAATAGAAGAGGTAGATTTTTACTAGAATTGAGAGAAAGATGAGTTTGATAGTTATCCAAATATCTCATAATTATCACAATATTTTCTCCTGGATGACTATGCATTATGAATTTGTCTTATTAAAACTTTGCTAAGAAAAATTTAGTGGAATAAAAATTTAGCGAAGGAAAAAGAGTATATTATTCATAGGCTATATACTTTTCCTCAAAAATATAATAATTACAATATTTTCTTAAACTGAAACATCCTAATATTGCTTACGTACTTTCTGAAAATCGAAGTTGGTAGAGTCTTGGTGAAGAGATCAACTAATTTGCTGCTAAAGAAAACTTTGCGATTTCTTCATACTTCAATATTGTTGATCGTTGTTCTTGAACAATAATTTATATATTGCTTTATTATATTGAGTTATGACTTTCTACCACATGAGTTTTCAACTAAATTTATGAATAACTAATATTAAGTAATTCAATAATTACTACTCTTATAGCTAAAAAATTTGACATTTTCTGGTGTCTGAAATTCTAATCCAAATATTTTGTATGGATTTAGTTTGTTATTCACATTGATATAGATATTTTTCGATAATTAGAGACTCATACTCATTATTATTATATTTCATAAGCAACTGAATATGTAAATACATTATCAACAACAATTATCATCCATTTTCGCATTTCATATAATTTACCATTACTAGAACCACTTCTGGGGTTATTTTTCTAGAAATATGAAGTTGTTGATTTAAGTTATTTTTTTACCTCTTCAGGAGTATCACTTTATAAATTTTCATTTTATTTTCTTCAAAAATTGATATCTTTTCGATTAAAAGATTTGTCATGCTTTTGGCGGATTTTTAAAATCATTGACAATATTACAAAATATTATGAATGGACAATAATTATTTTATCTTTTTTCATTTGATAAGTCATGGTATCAATCTTAAAAGGGTTATGGATATTCATAATCATGAAATTTATAGTACATACTTTTCCTTAAATGTCCATTAATACATGTTGTGCCTCATTAAAATCTTACTGAAAAAAATTCCATGGGATAAAAATTCAGTAAAGGAAAAAAGAGTACACATGCAATATCTTTAATACACATCATAAGTTGTATCATTAAAAATCTCAACAGAAAAATCCAGTGGGAAAAAATCTTATTTAAGGAAAAAGAGTACAATATCTATTTTTCTTCCCCTTATAATAATATTGGTATATACTTTAAATTTGTGCATACAGAGTTTCTATACGTACAACGAGTTCATGATCAATGGACTTTTATGCCATATCATAAATAAGTTATCCATTCTCAAATGATTTTCTTAACTATTTGTATTATTTCTCTTAATTATCAACCACTTTTGGTGGTGAAAATTCATACAGTGGTAATAATTATCATTTATTGAACATATCATTTTTATGGCCATACTTCTATATTGCTTCATTCACTTCAAGGAATGAAACAAATAAAATAATTTGATCATAACATGTATACAATATTTCTAAATGCATTTAGTAATTTAATTCAAATATTTCTAAAAACAATTACTTAAAAATAATAAATTTATCCAAATAAAATATATATGATCATATAGAGAACTAAAATATTTAAAATAATATGTAATTTTAAGTAATAATTTGATAATTACTATGTAATGCATGATTACTTAATGCATTAATAATATATGATCATGAAATATATTGTATATAGTAACTTTACAAATATTAAAGTATTCAATGGAAGATAATATATAAATATATAATCACTTTATAAAAAAATTTTCTTTCAATCAAATAGTACTCGATATTTAATTCGAGATAAAGTTTAGTTTACAAAATTTGTTAAAATATTTTGAACACTTCAAGAGTTTTAGTAATTAAAATCATAAACAAATCATGACAATAGGTAAACTATAACACTTAATGTTTAGAAATATTTATATATTTCAGGTATAATAAATCTTTTAGGAATCATATGTAATTTTATTATCAAATAGGCAAATAGTATCAATACTAATATATTACTAAATTGGCAAACAATAAAAACTTATTGCATTCATTATATAAAAAAATATGTATTTTTACAATCAATACCAATCCATTGCAATAAATATCATAAAATAAAAAAATATTTTACGATTTCATTGTTTATTGCATTCTTTTGGCATCATATTTTTCAAAATTTTGAACTGCAAGTCCAAAAATTTATATTTAATGCAATTAATATCTATATTTTTCAACAAATTTAATTTTAAGATTCTCACTATGTTGAAATTATCAACATTAATACTTTTATACAGAAATGTTGTCGATAATTTTATCATTTTAAGTTTTTTTTAATGATAAATGATATATTGAGATCTCTTATTTAATTTCAGGTACCTGAACCACTTCTGGAGTTTAAAAATTAGTTATGTCATAGGTTTAAAGAAACTTCTGATTCTTTAATAAATATATATGTATGAATTCTCAATAATTTATGTATTATAATTGATCTGGACTATTCAAACCGATCATGCTAAATAATCACTTATTAAATAGTAAATTTCAGGTTTACCATTTTTATTATATCAATATTTATATCAATTTATAAACATCAAATTTCTTAATATTAAATCAAATAGTTAGTAAACTTCGTGTTTACTAATATTTGTGACAGTTAATAAACTTCATGTTTATTAGTATTTGTTTCAATTTTCAAATTTACTATAATCAATAAACTTCAGGTTTACTGATATTAGTATCATTTAATCAATAAACCTCATGTTTACTGATATTTGTATAATTGGTAAATATTAAATTATTAATATTTGTATAATAATTAGTAAAATTATTAATATTTGTATAATAGTTAGTAAACTTCAGGTTACTAATATTTTTATTTATTAGTAAATTCGAGTTTACTAATATTTGTATCAAAATAAAATCAAATAATCATTAAAAATACATTACTGATTTCAGATTCATGCTAGTCAAAACAAAATAAAAATAAAACAAACTTGTGCAAAAAGCAATGTAATAAATAATCCAATATAATCATAAAAAAATAATTTTTAGACAATTTACCGCTAAATCTTGTAAATTAGAATTCTTGATTTTTTCGAGTCGGGTTGTCGTAAATCACCGACTTTCAATAATCAATAGAGGCTATCGTGCTGATAATATTTTGTAAAACTAATTAAAGAAAAGACCAATATAGTAGAATAGAAAATTTTCTCTTATTAATTGTTTATACCGAATAACCACAATCGAGTATTTATATGTACAAAATAGAAGAGATAGATTTCTACTAAAATTGAGAGAAAGATGAGTTTGATATTCATCCAAATATCTCATAATTATCACAACATTTTTTATATTATTATTTGTTGAGGGCTAATTGAAAAAACAAAGCACTAATAGTTTCATCTATATTAAGTTTTAAAAAAAAACATATCGTCTATTTTTCGATTTAATTTCCAACATATAAATTTTTATTAATTTTACACTAACATTTTAGTAATGTTTCAATTGATGAATTCTGTTAGTTTTTCTGTTAAAACTAATTGAAATTTTAATTTTTTACTAAAAAATTATTTTTTATTTTTATTAGTTATTAATATAACTAAAAATTTATAATATTTTTTAATTTTAATAATTAAATTGGAATACTTTCTTTAAATTTTCTGCTCTTATTTAAATATATATTTAATATTTTTCAAAAAAAAAGTCACAGAATTAAAAGTGAGATTTTTCGAAATATTTTTTAATTATGAGCAAATTACAAGTTTCACTTTTTATTTGATAAATTTTTTTTAAATATATTAGTTGTATATTTAAATAAAAGTAGCAAGTTAAAAGAAAGTGTTCCAATTTAATTATTAAAATTAAAATAAATGTATTATTAATTTTTAATTATACGAACTACTAGATAGAAATTCAAAAAATGATTATTTTTAACTTCAGCAAAAGGTGATAAAATTGACAAATTTAAGTATTTATGTGCATTTTTTGTGAAGTTAAAATATACAAATGACCATAAAATATCAAATTTAAGTGCTTAGTGTCCAAATGATCATAAATATCAAACTCTCATTTTTTTTTTTTATAAATGTATTGAGCTATATTTTTATTTGGTTCTTTTTTTTAAAAAAAAACCCCGTTTTACCCACTTTACTGATTGATAAAGTCCAAAATGTCTTTATCTTATAAGAATGAGAGTTTACAGTTAAAGAGCTAGACCGACAGATGAACCTACAAGAAAGAGTGCCCAGTCGGATCCAGGCGTTAACACTCCAAAGCTTAAGTTAGTAGCTTTTAGAGAAAAAATACTTAGAGATGGAGTCTCAGATGTTCAATACCTAGAGCCATCGTATTTTTGGCTATTTATAGGGATCCTTTGGAGGGGTACTCAAGTACCTTGGGAAGTGATAACTGGCAACCGGAGCAGGTGAACGGCGATGTGACAGGGAGCAGTTGGAGAGTATGAGCGTTGGCTTGTGTCAGTGGGATGACAGGATGTATTGTCCCATCAGTCCGATTGGAGATTACGTCTTCCTATTTTGGCTTCTAGCTCATGTCTTGCTCTTTTGCCTTTGGGTTTGGTCATGCTAAATGTTGTTGGGCCACCTGATTAGGCCTTTGGGAATGCATTTTTCATAGTTATCACTGATAACATTGAAGAATTAAAATCTTGAGAAATTGGAGACTAACGTTTATTTTCCCTTGCAATTAAGAAACTGTTATTTTTTTTTTCATGGGTTAGGGGCAATTTTTTGCCCCTATAGTTTTTTTAGTCATAAAATACTCTTAATGTTTTTTCGTTCAGTTTTTACCTCTATAAATATTAAAATGGTCAGTTTTTGCCACTGAAAATAAACAAATATCAGTTTTTCCATTAAAATATTAAAAATGTCATATTTTATTTTTTTTGGAAGAAAATTCAGACTTAAAGGAATAGATATTGGTTTCAATTCCAGATTTATAAAACATTTATCACGTTGTCCTTGGGTAATAGTAATAAAAAAAATAATAAAAAAGAGTTCAATATCTTGAGTTAATTGCGTCGGTGGTTTAGGTTTAGATTATTTTTGGTTTGCTAGTTTCAGTTTTCATCAGTTTAAAAAATTGTCAAATTTTGCTAACTGCGCCATGTGAATGCAGGTATAAATATATACGGTCGTGTGTGTGTGTAATGTTTTGCATAAAGTTTAGGCAAATTTCAACAGAAAATTCAATTGAATTAACTAAATTATAATTGGTTGGATAAAGTTTGGTTCTAAAAAGTATTGCTAAAATACCATCCTCCTCCTCCCTCCAATTTCAGCCACAAATAATTTTCAATTTTTTTGGTAAAGTTTTAATTACAAAGCAGTGGAGACAATTTGTGGGGTTAGTATGAAATCAACATCTAACTACCACTATTTCAACAACGGTTATTCAAATTCAAAATTTAATTGTCACTTAAGTTGACTCTACGTTTTTTTCTGTACAGAAAAAAAAGGTAATTGGATATTGTTGTGTTATTTTCAACTCGGTAGTTATACAAATCATTCTATTTTTTACTAATAATTTTTCTTGCAATATCACCTCTTGTGGCTTTTGGAGCTAAATATGTGAGCATCATTTATCATATAAAATTAATAGAATAAATATTATATTAAATTTAAATTTGTACATTTCTTATTTATCATGATATTTTATCAAATTAAAATTAGTCACACTAGTTTATAAACATTTTAAAATATTACGGTCCAATAAGAGAATGTGTGTGTGTATATATATATATATAATTATCTTATTCTAAATTACAAATAAAAAAATAGATTATAGTCGAAATAATACCTTGCTTCTTAGACTAGTATTTTCGAAAGAATTTTTATTTATTGAATGTATAATACCTGTAATTTATCAAATAATTTAATTTGTGTAATTACACATATAAATATATATGGTTGTGTGTGTGGGTGTGGTGTGGGTGTGATTTGTTATCAAAGTTATCTCCATGAACAAAAATGAATAGATAATGGTATGTGATTTGTTTTCTTAATTTTATGTTTAATGGCGTTTTATATATATATTTTTTAATTTTGATATAGGACCAAATTAAAATATTTTAAAGTACTAGAAATTGATTTTATAGGTGAATGGTTAACAGTGAAATTAATGGTTAATTGATTAACAATTGGTGGACTAGTTTAGGTTTTATATTTTGTGAACCTAAATAGATTGGTTTCAAAAATTGCCTATGGAATGGTCAACAGATTCATGCCTACCCCTAATTCTCTTGCCATAAAATAATAAAACCATTTTTGTTGTGTTTTGTTCGACAAGGCCAAACACAAGTTTGTTTCACATTAGATTTTTATGTTCAAGCCAGCTTCAGATGTTCAACTAGGAGACATCGTTTCCAAAACAAGTAGCAATATGGACTTGTCTGTATCTGTTTCACTTGCTATATTATAAAGTAGTATGGTATTTTTTTCTTACTTTTCAATCTTGAAGCTTGCCATTTTCTTAATGAGCCTTGGGATGGTATTGATTCTGCTTGTGAAGGTAAAAGCTGAAGAGGTGACAACAAGGGTTGAAAATCTCTTAGAGGAGTTACGAATTGCAAGAAATGAAGCTTCAACTTTACGTGCAAAAGCAGCAATTTATAAAGCATCTTTTATTGCCAGCAAGGCATTGTCCGTGGGAACTTAAAAAACAATTAGGTATTTTTTAACATCTCAAAGAACATGTGCAAGTTCGTAGTTCTTATATGGCTAAATGAAATCTTCGCTTCTCCAATTTCTGTCCAAGTTTTCATATAACTAACCCATCTAATTGTGAGGAGCTAAATAGAGTTTTCCATATCAAAATTTTCCTATTTTCTATATGTATGAAGAGCCATTAACTAGAACCAGAAATTGATCATTTTATTGGTGCGAAATATTAAGGAGAGAAATGATCTTAACTCACGTGATTAACCCCTCAAGCTAATGGATATTTATACGTGCTAAAAGAAATGCATAGGAAAGTTAAAAGGCTATATCCATTGATCATATCCGCATTCAAATCCCAATATTTACCCATGAACTCAAACCTATAAGCTAGCATGTGCTTCACACCTATAAGCTAAAATGTGTAACATCTTAACAACTAGCAAAGGGACGATTCGAGTTTTGAAGCACTGACTATGAAATATTAGTTGTTTTCAAATAAATATGTGATGAGTCCCCAAGAAAACTGATTCTGAGGGAGTACAACTTGCATCATCTGTATTTTGTGGCTTTGACAATAAAGATTTAATAGTTACACTAATTTTCTGTATGTTCAGCATACGTGTACTTGCTTTTTTTCTACTGAAAGTTTCCACATTATGTTATACTTTGTGAGCAAGTCACTTTTGATGTGTTGTGGGGAAAAATGAAAGATGAAAAGTATTTTAAAATAATTGTGGAACTTAATTGCCAGGGTTTTAGTTGAGCACATGGATGCTGTTGATGCTGATTCACTTAAGAGCGCGGCTGAATATCTGATTGATGCACTAGAAGATCCAGCAGCCATAGTTTTGGGATCGTGTCCTGATGAAGGGAAGGTGAGTTTAGTTGCTGCATTCACTCCAGGGATTATCAATTTAGGTGTTCAGGCAGGAAAGTTTATAGGGCCTATAGCAAAGTTGTGTGGTGGAGGAGGTGGTGGCGGACCTAATTTTGCTCAAGCAGGTGGGAGAAAACCTGAGAATTTATCGAGTGCCCTTGAAAAAGCTCGAGAAGATCTTCTATCCATTCTAACTGAAAAGGCAGACTGAATATTAGTCTTATTAATGCCTGGTGAGATTGAATTAGACACTATGTTACTCAGACTCGGATACGGATGTCGGATACGGATACATATTCATGTGTCGGACTTGTAAATTTCCTAAATAAAAGATACATGAATACGGATCCAAATTTAAGATACGGGTGCGTGGATACTGTTAAAGTTTAGAAATACCAATAAGTATTTTTAATTTCAAAGTTAAAGCTGTCTGTTTTCCTTGGCCATTAAGTATTTTCAACTTGAAAGTTATTGCCATTGGGCCTATTTAAGTTTTCAATTTTCAAGTCAAATTACATTGACTTGGGCCCATACCACTTAATTGGCTCTTTAAACTTTGGTAAACACATATCATTTTTAGGGCTGGCATTTATTCTCGATCCCTTCTCTCTTCAAAAGGATTCCTGATCTCTTCTGCGCTGTTGTTCTCCTCCTGCCGTTTGCCTCCTTTTTTCGTTCTCCTGTCGTCGTTCGTTCGCCGTTTACCATTTTCCTGCCGCTGTTCGTTTTGCGGTTTGCCGATCTCCTACTGTTCTCCTCCTGCCATTTGCTGATCTCCTGCCGTTTGTCGATCTTCTTGGGTTTGTGTCGGACACAGATCTTGTGTTGTGTCGTGTCGATTCTGGCACGACAAGGCCAAACGACGAGTCCAAGTAATAGAGATTAGACATATTGTTGCGTCTAAACGTTCAAAAGAACTTCAGGGTTAGGCATACTTCCATTTCATTCAGAATCTTCTTTTCTTTAGGGTTGGAGAAAAGAAACCTGTATAGAAATATTCCGTTCTTTGTATAGAAATACTGCATGCACTTTGATCTCTCATTTCAAAGTCAAGGTTTTGTTTTTTGAAATTGACAGTAGAATGTCATGTGATGCAATTGGTCTCACTATTCATGTACCACAAGCCTGTAGTTTTTGCGTACTTTTGTGAAGTACTATATGCTATAATAAGCGATAATATGATATTTTTAATATGTTTAGGATGTCACATGTCAATTAATTCGCAGAGTAATAATTTTGAGGAAATTTATATATTATTAAGTCCTGAAAGTGGGATTGGTTGGATAATATTTGATTTGTGGCTTGATTTGTAAGCGAAGAAAGGGGACTAACAAAATGGTTTACGTGGAAAGTTTTACTGTGGGATTGATGGTAAGTATGTTGCTCACTCTTATGGGTAACTATAGGTTCTCATGATATATGGTTTTTATATTATTCTTTTTTATTTAAGGGCTAATTGAAAAACAAAACACTAATAGTTTCATCTATATTAATTTAAAAAAAAAAACATATCGTCTATATTTCGATTTAATGTCCAACACATAAATTTTTATTAATTTTACACTGACATTTTAGTAATGTTTCAATTGATAAATTCTGTTAGTTTTTCTGTTAAAACTAATTGAAATATGAATTTTCTACTAAAAAAATATTTTTTATTTTTATTTAGTTATTAATATAACTAAAAATTTAATATTTTTTAATTTTAATAATTAAATTGGAATACTTTCTTTAAATTTGCTGCTCTTATTTAAATATATATTTAATATTTGTCAAAAAAAAAAGTCACAGAATTAAAAGTGAGATTTTTCTAAAAATTTTTCAATTATGAGCAAATTAAAAGTTTCACTTTTTATTTGATATTTTTTTAAATATATTAGTTGTATATTTAAATAAAAGTAGCAAGTTAAAAGAAAGTGTTCCAATTTAATTATTAAAATTAAAATAAATTTATTATTAATTTTTAATTATACAAACTACTAGATAGAAATTCAAAAAAATGATTATTTTTAAATTAGAAAATTTAAATTTTCGTAAAATTTAATTGAAAAGTTAATGAAGTCCTCCAATTGTTCTATTACACCAAAATGTTAGTGTTCAAATAGTAAAAATTTAAACGTTAAGTGATTCAATCAAAATATAGATGAAATGTTATGTTTTTTTTTTCCCTTTTTAATTACCCCTTTTTTAATTATAGTACATTTGTGGGCGTCAGATGTTGAGATGTTTAAGCATTTGCACAAGTTATTTTTTAAAATACAAATACGTAAATTTGTCAATTTCTTACTTTTCGATGATTTTCGCTAATGTATGGTGCTAATTTGATATTAATTCTTGTTATAAATACACATGTCATCCCAATATAACTTCAGCAAAAGGTAATAAAATTGACAAATTTAAGTATTTATGTGCATTTTTTGCGAAGTTAAAATGTACAAATGACCATAAAATATCAAATTTATGTGCTTAGTGTCCAAATGATCATAAATATCAAACTCTAATTTTTTTTTTAATAAATGTATTGAGCTATATTTTTATTTCGTTCTTTTTTTTTAAAAAAAAAAAACCATGTTTTACCCACTTTATTGATAACATTCAAGAATTAAAATCTTGAGAAATTGGAGACTAACGTTTATTTTCCCTTGCAATTAAGAAACTGTTAATTTTTTCATGGGTTAGGGGCAATTTTTTGCCCCTATAGTTTTTTTAGTCATAAAATACTCTTAATGTTTTTTCATTCAGTTTTTATCTCTATAAATATTAAAATGGTCAGTTTTTGCCCCTAAAAGTATTAAAATAATCAATTTTCGCCACTGAAAATAAACAAATGTCAATTTTTCCATTAAAATATTAAAAATGTCATATTTTATTTTTTCGGAAGAAAATTCAGACTTGAGGGAATAGAACACGTCTAGTGAAAAAGTGACTGATCAATTTTACCTGAATCAAATAATTGGCACGTGTAATATATTATAATTTTTAATAATTTATTCTTTTAATCTAAATAACCATTGATTTGTTAAACTATTGTATGCTGATGTTATCTATTATGTTAACTGGCTAAAATTTTATTTTAAAAATAATAAAAATAGATCATTTTAATATTTTCACTATCAAAAAAACGAGCACTTCAATATTTTTAAAAATAAAAAATTGGAAATTTTTTTTTAATTAAGTCCTAAATGAATATGCAAACGGCACACAAATCTTTTCGAACTAGAATCCACTTAACTTATTGTATAAGCATTTCCATTAAAACGCGACCAAAATTTTAATGTATATTGTCCATTTTTGCGAATCAAATAATATGTGTTTGCCATTGTGAGCGTATTAGAGTAATAAAGTGTTCTAAAACTAATTAATGTGCATTTATTTAATTTCTATCGGAGTGTTTGGATTTTCTTAAACTATTGTTTCTGCAGAAAACTCAAAAAATTCTGAAAAATACATTAAAAT
Source organism: Excoecaria agallocha (assembly GCA_037975025.1). Lineage (NCBI taxonomy): Eukaryota > Viridiplantae > Streptophyta > Magnoliopsida > Malpighiales > Euphorbiaceae > Excoecaria > Excoecaria agallocha. The sequence continues at coordinate 37,863,644 of CM075814.1, forward strand.
GAAATTACAATTGTATTGAATGAAATTGGGTTACACTACTTCGAATGAAAGACTGAATCACAAGGCTAATCTAATTCTAAAAGCTAGAATAATTCTGAAGAAAATTAAGAGCAAGTGATTTGTAGATGCTGCGTAGAACGAGTTTTGTGTCCCGAGTCTGCCTTTTTTCCCAAGTTTTGTTGGTTATCGTGTGCTTGTCCAATTGCCCAAGGTACCCACTTAACTTTCCCATAACTTCCCTAGATAAACATTAACTGTGTCCTTTGATTACACATGAGCCATAAATAAATTAAACCCAATAAAATATGTGGGCCCCAATTATAAAGCACAAAATGACAACAAGCCTAGTCCAATTAGAAATTGGATTAAATAATGCCCCCACATATAATGGTTTAAATAAACCTATCACACGTGTGTTAACTCATTGTTATAATTCAATAAACTTTTAGTATGTTAGGCTTTTTTTGTGCTGGCCACTTTTTTTAGAAAATATCAAGCATTATCAATTCTATTAAAGGTGAAAAATGAAATTTCTAGGCAATGTTATTATGATAACAGGATGCATGGGAACAGTATAGATTTGTTTATGGGAAGGAAATAATACTGCTAATTCAGAAGGTTTATTTATGGGGGCATTAAGATGAAAATAATGAAAATAGAAGGTCTGACAGTAAAATATGGTCGAGTGCTTAATTGTTGCTGAGAGAGAACTTGCGTGGCAATTGTTCCTATCTTTTCACTCTTCAAGCAAGCAATAATTAACTTTCACCAAACTTGATCATCTTAAATGTAAATGTTCTTTTCTAGTTTTCTTTTGTCCTTTTAATACACTTATGCGCTCCAACTCCACTCCCATAAAAAGCCAAAGAAAAAGTAATAATCTCATAAGGTTAATTCCATCCAAATTCATATAACTAGTAACAATTATCATTTAGATTAATAAAATTATTAATGGCTGAATTCAAACTCAAATACCAGAATTGCATTGTTTGGAATTGAGTTATAATTTTAATAGACAAATATTTTGTAAATTTTCTATTTATCAACCCGCAATTTTTAGGACCACTTCAATTTTTTATTTATTTTTATTTTTTTTAATCTCCAAAGATCATCCCCGTAACTCCTTTGTGCACTCACTGATCGAATCGTTATACGAATGCCTTTACACAGGCGAAGAGCCTAAAGAGTCTGGCTAGCTGAGTGAATCCATCAAACACTTTAATGCACGCGAGGTTGGTGAGTGCAATTGTGCCACCGAGGGCTTTGATCTTAAATGCGGCCTATCATCAAGCTATATCACAAAGTGTAGCGGATAGCAATCAAGCCACTTTTGACGGCACATACTACAACATATAGTAAACATTTTTGAACCAATTAAGGAATGCAATGATCTTACTCCACAAAAAATGCATCGATATCCTACTTGAAATGAATAGGCATTGCACAACTGGCGGTCCTAATGCAAGGCCGATCCCTAGTATCTTAGATGACCGGTGAAGCGCCAACTACCTTGATTTGCTCAAGATCAAATCCAATTTTATTAATACTGGACCAAACAGGCCGTTCATACTGGCTTAATTTTGATTCGACAACTGATTTGGTTGGTTCAATATATAAAAATCGAGCTATTAAAAAATTGTAAGAAATCAGTTTGAACCTGATAAAATAGGATGAAACGAAAAATTAGTTTGAATTAAAAAATAATAATTTTTGTTCAAAATATCCATATAATATTGTATTTTTGCTGAAAAATAAAATATAAATATAAATACAAAATAATTGAAATTTAGATAATTTTAATGAATTTTTTATAAATAAAATAAAAATTAAAATTTATAATTGATGAATATTTTTGAACATTTGTAATTTTTTTACTATAGTTATATTAAATATTTATTATAAATATTGAATAACTTGAAAATATTATTTTATAATTAATATTTGATGATAAATATATTTTTTTGAATTATTTTTTATTTTTATATAGTTATATTTGCATAATATTTTTTAAAAAAATTAGAAATAATATCATTTCAAAAAAAAATAAAAAATAATGTTGACTCCTATCGAACCGGTCAAAAAAAATCAAATCCGATTTTAATAATATTGATCAAATTCTACAAGGCGGCAACAGTCACCTGATCTGCATCAGAGGCGAATTGCCCATGTCCAAGATTAGTTTGCACCATAGGAATTTATTTTTATTTTATTTTTTATAGACAATAGAAATTTATTTGTTAGATGATCACTAAGGACTCTAAATTTTTTTGGTAAATAATTATATTAATAAATTACTTGGCAGAAAGTAATTGGGCATTTATGAAATAGTTTTAGAGCAGGCCTAAATTTTCTATAAATATCTCATTATATCAATCATTTGAAGTAAGTCAAAATTGACTGAAATATGCATTCCTATCTAATTCTCTCTTCTCCCTTCTAACACATGTTACTATATTTATGACAACCCCAATTGGCTTTGAACACAACAGTTTTACAATTTTTTAATTTTAAGAATTTTCAAAGTTTAAAAAGTGTGAGCAGATAAGTTGGGGAATGGGAAGAAGAAATGTATTTGTTAAAGTGCAAAAATGTATGTGTCCTTAATTCCGTCCATACAGGAAACTAAATAAATAAATCTACATGAAATTGACATCTTATTATTTAATTTTTATAAATATTAAATAAATACTTGGATTTATTAATTTAATTTCTTTTAGATGCCTTATATTAAAGTGGCGAAAATATAACATATTATGCAAAAGTCGCAAAATTGATCACATAATGCGTCCATGTGGGTTTTTTTTATATAGAGAAGGGGAAGAGAGTACTTGAATTCGAGATCTTTCAATGCTCTTCAAATCAGTATTTACGGTTGGCAAATTAAAGTGAAATATTATCAATGTTATTAAAATTGGATCGGATCGGCAGGTCGAACTGGATTAACCACAAACCAACAGGTCATTCGATTGATTCAGCTAATAAAAATCGAACTAAAAAAAACCGAAAAAAACTTGTCAGAACCGAGTTTTTTTCTAAAATAACAAAACGTTGTCGTTTTTAGAAAAATGACGTCATTTAATGTGAAAAAGCAAAAAAAAAATTGACTGCTTATTTTTTACACTGCATAGGATCAAACTGGAGACCTTCTAGTAGTAAGACTAACATGATAACTACTACACAACCACAACCTCTTGTGTTTATTTTATTTTTTTAATTATTTTAAGTTTGATTTGTGATAATTGATATCTTTATTTTTACTTTCTTTCTTTAATTGTTTTAATTTCATTTTGTGGTTTTTCATTTTATTGTCATGTTCTGTTTTTTATATTATTTTTTACTTTCTTTTTTTTAATTTATTTCAATCGTTAGATAACTTGATAAAGGTAAACTTAACTTCCTTCCAATGAAATCAAATTAAACAATAAAAAATTACTTACGTCCTCTTACCGTTTATTTTGAAATAATTAATCTACAAGCACAAAAAAGCCAAAAAATAATTAATATTATTTGTAATATTTAAATATGTATTCTCTTATAAATTTATTTTATATTAGGATGTGATCATTTGTTATCATTTTATATTAGGATTTGGTCATTTATTAATGTAATTTTAGTATAATTGATAATAATATACAGTAATATTTATAAAATTATATTAATTAATAATATTTTAAAAAATAAAAAAAAATTAATTAAATTCGATTAAACTGATTGAATTACGAATTTCAGCCTTATCGATTCTTTATTCGATTCGATTCAATTTTAATCACATTGAATATTATAGGTAAGCGTAATATTACGAGGCATATTGGCACAGCTGTTAATGCATAGGCAAAGAGTCGGTGCTATGCCCCATCATTGTCTCAGCACGGCAGTGTTTACGCATTTTGGTTGTCCTTTTCATCCTTATGCTTTACGCGCACTTGGTTTATGATTTCCATTTTTCAAACTGGGAATTGCTGACCTGTACTCCAAACTCACTGCCACCTATTATATCTACCTTCTCTTCCTACTGCTTCCTCTTATCTCAATCCTCTGTTTCGCTTCATTTTCATCAAACTAATGGCAATCTTTCTTGTCTTTCTTTTCCTTCTAATCTCATCTGCTAATGCTTGTGATCGCTGTGTGCACCAATCCAAGGCTGCATATTTCTCTACAGCTTCTGCACTTTCTTGTAAGACTTTTTTTTCTCCTTTTCTATGTACCATGCTTGACTCCCTCATGTCTTGTTTTTTTTTTGCTTTTTTTCTGAATCTAGTTGATTAGTTGATAGAGCAAAATGATAATGAAAAAAAAAGGCAGATACCCGTTCGATATTTTGTGAAATTTTTAGTGGGTAATTTTCGTTTTGCTGAATTGCTGCAGCTGGGGCTTGTGGGTATGGTTCTTTGGCAATTGGATTCAATAGTGGATACCTTGCAGCTGCCATTCCTTCTCTTTACAAAGATGGAGCTGGCTGTGGTGCCTGTTTTCAGGTTTGCAGATCGTATTCGTTCCTGTTTATGTTGCTGTTAACTGTTCTTTTCCAATGGAATTATCATTAAATTTGATTTGGTTACATTTTTGGGTTTTTCGCAGATAAGATGCAATAATAAAAATGTATGTAGCAGCAAAGGCACTACAGTGATTGTGACTGATTTAAATCGTAATAACCAGACAGATTTTGTGCTTAGTAGCAGAGCTTTCACGGCTATGGCCAACAAGGGTTTGGGCCAAGATATTATGAAACTTGGGATTGTCGACGTAGAATATAAAAGGTGATATTTTATTATTTATTATTATTATTATTCAATTCTGCATCACTCAAACCCCGGCAATTCAAAGGAGCTTTGGATTTGCATTAATTTCTTTGAACAAATTGAATAATTAAAATCAATTTGATCACTGTTTAATGTTTTATTTTAATAATGGTTTCGTTTCACCAACTACATAAACAAATCGTTGTGAAGTGGGGCGACATTTTGTACAAAATTGTCAAGTTAGCTTGGAGAAAAGAACCGAGGACATTAATGTTAGTAACGGTCACATTTGTTAATTTATTTGACCGAAAACATTATGATAGTAACATGATTGTTCAGGAGACTAAATTAAATAATGAATTACTAGAGTTCTTACAGTTTTAATTTGGTTGGTTGAACAGGGTACCATGTGCATACCGAACCAAGAATTTAGCCGTGAGAGTAGAAGAATCAAGCCAAAAACCAAACTACCTGGCCATAAAAGTACTATATCAAGGGGGTCAGACAGAAATAGTTGCAATTGATGTAGCCCAGGTAGGCTACAATTTATATAACATAAAATCAGATTATTAAGTATATGCACCAAAAGTATATTAAAATAGAGATCATACAATGGTTGGTTTTAAATTTTTGGTAAATGGATTAATTACAGGTTGGTTCTTCAAATTGGGGTTACATGAGCCGGAACCACGGGGCGGTATGGAACACAAGCAGAGTTCCGGCAGGGGCATTGCAATTCAGATTTGTGGTAACAGCTGGATATGATGGGAAATGGATTTGGGCACAGAAAGTTCTTCCTGAAGATTGGAAGTCTGGGGAAATTTATGACTCTGGAGTTCAAATTACTGACATTGCTCAAGAGGGTTGCTCTCCATGTGATCACGGAACTTGGATTTGACTCTAATTACTGCTAACATCTTTGGTACCTTATAATATACATATTTTAGCATCTTCACAACTCATAAATACATAGTTATATGTTTGACTTCCAACACTACAAAGTTGAATCTGAAATAGAAAAGAAATTTTCTTTTGTTTGCAAAGAAAGAATAATAAAAATTTGAATAGAGAAATTTCATCATGGAATCACCTTTTTCTTTTCCTAACTTGTTGAGTGGATTTCTGCAATATCCTCTCAATATTGCTAATATATTCCTTTCTTGTCAATTGTTATAGTAAATAAAAATTTCAATGCAGTTTTTTTGTTTCAACGTAGTCAAAATTTAAGTATGACTTTTCAAATCTTTTATAAATTTAGAAGGATTTCGTATATTAAGCCAATTTATTTTCTAGGACCTTGATAATTGGATAGCTAATGGCTTGTTACAATCTAACTTGCAAAAAAAATTTTAAATTTGCAAGAAACAGTAAGTAAATCAACTTACTTACTCGTATAGCCAATTTTGGGTTATTTTATATAATTTTTTATTTTTATAAATCAGTAAAATTGACTATATGTTGAATATAAGCGTAAGTCCATAATATTTGAAGAGTTTAAATTTATTAAATTATTAAAAATAATAAAAATTTATTGAAATTCTTTTCGATAAAAAAAAAACCAGAAAGCTTTATTTAAGAAGAAAGACTACAAATTATGTCGTGGAAGGCTTATTTTGGTTAACTATGTTTCAATACTTTATTTATTGCATATTAATGCTTTTATTTTTTTTTCTTAATTGAATGTAATTTTTTTTATTTATGGAATGGATATATTTTATGTAAATTCATATTCTAGTTTTTATTATTTTGTATATATATTTTAATAGGTAATACGAAATTATCTTAAAGCTCTTGAATAGTTACCATATTATTACCCAAATATTTTGCGGAGAGTTACGCTTGAAGTAGTATCTCTTTATTGTCTCAAAAATATTTATTAATTTTTGAAGATGTTCATTTTTAATGAATATTACTTTATCATTTAAATAACGTATTTCTTAATATTATTTAATGTATTCTAATACAAGTTATTGATACCCATTTCATTTGGATGTTTTTAAAAATGGAGATGATCCAAAGTAGGCCTTTTGGTTTTGAAAGGAAAAAAAAAATTATGGAACTCCTCAAATTTGAGGTTTTCTATTTTTTTTGCACTTTAAAAATTTGTATTAATTTCATTAAATTTATGTTTTTTTTTTAAATTATTCACAATAAATTCAATTTAGTTGTAACTGACATAATCAAAAAACACTTACAATAAATTCAATTTAGCTGAAATTGACAAAACTAAAAAGCACGTTGTTACTTTTAGGGATGAGCATAAATATATCAACCAGTCCATTAATAATTTTATTAAATCAATCCAATAAATTCTGTTAACCACTATATTGATTTCAATTTTACTCGATTTTTTGGATCGGTTTATTGATTAATTACTAAAAATTTTAGTATATAAATTTAGTAAATTATACAATTTATAATATTATTTTTAATAGCTAAAAATGCATTAGCAATGAAAAAATATAAATTAAATACAATATCTATTAAAAGAATCAAAATAAAAATAAAATTTTCATAATTAATTATAAGAATTAAATATATTCAATATGCAACTAACAAGAGAATGCTAATTATGCACATATAATAATAATAATAATAATAATAATAATAATAATAATAATAATAATAATAAGATAATTTTAATGTTTATTTACTAAAAATATATATTTTAAGACTATTTTAGAAAATTATATATCATAATATTTATAAATTATATAAATATTAAAAAATATAAGTGTAAATTTTAAAATAATATATATATATATATATTGATTTTAGATCGATTCGGTTAATCATCGATTTTTAAAAATAAATATCGTAAATTTAAATTTTCAGTTCGGCTAACCTAAAAATTAAACCGATTTTTTTATTAATAGAAATTTCATTTTTTTTTCTCACTGCTGGTTAATTTTATACAAGATCAACTTAAAATAATTGTGAAAGCTATACACCATAACATAAATAATATTAAAAAAATATAAAATTATTTAAGACATGCCAAATGAATTGACATTTTTTATTTTTTTGTATTTTAGTAAATTCCATAGTTCTTATAAATAAATCTCATATAATTAATAAAATGTATATTTTAATTTCGTCAATTCTATTTAAATTTGATCTGATTTAATTTAAATGATTTAAAAAAGTATAAAACTTTAATGTTAACTTTTAAAAATATAAAAGTTTAATGTAAAAAAAATTAAAATTCAGCCAATCCCGATATGTGTTCTTCCATTTTGAAACCATAACTAATCACAACTTGACAGGTCCTAATTTAACTTTCTTTTCTTTAATGACTTGAAAACACTGGATTTTTTATGTGGTGGGCTATCGTTGATAATTATTAATTTAAAGTAGAAAAAGAGGAGAGGATTGCATTGCATCCAAATTGTTTACGTCACTATGAGATCAAATTTGGACTTAAATTTTTCCATTGACATTTTAATTCTGCTTGGACTTAAGGCCCATTTATATTTAATTCTGTTTGGGCTTGAAACCCGTTTAAATATTAATTCTTCTTAAAGCCCACTTAAATGATAATTCTATTTGGGCTTGAGGCCCATTTAAATATTAATTCTAGAAAAAGGGTACTAAAATGTTTTTCATGGTGTCTAAAATGGGCTAAATTGTCCTTAAATTTATTTTGGAACAAAAATATTATTGATACTTTAAAATCGATACTAAAATATCATTCCTAAAATATCCTTCCATCAAATTATCGTTAATTCTGAGTTAACAGCGCTGACATGGCATTAATACGTGATAAAATGTGCTACGTTAGCGGCACATATATTTTTAATACAAACATAATCAGAGGCATTTTAGCATCGTGAGACAAAAATTTTAGGGGTATTTTATTACTTTAAAAAAGATATTAAAGGCATTATAGTACTCTAATGAAAAACATTAACGACGTTTTTATACTCTAAAGAAAATATTAAAAATCAATATTTATTACATTAGATATTAATTAATATTTGTTAGATTAATTAATAAATACTCTTTACATAAATATACGAATAAGAAAAAATTATATAAATTATCAAACTCAAGAACTAGGGATGAGTATGGACCGGTTAACCAGTCCATTAACAATTTTCTTAAACCAGTTCATTATTATCGGTTAACCGCTATATCGATTTCAGTTTTTAACTCGATTTTTCGGATCGATTTATCGGTTAACCATTAAAAAATTTTAATATATAAATTTAATAAATTATACAATTTATAATATTATTTTTAATAGTTAAAAATGCTTTAAAAATGAAAAAATACTAATTAAATACAATATCTATTAAAATAATCAAAATAAAAATAAAATTTTCATAATTAATTAAAAAAATTTAAAATATTTAATATAAAACTAACAATAGAATGCTAATTATGAACATAATTTTAATATTTATTTACTAAAAATGTATATTTTACAAAATTATATATCATAATATTTATAAATTACACAAAAATTAAAAAATATAAGTGTAAAATTTAAAATATAATTCATAATATATATATATATATATATATATATATATTCGGTTTCGATTTCGATTTCGGATCAATTAACCACTGATTTTTAAAGTAAAAATCATAAACCTAAAATTTCGGTTCGATTAACCTAAAAATCGGTTTGATTTTTCAGTTAACCTAAATTTCGGTTAACTATGCTCATCCCTATCAAGAACATTTATTAATTAATTTTAATTAATTAATATAATATCGAAAATTGATTAACAAAATGCCCCTAATGTTAAGATTTTAGAAACAAAATTCTTAATATTTTCTTCAGATTACAAAAATGCCCTTAATGTTGATGTGTAATGTGTGTCCATTACAGTACCCTAATAAAAACATTAAGGGCATATTTGTAGTCAAATTTTAATAATATATTCATTAAAAAAAATTAATTAATAAATAATTTTAAGCTATATAATTTATTTATAATATCTTTTCTTATTCGTACATTTATGTAAAAAGTATTTATTAATTAATGTAATAAATATTAATTAATATCTAATGTAGCAAATATTGATTTTTAATGTTTTCTTTACCGTACAAAAGCGCCCTTAATGTTTTTATTAAGATACTATAATGCATTTAATGTTTTTCTCAAAATACTCAAATGCTTCTAAAGTTTTTTATAGTACTAAAATACTCCTAAAATTTTTCTTAAGATGTTAAAATGACTCTAATTATATTTTGATTAAAAAATACACGTGACGTTGATATGAAATATTTTACTACGTGTCAATGCCACATCAGCACCATTAACTCGAAGTTTACGGTAACTTGAAAGATGGGTATTTTAGCACCGATTTTAGAATATCAGAGATATTTTTATTTCAAAAAAAAAACTTTAAGAGTATTTTAGCCCATTTATGACAATATGAAGGGCATTTTAGTATCTTTTCCCTTAATTCTATTTGAGTTTAAGTCCTTAGGGTGTTTTTCAACTTTGTTATGGGCCTAAGGCCCTTTTCTAGTTTAATTTTATAGTGGATTTGAAGTCCTTTTCACACTTCAAATTGATTTGAGACTTGGAAGCCCATTTTGTTTTAGAGCCTTAAAGGATTCTTTTATCTTGATCCAATAATAATAATAATAGTAGTAGTAGTAGTAGAATGAGGGTTGGGCTCTATGTGATAAGAGGAAGCCCATATCCATTTTGGGCCCAGTAGGTAAACCAAGGCATAACTATCACTTGAATAGGCCCACTAGGCCCATCAAGCAAAGCCTTTTCCTTTCCTTCTTTTCATCAAGAGCATGAACAGATTTGCTTATCCCCAATCAAAAGAAAAAAATTTTTCCCATACTTATAATTTGTAGCACGTGCATAAGGTGTGTGTGTGTATAACTTATGTATATAAGTTTTCTCCCATAAAAAATAATTTTTGGATCCATCCTTGCTTGAAACCAATACCATTGTATAATATATGGTAAGAATTTAAATTAGAGGTGTACAAAATCGAACAAGATCATGAGTACTTTGATATATTTGATTTTATTTTTTTATTTAGTTATGTTTATATTGTACAATTCAGTTTGTTCAATTCGGTTCACTTTTTATTGAGAAAAAAATAAATAATCGAACCAACTAATATTTTATGAAATTATATCATTTTAGTTTAGTTTATATCTAAAAAATTTCACTCTTCTCCCTAAATTTCATTTTGATCCCTACAACCCTAACACTCTCCTCCATCTCTCTCTCTCCTAAAATTACTATTCTCTCTCTCAACCTCTTACTCTTTTCTCGTAACCTCCTACCTTATGCTGATGTCGTTAGTATCTCTTTTCCTTTAATTATCCAGCCACCATCTCATCAACCACCATCATTTCATGAGATCTCTCAATCTCAAGTGATGTATCTTGAATCACCATCTTTCTCTCTATTGTGATCATTAAGGTTTTTTTCTTTTAAATAAATCATGTAATGTATATTGTAAATCCGTAATCTATTTTGTTAGAAATAATAAAGACAAAAAAAAAGAAAAATTTGCTAAAGCGTTGATCTTTTAGAAAATGCAGTGTTTTAATCAATGTAATACTACCCGTAAAATATCAAAATTGAAGTAATCTTGTCTCTAAGTAAATGGTCTGTTATATTTGAAGAATTATGTCTATTGATTGGCTAACATGGATTGAATAATAACACATGTTGCCATGTTGGAATTATTAAAGGAACAATTTTGTCTCTCAACTTTGATCCAAAAAGCAATTTTTTCCATTAAGTTGCAAAATTAGATCAAATCAAGCCTTGCTCTTGTAGATATTTAAATTTGATAAGCTTTTGTTAATTAAGCCATGTAGATGGCATTAATATTGTATACACAATACATATAAAAGAGAGATAAAAATCCTAAATTAACCCTAGTTCACATCTCCTTTCTAAGATCAAAACCTCGACAAAAGAAAATCATTCCTTCAACAATATTACAATTATAACTTTCTTTAATTAATTTCTACTCAAATTTTATATGCTATTTTTTTTAAATTCACTTTTTTTTATCAAAATTGCTCTGCTTTTGGTATTGCCTCTACTCAGTAGACAATTAAGTTTAATCAGTATGTATCCATTTCCGTATGCATCGGTACTAAATTATATTCATAATCAACACGTTTTGCCATAATAGATGTTAGGTGACCATGCAAAAAAGTGATCTCGAAATGATTAAGTACAATATTTATGGAAGGAAGCCATATCTGCAAGGTTGTTAAAGAATTATTTATTGTGAAGGTTCAGTTTTAAAATTAAGAGGGACATGAAATATTTATTAATTTAGGCTTTTTATCTCTTTTTTACAAGTCACATATAGGATTCACTTTCACTATAAGAAAATTGCAAAATTGTAAAGGATTAAAAACAAGAAAATCCCTCTCAAATGAGAATTAGTGAGGAATTTGTGAGAACATTTCAGAAATGACTAACAATTATTTTGCGAGAGATTTATCCCTTGCTAATTTTTACAAGAGATTTGCGAGGGATCCATTAGTTGCTAATTAACGAGAGGTAGATTCTTGCAGAAATGTAACACCCTTACTAAACAGATTGACTGAACCATATGGTAATCTGAATTTTTTTTTTATATACTGAACCTTAACTACACCATCAACTGCGGACCTGACCAACATGAAATACTTATAAATTAACTACGTTGATTAAACTATAATTGTTCAATTAACTAATCACCAAATAAAAATCTGGCAATATAACGCTTAAAAATTTATCTAATCCACCTGAAAATCAGACAATTTTCTCAGCCCTTCAGGGGCACCACAATACGAAAATAATTTCAACATACATCTCATACATCCATTCTCATTATTAATTACATTTCCTAAGATGAAACAATATTACACATTACACTCTTAAACCGCTATAATACTCTAAAATAAAAAAAAACAATTTACATTTAAATTGCCTCGCTTCAACTATAGACCTCAAAGGTGATCTGCCCACACTAGATCCCCTCTTCTGATGGTTGAGTCATAACAGTTGCCCAACTCGAAACAAGTCTATCATGTTACCTACACAGATAACAAAACCCGTGCTAAGCTATAAAGCTTAGTGGGGAACACTATAATATAAAGATAATCTTTTAAACACGTATTATCAATTACACAAGTCAAAGTTAATAATATTCCTAGTTGATATCTTCAATTACCTTAGATCTCAGTTCTTATATTCAGTAATAAATCACCAGCATAAGCGATAGAACATCTTACTCAAATAGGCAACAAACTTAATAACTCAGTAAACAATGCATCATTAGTTGTTACCACAAAAGACATTTGGCATAATTCTTTCATACATATACATCATTAAAAACATAGTATGCATTCAACATTCACTTTCATGTAATCATTAAAATAATCTTAACAAGGTGAACATTATATTACTTAACACCATAGTGTGTCATATATTATGCACTTGATCAATAACAGAGTGGTATACATACCTATATATATATATAGATGCATCATGCTTATATAGATTTAAAGAATCACATGCTCATCAATATTATAACTTTCAATTTATTATCCAGTTGCTGTACATATATAAGAGGATAATTTTTATGCAAATTAGTTCTAAACTATCACATTTCTTCTCTTTTACACTTTTTAACTTATTTTCATATTAATGCCCCTAGTACAGTGCCGATAGAAATACTCAGATTGGATACACGGGATGTGGACTCCACAGGGCCACAACAGATTGAGAAATGACCCCAAGGGACCATTTCTCCACAGAACAGATAACAGATACAGATAATTACTATGGAGATTATTGATCCTACCATAGCAAAGCAAGTCGCCATGACTTGCATCGCAGTACAGATATCCCTATGGCTAGCCAATTATATCCTGAGCTAGTTTTTACTGCCAGACTATTTTCTAAGGGCACAAAATTTTACTTACTTTCAAAACATTTATCAAATTTCTCATCATTTCAATTCCTTTTCAATCCAGGAAATACAGTTATTCAGAATCTTCAATATTATTATACAGTTTGTGAACCATCTTTCACTTATGTCATGAATTATTTCACAATAATTCAGTAATTTATCTTTAAATTACTCTTCAATCATCAAAAGAATCTACTTTATATAGATTCTTTCAAATTATTTTAACATTCAAATAGTCATATGTTGGCAATACTTGTATTAATCATGATAGTTCATTCCTAACTATTTTATGTTCATAGAAATGAATTCATATACAATTATTTAAACCATTGATGCATGAATCAACATATAAACACATAGTCACAACAGAAAGGCATACCTGTATGGCTCCTCATAACCATCTCCCATGCTCCATTGTACTTAATTTAATCATCAAACATGCTATATTCGATACATATATTCAATGTATTACCCTTAATAGAGATGTCTATATATGTAACAATATCATGCTTATATATATAACTATATCATCTTAAATAGTCATATATCAAGACAACCATGTGTAAAAGCATAGCATTTTTATCATCGGTTTCTCATACTATCATAAAAGCATAACCATGGCACTATATCCTCTCCAATTAGTATAATGATGCTCATAATGATTATTCAAGTACCAAACAAGAATGTATTAAGAGAGGTAAATGTGTCCCATTTATACCAATAGCTTGTTACTATACTAGTTACATTCTCACTTACTTTATGTTATAATATTAAAGTTTTCACCTATAGTCTATTAAATCCTAAATAATCATCTTTATACTCTATCATGATCTCTTACGTGTCAAATAACTTCTTTGTTTAATACCTTAGCAAAGTACATCATGAAAGATAATAGCATATATGAAGTTAAAATACTTTATAACCCAATACTTGTACAAGTTTTATAGTAAGAAATAAGAATAAAACTTTAGTTAACTTTAACTATCTCCAAAGAGTAATCTCTTTTTCCTTCTGACTTGATCAAATAGTATACATGCAACTAATTTATTAAGACTTTGACCCTCATTACCTAGTCACCTTTCTTTTACTAAGTTAGGAGTTATGCAATGATAGCAACAACGATTATTTGATATAAATTCTTATTATTATAACAAGGACATATTAATATATTATAATTTTATCAACCCATATAATTATAGAGTAAATCCATATATCATTATGTCATCATATTTCAAGTTGACCTTATTTAAAAAAAACAATCTTATTAAAATTGATGCTTTGACTAAACTATTTACTATTTTATTTTTAAATAAAGGCAAAAACCGACAACAACACCAGTGAACATTGTACTTTTCAACTTTCACCTTGTAATTTCCTTACTAATTAAACAATAAGCTTATAATCACTAATATTTCCAATAATATCATATTGCTAGTATACTCAGGAATTTCATCGTTATAAATTAAACAATTAGTTTTTAAAACAAAAACAATTCCATTACCAACTAGGTTATTTTATAATAAACTAAAAGCTGTGTTTAAACCATAATTAATAGTGTGAAAGAGTAACGGTTAAAAGACAAGACATCGTTACTTTACTGTTAAATCAATTACACAACCAAAAGAACAGATATGCAAAGTCGAGTAATTGACTTCCACTATACTCTTAAAACAAAAATTATCTCATTCTTATATTTAACATTTCATGACATGCACAATTTTCACTGATAATCCCTACAGTGACCGTTAACAAAGCTGATATTATACTGTTCGATTCTCTTTTCAATCCATGAATAAATCCTTTTATTGCCAGTTATACAGAAAATCTGATATAATCAGGAACAGTTCTGGCAGCCTGAGAGTTTTTCAGCCCTCAGGCTTTGATCTTGTATCAGAAAATAAAAAGTTAACCTTCATCAAAAAGTAGAATTTCTTAACATATAAAGACTCAAAGAAAGACTTTATGGACCTTTTCTGGAAGAAGTAATGCAAATTAATGATTCCAAACTGATTTGCAACAAAGCTAACGAGAAACAACCAATATTTACCAAAAGTAAATTTTGTAGAAATTTTAATATGTTCAAAAGTAGCTAAATGTATTGTACTAGGAAAAATTGATAGACATTTTCAGTTAGCACCTGCAAACAGGCATTGGCAGGCCTTTTAGTTAGATACTGGTGATTGAATCAACACATAGAAAAGGATCAGGAATTTCTTACAATTCTACATAAACACTCACATGAAACAGATTTTTAATTTCAAATATAATTAATCTCCTGAATCTATCATTTAATATAATTCTAATTCAAAAACAAGAAACATTTTTATAACAAAGCAACAAACTCACCCAATCTCATGATTTAACCATCAATCACCTACAATTCCAATTTTTAATTTATTGTATTAAATATACTATCTCTCAACATCATCTTAATGGCTTGCATGCAAGAACAGATACCCTATTACTATCATAATCTCAGAAAACTTAACCAAATCTTATTTTAATCTTATACATAAAATTAAACTTTTAACATAGTTCCCATACCGTGGAGTCGAAGCCCAGAATGCCCTCTCAATTTTGCCTATTTGGATCCTCACTGGAGCCTCGCCGAAGACTTGCCGGAAAGACACCGAAGCCATCCACTGGTAGATCAAGGCACCGATAACTTTCAGGCGACACTCACGTGCCTCCACACTGCCATCGTTCATCGAGATCAGAGCTTAAATATCCCACCCTCACCATCCTTGATCTCCTTGCTGCCGGCGAGTGGGGAGGAGCGGCAGCAACCGAAGGAACCGCCACAGTCTCGGGATCCCACTAGTGCCATTAGCTCCCTCAACCGCCATCGAGAACCACCGAAAAAAGAGAAAGAAGCTATGGTGGTGATGGGGGAAAATCGAAAGAAAAAGGAGCCAAAGAGAACGGCGCTTGTGGGGGAAAGGGGTGAACGGAGAACGACGACTGCAACAATCGGAGCCTCCTCGCCGGTGTCATGAACGGCGGCCAGCTGACGGGACCAAGGCCATCACCGCCTTTTCCCCTTCCTCCTCCCTCTCCCTCTCCTTCCCGATTTCTCTTTCTTTTTAATTGCTTTTTCTTTTTTTTATTTCTTTCTTTTTTCTCTTTACATTTTAACCACATATACAACCTTTATTTTGTTTTTTTAATCCCATTATTTCTCTTTTCTTTTTTTAGATAAATCTTAAAATATCTACCATTATTATTATTATCATTTTATATTAATTTTCATAATATGTTTTAATTAATAATTATCAAATTAAAACCCGAAAACAATACTAACTTATATCAGATTCTTAATAATTAATCCTTGCAAACTGGTACCAAAAGTTACTATTTACCAACTATAATCAATCCGAATTTTTGGGGCGTTACAAGAAATTTCTCTTGCAAGTATAAGATCATTTGAAATAGATTAGCAAAGGAGTTTTCTTTGCAAAAATCTCAAAAATTTGAGAGTGATTTTTCTCACAAAATATTGGATGCAAAATCTACTTTTCTTAATTTTTTCATTTTTTCTATATTGAAATCCAAATTATCACCGATAATTTTCAAAAGTCCCTAATAAAAATATTTGTTGCAAATTATATATGCATAATATATTACTAAATTTGTTATGTATTTGTCACAAAATAAATATCTAAGAATGTCCTAAGATGCATTCCAAAGTATCAAAAAATATGTCAAGTTCGGCATATGCTTGTTGTCACCAAATTTGCTACAAGCCTAACCAAAGAGAGGTTTGGTAGGCCTAGATATGTATACATTATTCTTTAGAGTTATAGAACATTCTCTAAAATATTCCACATAATTACTTACTTGTAAATATCTATAAATTTTTATTGAGAATTCTGGATAATCAATAGTGATCGTAAAATCAAATGAATCATCACCATCCATTAAGGAGGTAGATGACTATAAATAGGTGAAAGCATCATTTGTAACACACTCAAATTGAGTAATAGAAAGAATTCTCCCAAACTCTCGTGTGTTCTCTCTTATTTTCTTACTAGCTTACTTAACTTTCTCAAGTTTAAGCACTTATAGAAAAAGCTTACTAGCATTCTTTGAAGGATCAACATAAAGTTTGCTAGTGCCGTACGAGGCTAGTGTTTGTGTGAAAGAAAGCCCGTGACACTATGTATAGGGTGGAATGAAAAAGTATATGCCTTCAGATGAGTGATCAATCAATATGCTAGCCTATCAAACATTTGTTGAATTCATGCCTAAAATCCTTTGTAGCTCCTCACAAAATAAATATCCGAAATCATCATTATTTCATCGCTAATTTTTTAGCGTGCCAATTCAATGTTATCTGTCATCTCTAAATATAGAATCCTATGCAAATCCCTTACAAATTTGTCATGAAAGTAGGCTCTTGCAAATTTCTGTTGTTATTTTCCAATTTTCTTGTAGTGTTAAGTCCATTATGATAGCATATATTTGGCTTTTATACAATACACTTAGAGCTACATATCTCAATTGATATAAGATAATCAAATTTAAATATTTGCCTAAGAAGGAGTTGATTTGCTCCAGTTTTGCAATTTAAAGGGCAAAATTGCTCTTTTGAGCAAAGTTGATGAGCAAAATTGCTCCTTTAGTAATCTCAGTATGGCAACAAGTATCATTGTTTAATTTACATTAGTTGGTTCGTGGATGAAATTTAGTAAAAAATAATATACCATTTATTAGGGACAAGATTGCTTCGATTTTAATAATTTAGGGAACAACATTGCACTAGTTGGAACTTTAAGAATAATATTGTACTTTTTGACAAATTTGAGGGATAAATTTGCCCCTTTTGGCCTAATAAAAATAACTAGGGATAAAGTGTATTTTTACCTTTTAACAATTAAAAGTAGGATGATCTTACTTTAAAATTTTTTGAGCGATTTTTAAGGTGATTTTACCTTAAAATTTTTTTTGAGCGATTTTTACTCTCTAGCTCGATTAAGTAGTGCACATTTGCCCTTTTCAAGATGAAAAATTGACGTGACTAACGAAGTAAATGACACCCAATTTGAAAACACACGTCAAATTTCATATGTTATTGACCTTATCTAACAGAGCCATATGTTTCATCACTTTGATCACGTGGCAATTTCTTTATAAATTATGACTTCATCAAACAAAAAGAAATTATTTAAAGAATTTAATTAAAAAGAGCATACTTTTTCTCCACGATTGCTACAACCTCTAATGACGGTAGATTGAAATGTTATCCCTTCAAATATGCAAATAACTCAACACGTAGTAATCAAATAATCATAATCAAGAATACTTTAATGATTTGGTAAAGCCGCGATAATGATGAATTAGAGGGAGAATCAATAGGATCGAGGGCGGAGGTGCTGCGAATTTTGATAATGAGTAATGCATTATTGGATTTGTCTAAAAAATTATTGCCTTTTGTTCCTCATTCTTGAAACTCTTGAGTTTATGCTATATTTTTAGGAAATCTAAGATTTGTTTTAAAAGGGAAGAGTTACGAAAATATCTCCCACATTTTCTCTAGAGTACTAAAATGACCATATTGTTTGTTTTAGAGCAAAAATGCCCCCAACATAATGGAGATTAATATAAAAATGTCCATGTTAATAACTTTTGCCAATTCTAAATTAACAGCATTGAAATGGAACTGACATAACACTAACATATAGCAAAATATATCACTTAAATATTTTTCTAGTTTTACCTATTAATAATTTATTTATTAACTTGCAAAATATGTCATTGATATGGCATGTTTTGCCAATTGTCAACTTCATCCCAGTTTTATGTCAGCATCACCTTAGCACCGTTATTTTAGAATTAACGATTAATTAAAAAATATTAATTAATTAAATCGAAAAATTAAAATTAATAAACTGTATAATTTAATATAACAGACTTATTAATAATTAATAATTTTAAAAAATTAATCTTAACAGGCTGATTAATTTTTTTTCCTTTAACGATTAACAAACATCCTTAAATAAAATTGAGCTCTACATGTTAAGGAAAAAAAAAAAAAGTACGAAGTAAAATAAAGAGGAGGCAAAAAAAACTGAAAGGGGGAAATCAAGCAAGAGGAGAATTACAGAGGATCGGGTTCTGTCTGCCTTCGGCACTCTCACTTCTCACCGCCATAAAATTTCAACTCCATCTTTGTCGCCAGGTAATATTGTAGTCTTCGTTTCCATTCTCGCTTTCGAGATTTTTAAATTCAAAATTAACCTACGCGAGAGCAAACAATCTGACCTCATTGTATGTTTCTCAAATCATTGATGTATTATTATTATTATTATTAACTATTTTCTTTGTAATTATCTATTTGGTAGTGAAGGTGGAGCAAAACATGTCGTTTGATCTTATGTTGAAGCCATCGTGTAGTGGATGTGGATCAAACACGGACTTGTACGGAAGTAACTGTAAGCACATGACTCTGTGCTTGACTTGTGGGAAAACCATGGCTGAGAATCGTGGCAAATGCTATGATTGTGGTGCTACAGTTACTCGCTTGATTCGAGTTTGGTTTCTCTCTTTCTCACAATCTGTTTGCATTTCTCTTTTATTGTGCTGGGCGTTAGTCCTGTTATTTCAATTGCTTCATGTTCCTTTTTTATTTTATTTTATTTATATCCTCATGACGTTAATTTTGTGTGCACCATAATATTAGGAATTTTCATAACATTACTTGATTTTAGGTGTATTTTTGCTTTTTGCTTTTTGTTCAAGTCCCCCCCTTTATTTCTTTCCAAACTCTTCATTTTGAATTTGTTTTACCATCAAGTTCGTTTCAGTGTCTGAATTAAAAATGAGAAATTATATGTTGTCTGAAGGTTGCTTGCAGCATGATTCGTAAGGACATTTATTGTTTCAATATTTTAATAGTGTCAAGTTTTTCTCCATGGAAAAAAAATTGGAAAAAAAAAATGGAAAATTGAAGTGTTAAGAAAATTGTGCTAATTTTGAACATGGGTTATAATGTTTGGAATTTACAAGTGGTTGGTGATTGCGCAGTTTTGCATTTAATTGTTTCATATCTTTAAAAGCTGAAATTTATATGCCTTGCGGGTTGTTTTTTCAGGAATACAATGTTCGAGCAAGCCCTAGCACTGATAAGAATTACTTCATTGGTAGATTTGTAACTGGGCTACCAAGTTTTTCAAAGAAGAAAAATTCGGAGAATAAATGGTCTCTCCATAAAGAAGGACTGCATGGACGACAAGTTACTGATGCCTTGCGGGTATTGATTTTCATTCTCCAATAAATAGTACTTTGCTTGTTGCTACTTATTCATGATTCTTTAATTTTAATCTTAAAGCATGTGTGAGGCTTTGAGCCTACTTTGCCACTAGGTTTTATATAGTCCAGAGATTTGGTTTGGACTCTGAAATTCCAAATACGATCAGGATCAGAATTGGATGAAATGTGAAACTGAATTGCGGATTCTCCTGCATAACTTCATTATGGAATGGAGATGTAATATCATTTGCAATTTGTTTGGTTTGACTATTTTGTAGTTTTCTAGGACTACCTGTTAGGTTTTCTGGGCCATGCTAATCCACATTCTAACTGGTGTATTAATTACATTGTTTTATTTTTTTGTGACATCACAATGCACAGGAGAAGTACAAAAACAGGCCTTGGCTGTTGGAGGATGAGACGGGGCAGTTTCAGTACCAAGGTCATCTTGAAGGTTCACAATCGGCAACTTACTACCTTTTGATATTGCAAGGAAAGGAGTTCAATGCAATTCCTGCAGGTTCTTGGTATGCAGTATAATCTTCTTATATCTTTTAGATTCTTTTCTTGGGTTGGGGCTAGTCTTAAAACCTTGTGTAAAGGAGTGAAAGCAAGACAACCCAAAGTCTGTCGATGATAAGAATACTGATAATCAATCAACCAAACAACTCACAAGAATGGAAAATGTAAAACTGTATATTGATGTATTATGAAATCAATACAGTATAGCTTTCTTTCTTTCTAAAAGGAAAAGAAGAACAAACGGAAAATAATAGCAAGGGCCCTCAGCTACAAGGAAGAACAGCCTCCTGGTTCTGTTCAATCCTTCCCTTACTCCCAAAACACTAATTACAAACAATTCCTCATAATGACCCCCTCACACACCTCTTCCCTTCCTTTTATTGGCTACCCCTGCATAACTAACTCTTGTGCAAGCTCACTCGCTTGCCCTCTCATTCCATCTACTTCTTGGGCTTCCTGGCATAAACTCTACACATTGTGGGCTTGTGGGCTTGGGACTCGTGACTCGTGACTAGTAGCACTTTGTCTATCAGTCTATCTGCACAATTATTCATGTTTGAAATGACTGTTCTTCTATGATGTTGACCTTGCTTATTTGATATTTATTTAGCAATAGTGTTCAAAATAATTTATGATTTTGTTTATCTTCTGCTAATCATTAGGGTCTAATGGTTTCTTGACTCTCTCTCTCTCTCTCTTTTAGGTATAACTTTAACAAGGTTGCTCAATATAAGCAACTTACCTCGGAGGAAGCTGAAGAGAAGATGAAGAACAGGAGGAAGACTGCTGATGGATATCAGAGGTGGATGATGAAAGCTGCTAATAATGGACCTGCTGCATTTGGTGAAGTGGAGAAGTTTGATGACAAGGAAAGTGGAACAGCTAGTGGAAGGGGACGTAAAAAAGCAGCTAATGATGAAGAAGAAGCCAATGCATCGGATAGGGGAGAGGAAGATGAAGAAGAGGAGGCAGCAAGGAAGAATAGACTTGGGCTAAACAAGCATCGTGGTGATGATGATGAAGAAGGTCCAAGGGGAGGAGATCATGATATTGATGATGATGATATAGAGAAAGGTTTATAAGTTTTGTTCAATATCATGTTATATTTTAATTCTTGTAATAAATAGTTACAGATACTCTTATAATTTTGATTTACATATTTGTTTATTTTAGGTGATGACTGGGAGCATGAAGAAATTTTCACCGATGATGACGAAGCGGTAGGCAATGATCCTGAGGAGCGTGAAGATTTGGCCCCTGAGGTTCCTGCTCCTCCAGAAATTAAGCAGGTATGTATTTGTTAATTCAAATTGCCAGTGTAGTCATTAATAGGGGAAACTGCATATGTTGTTTTTGCTATATTTTGTCTGTATTTGGGTATGCATTGGCTTCAAAGGCAGGCCATAAGTATAATGGTCTGCTCGTGTAGTTGATTTTTAAAAAGCCTTTTCTTGCACTGCATATTTAACTTGTTCTTAAGTTGTTTCTATTTTGGGAATTGGTTGACAGGCTTTGAAGGAAATTATAAAAACTATTTCCTGTGGCCACATCCACTGCCATGGGGTATATATTTCTAATACGTGGAGTGAATAGTCTGTTCTTTTCATGAAGATATCAGTGTGATATTATCATGACTTTTGAGATTTTACTGCTTTGAAGCTAAAAAAAAGTTGAGCTAAGAGAATGTCTTTCTGTTGACTGTGAAATAAAATTTACCATTGCCAATTTGCTTGGTGTGTTACGTATGATCTTTTTTATTGTTCATGTCTTGTTTCCAATGGTAAATGCAGTAATTTGCGTTTTATTTATGGTTTTATTTGATGTGAGATGCATGTGAGGCTGAATTTGTACTTCTCTCAAGAAAATAGGGTTGGTGGTTTGTATGAGATTTAGATCTTGTGGTGAAGCGTGAGATAGCATTATGCGACTCTCATTTAACAAAACATTGAATTCTGGCAATATGCATCTCTTGGTGTGTGTGTTTATTTAGAGTTCCAAGGAACTGTATGGATTGTGAACTGACATTCATTGTTGAGAGGTATTTCAAATGCATTACCACAATTTTGGCGTTGTACTTCAACTGGATTACCAAAATCCTTGCCTGTCATCTCAGTCTTACCAGCATGTCTTGCATGTTGCAGGATGAAGATGATGAAGATGAAGAAAATGAGGAGGGTGGATTGAGCAAATCTGGCAAAGAGTTGAAGAAGCTTCTTGGGAGAAGTACAAGTAAATTGAATGAATCAGATGCGGAAGATGATGATGACGATGACGATGTAACGTATCCTAGTGGCTTTGTTTGGCATAAGTTTGTGATCTGTGTTTCATATTTCGTTTTTATGCCTTTTGTAATATTTTCCTGAGTACCATAAACTGCAAGCATAATATGTTTTATTCGTTTATTTTTTGTATTTTGATGTCTGCATTGACATACTTTCTAGTTCGATGTCTGAGTCCACTTTCTTGGGTATTTATGTATTTCAAACATGCTTATGCTTGTTTTTCTTCCATTTACATGGCTTTCTCTTGCCTTTCCCAGATGGAAGAAGATATCTCTCCTGTACTGGCCCCAAAACAGAAGGATGCACTGAAGGAGGAACCTGCCGACATCAGTCCTGCAAAACCAATGCCTTCTGGTTCTGCTAAGGGGACACCATCTTCTTCCAAGTCAGCGAAGGGAAAAAGAAAATTAAATGGTGATGATGCAAAGACACCTAATGGTGCACCTCAGAAGAAGGTGAAGGCAGAAAATGTATGATATTGTTTTTGGTCTATCTGCTTCATTTATGAGATATAGCATAGTTGGTTGAGCGATAAACATTTTCAAATAATATACTCTTCAAATGTCCTGGTCAGGAACTGAAACCTACAGTAAAAGAAGAAAGTGGGTCTGCTGCTAAAAGTGGAGTGGTTTCTCAAGGGGCATTGCCATCATTAAAAACAGCCACGACAGGGTCAACTTCCCCTGTGACTGAAGAAGAGATTAGAGCTGTCTTGTTGCAAAATGGGCCTGTTACTACACAGGATCTTGTTGCTAGGTTTAAATCTCGACTAAAAACTCCTGAGGTATGTTACTTTTTTTATTTCTTATTTTTTTAGTCAGTTTATGTTTGTGCTTCGGTGACTTCTACCCTTGATTGTTATTGAACTCATCTTTGATATTGTTGCAAATTTGTTGGTCAGGGATCTGTTTTCATTGAGTGTGCTCTAAAATTGGCAAGGTTGTGCATAAGAGGAATAAATTTGCAAAGTAATAATGTATTAACATGCTTGCGAGGTTTTACTCAAGCGTAGAAAGTGACATTTTAAACTGGATAATTTTTTTTCTTTAAAAAGGTGACACTTGACATGGGACGGAGAGGAGTAATAAGCGAAATTTTGGTAGTCTGGAGTTGTGTCCTGGATCATAGATGCATATAAATTTATTTTTCATTACCAGCTATGATATGTTTTTACTACGATTCATGTGAAACAGTGTTTAAAAATTCTGGAAGTTTTCTGTTATGTATCTTTTCTCATCGGTTAAAGTTCATTGGTGCAGGATAAAAAGGCTTTTGCGGAAATTCTGAGGAGAATTTCTAAGATTCAGAAGACTAGTGGATCTAGCTACGTTGTATTGAGAGAGAGGTGATTTTTTTCTTTTTCAAAATACGGACAGAACTGGTAGTTGTTCTGCTTTGTTGGATAGGGAGGCAGAACGGGCTTGGGCTATTTTAGGAAGTAACCCTTGTCATGTAATAACCAATCCTACTCAATAACTCAAGCTACAAAAGGATTCAACATTGTATTATTAAGAGGAAGAGAAAAAAGAAAAAAGATATTCTGTTTGAATCTTACAAACTTCAATTTTCTTTTGAATTCATATCTTATTGATGGTATGGCATGATATTGTATTTTCGATGAGGCTTTTAATCAATGGGTACGATATGGTATGGTTATTTTTGCCTCGATTTTTAAACTTAGCATAGTATAAGCAGGTTGAGCTCAAATATAACTGTCACTCGAATGAATTGCCGTGAATGTTTTAATTCCACTCAACATTCGTAAATGTTCAGAAAGCGGGATCGTAATGTTTTAATCCCACTCAACGCTTAGCGTTCGTAAATGTTTAGAGAACGGGGTCGTTGTTAGCACTCATTTATTATAAGCTTAGTAATTTGAATGCGGTTTTTGGCATAGTATAGTGGAATCATATATAATAATGTAGAACGTGCAATGCATAAATTATAAACGTTACGCAAGCACAACACCTAATATTTTGATCTCAAATATTCATCGAGACATAAAATAGACACAAACATAACCTTAGTAATTATGCAATATCGTAATCGCAACATAACATATTCATAATAAATAATATGTCATAGTGAAAATATGAATAAATCAAAGAAACACGTTCTGCATGTTACCATTGGGACTCGATCATAATAAATATTATATGTCATAATGAAATTATGAATAAATCAAAGAAAACGTTTGGTATATTACCATTAGGATTCGCCAATTCTGGTTGGAATCAAGGTACTAGGTTCTTTTGAGAAATCTCCTTGATAGAAAATCGAAACTTCTCTTCAAGATATGCTTGAGGAAGTATTCCTGTTACTTGAAAATATTCCTTGGGACTTCTATTTTCTCAAATTTTGACTACTACTCTCATTTCTGGTAAAAGTGCTTATTTTTCCTTATAATATCCAGGACACATATGCACATTGGACACGATGTGTCCCATGTGGGTGAAGTATAATGGCGCATGTGTGTATATCTGTGGCGGGTTGTTGTATGAATTGCCTATGCGCGTTGTTCTGTTGGACCCTCTCTTTTGATGAGTCTTCCATTTTTATGACCTTTTCAACTCATTTCTACCTTAAATACGGTACTTAAACATCTAGACAACTTTCTTGGGCAATCCTCTGTTTATACCTGAAATTACAATCTTACCTTTAAATTGAATTCCAACTCCTTGTTCACCTGATCCCTGGAGAATCTTCCTTCTTTGAGTCAAGTTCTTATCGTCAAGAAACCGAATCGAGACATGTAAAAATCCTATGTTTACAGTTTGCATCCACTTTAATGAGCTTGAAAAACGATGCTATTTTCAAATTCATTAAATCTTTTAAAAAAAAAAAAAACATACAAAGCAAACGATAAAATAGAACATACTCATCTTATTGTTTAGTTTGGAATCTTTACGATAAAATTGCACTTCTAAAAACTTATCAGTTGTTTGAGATTATGGTGATTGACCTTTGTTTGAGATTGTGGTGATTTACCTCTTACCTACGCAGCCATTATGCTTGGACATGGTTAGCCCTAGGGATTACATGGGTCTAAATCTTCTTAAATTGAAAGAAAAATATTCGAAACCAAATTATACCATCGACTTTTTGATTAAAATCAAACCACAATTTATAGTTGATTGTATTTGCAGTGAAAGATGGATATTTTGTGTAGAATCGGATTGAGAACCGTATTTAATTGTATATTGAAACCAAATGACCAAAAGAACCGATATTCAATAATAATAATAATAATAATAATAATAATAATAATAATAATAATAATATAATGTAAATATTATTTATATTTTATATTCTACATTTATCATATAATTAAATTCAAGGAATAATACATAAATTTCCTCCTAAACTATCATTATTTATTAGATTTTTCTCAACTAATTGTATGTTAGATTACCCTCTTAAACTTATTGAAAATATCATATTAGCTACTCGAATTTGTTTAAAATATAAAAAATACACTCTATATTTTTGAAAATGTTAATTTACCCCTAAAACTCGTTAAAAATGTCAAATCACATCTGTTACTATTTATCGCATATTTTTCACATGTTTTTTTGTGAATTGACAAGTGTCATTGCAAAGGGATAATCTGACATTTTCAACGAGTTTAGTGAGGGTGTAATCTAACATAAAATTAATTCAGGTAAAAAAATTGATAAATGGTGAAAGTTTATGGAGAAATTTATATATTTACCCTAAATTTAACTTTCATAACTATTTGTATTTTAATGCATCAAATTAAAATAATAATTATTTAATAGATTAAACTGAATATCTTAATTATTAATGAAATAATTTAATTATTATAATAATTGTTGTATCTTATAAATTATTTAATAGATAATTAATTAAATATTTATCAGTCATTTATTATTAAATCTTATTTTAGTTATATAAAAAAAACAATATAGTAAATTCATCAATCATCTACCCAAACAATGTTTTACCTAATTACTTTATCAATACTTTCATTTATTCTTAATGTCCCTCAACTATTACTCTTCTATATTTAGAACTAGAGTAAGAATTTTAGATAATTTTATTAGTTCCTTAACTTCGATTACAGCTAAAATTCTTATTTGTTGTCAAAATTAGTTAAGATCTGTTGTATTATTTTTTCTTCAGAGCAATCAATTGACAAATTTGAAAAGTTTGAATTATGTAATTATTATATTCATATAAAATTTTAAATTATGTATTCAATGCTTAGATTTTTTCTATCTAATTATCTAGTTTTTTTAATTATTTTTTCTTTTTATATATTGCTCAAAATTCTTAAATTAAGGCAAATATAATGCAGAGTATGACTGTATAATTAATATTAAAATTAAATTTTAATGTGTACTTATTGAAATATTTAATTGTATATGTTTATTTTACAAATTTTTAAAAAGATGTTTTATAAGATGATAAATTATTTTTAATTAAGTTGAGGTTTTATTTTTATAAGTTGATTAAAATATATTTAGTTAAGTTAAAGTGTAGCATTTTTAGATGTTAGTTATATTTGTTGATAGTATTATACATTTTATTGGATTTTTTTAAAAAAAATTTGAATTAGCTAAAATACTAGATTGTTTTGTATTGTCTTATTAGTATTGAAAGAACCAAATAATTGAAATCAAACTGTCCTGAATTTTTAAAGAACTATACTGAATTGTCCCAAATTTTCAAAGACACTTAAATTTTAAACTATTTAGAATTTTAAGATAATACTGGAGATTTACAAATATCCTAATTGTACCCTATGACTCGCGCTCTTTCCTTTTGCTACCTGATACTCAATTTCACCTTGGAACCAAGGGATCGTTGAGCTCGAGCGAGGAAACCTCTAACTTTTAGCGGTTTGGTTCCAATTTTAGGGTTTGAACAAGGTTAAGGTTCCCTACCCAGACTGATAGTCACTTCGCGATAGGAAAGAAACTCAACTCGACTTGCCAATTCTTGAGCCTCGAAAGGAATGAGATAGCATGCCGAGATATTCCTATCTCATTGCTAATAATCAATAGCCAGAAGTCATCTTGTTGGACACCACAAGACAAAAAGTAAGGAGTCTCTATCCAATAAAATATTAAAAAAAGGATGTTCCAATTTATTGTGATTTTTTTAGTGAGGACTTTGGTCCTCGTATGTAGATTATGAAAAAACATCTCATTATGAGAATTTGAAGATAAGAACTTGCCAGTCTAAGTTTCATTTAAGAAACATCCCGTGTTATTTAATTATATACAAAAATCTTTTACATCATTAAAAGCTAATTTTTAAATGCGAGTTTCCTAAGCAAGAAATTGGATACTGGTTCAATTTTATTTATGAAATATCCCAGTTCTTTAATATAAATATTTTTGTGATATTTTTTTCATTTGCGGTTGAAAAAGTCTTTTCATAGTAAAAAAAGGGGATCATGGACTTACTTGTAGTGCTCGCCCAATTATGCCCATATTAGGGTTATCCATAGGAATGATAATAATAATAATAGTAACAATGAAAATGATAACAATAACAAAAAAAATGAAAAGAGAATATACATAAAAACTAAATGAAATAAGTAAAAAGAAAAAAAATAAGGATCTAGCACGTATGTCAAAAAATGCACAAAAGTGCATTTAATGACATGCTGTAAGGCCCTTAATTAGACCCTAGAAGGGTACATGTTGGCATTTACAGGAGATTATGAATATGTGTATGTGTACAATTATTAAATTTCAAGTAAGGGTAATATGGTCATTTTAAGCTAAAACAAACTTTGGGACTAATTAAGGGAAATGCATAAATTAGAGACTTAATTGAAAAGAGAAAGGGTAAGTTTAGGGGTAGAAGTGTGAATGTGGGGAATGAAGGGACTTAAGAGCAATATTAAAGAAGATTAAGTAGAGACCAATAAGAGCTTTACATCTTTCTTTTCTCTAAAATTCACATGAGAAGTGAAGAAATATGTAGGGAATGAGAGAGAGTTGGCCAGCCACTTTAACCCACCAAAGACAGCCATTTTCTCCCATCTCTAACCCCTAAATACTCCCTAAAAATGGCAACTCCATCACTAAAAAGAGAAAAATTAGAGGTTACTAATTTAGGATAATTACTTTCTCTCTTTCACTCATTTATTTTTTGTAAATTTATATTTGATTTGAGGAAGAATATATGAGTTTTTTATGCTATAATATCATATGGATCTCTTCTTTGTAGAGGGATAATCTAGCAAGGGAAAAAAGAAGGAGAGAAGAGAAGATTGAAGGAGGAAAATATGCTCACAAAAGAGGTCTATGAACTTCTCATTATATGTGTGTGTATGGCCTTGTATGAGGCATATGAGATGTGTAGTTGATGTTGTAATGATGTAGTGATATGAATTTTACCTTTAAAAGTTGATGTGAATCGAATTTGTAAGAGAATCCTTTGCCCAAAAATATGTTTTAAGGTTTACTGGACCTACCCAAACTATTTGGGCTCTATATCAAGTTAGAGAATGAAAAATTAAGTGATCCTAGTTTTTATAAAAACTAGACTCATAGACCTATATTTCATATGAAGAACTCAAAATTGAATCTTACTGCATGACAGTGAAAATTGAGCTTGAATTCTATGTGTGGCTGTTGTCTTATCATTAGAAGCAGTCTGTGATTTTTGATAAATATCTTTAGATTTAAAGTTTTGATTGGGGTTATTTTTGATGTTTTAAAAATTAGAAATGTAGAGGAACAACTTTATAGAAGAACACTTTGGCTAGAAATGTTTTTTTGTAGGTCTAAAAATGTGTTCAAATCAGGACTGAAAATCTACTCTAGGTAGAATGGACCTCACGGTCAGCAGGTGGGACCTAATGACTGCGAGGTAGTTCATTTTTAGTCCAAAACCAAAAAATAACCTATGTTACGATCAGTAGGTATTACTTAATGACTGTGACCCCCCTCTCATAACCTAGGTCACAGTCATCACTCTTTTGGTATTGACCGTGAGGTAGTTTGGTATTAGTCCATAATCGAAATGCACCATATGTCACGGTCAACAGCCCTTACCTAATGATCGTAACCCTTCCCTATTTTATACTAACCTTGATTTTTAGAATTCTAATGACTATTAAAATTTAGTCCAACTTATATAAGTACTTTTAGAACATATTAAACCTACGAATGAGCATAAATTATGATAATTGAGATGTAGGAACTATGTTTTGATATAAGAACTAAACTAAAGCTTATTGCATTTATATGTGTGTTCTAAATAAAGTATGATATGAGATGTTAATCAAAATATGTTAATATGATTGTTTGGTATAATAGCTTGGTGAAAATTCACAATGCCACAAAGATGTATCCCATTAAATAATTACATGGAAAGGAATATGGTTAATGCCTGCATTGGAACTTGGTTATAGATAGATAGGCATGCCTATAGGATTACAGTTGCAACTGCTACAATTAACCTCATTTAGGTTTATAGTTTGTCCCCGATTGGGATCATAATTTTAATCCCATTTGGATCCACAGTTTTGATACCTTTGGGTATCCACAAAAATAATACCTCCGGATATTCATATACTGATACCTATGGGTTTTTACAGTACCCGTTATCCATACCTACATAACTTAGGTGGGCATTCACAGAAAGAAATATGTTGATGAAAAATGACTACTTAACCTTATGCTACATTTGTTATCATACCTGTTATGGTTAATGTCATTGAATATGATTCCTTGTTATCATTTGGCAATGTAAATAATATACTCTTGTATGAAAGCATGTTTGAGTATGCTTGAGAATGACCGTTGTGAGTGATCATTCACATATTGATTGTTCTCCACTAAGCTATATAGCTTAGCACAGGTTTTTGATGGGGATTTAATTGAACCCTTAGTCTCACTAGACTGCGTATAGGATGAGTAGGGTATCGTTCCAAAGGGAACGGGGTAAATTTTGTATTGAAACCACAAAGAGTAGATAGATAGGTAATGAATAAAATAAAGATTGTGTATTTAATTAAATATCTAAACTACTTTGCATATATTAAATCAAATTAGATTAAAGATAACTTAAATGATGGTATGAATATATATTATAAATAAGAGAAGCAATTCATTTAAGAACAAGATCAAGTAATTGTATAGATGAAGTAACTGGAGAATTTAGCCAAGATTCTTTAAAGCAACTCTCGTTGTCAGTAAAGATGTGTTCATTTAGAGTCTATAAGCACTTTCGTGTCATTATAGAAATAAACAAAAATTATGAAGCTCTGTGCCAGTTCTTTAACCCCTCAAAGTGAATTCCTTATCTCTAAGTGAATTCAATGCTTCAAGTACATTCATTTGTTTTTCCATCAAAGAATTTCAACTCTCATTGCGAACAAATTGACTAACATGCCAAATATGGTGGCCAATCATACATAACAAATCAAAGCACACAAATGGATGTAAATCATACTTCATTCATAATAAGAATAATAAACATGTCTTAAATAAATACTAGTACATATTTATAATGTATAAAGGAAACTAGCCAAATACATATTTAAATTTAAGATAAACAAGAGAAAAAAACTTTATCTCTTGTTCCTTTGGCTATGTCCCTTTGCCATCTTCTAGTAAAAATTAAGTAAAAATATTTATCCCAAAATAATAATTGTATTTCTAAAAACTAAACATTGTTCGATCCCCTTTCAGAGCTTTTCTCCCATATTATAGAGATGAACTCTACAGATATGTCCCTTCAGATTAGTTGTCAATCATGAAAAGCTGTCCTAAAAAGTCTTGATGGTTGGCTGAGAGATCGGGTGCAAAAAAGTGGCATTGTTTGAAAACAGGTGCCTTATTCGACTCGTGAACTTTCTGTCGAGTCGTGAACTCTATCAGGTCTTCTTCACTCGTGATCTTTCCTCTGACTCGTGAAGGTGTACTGCCTTGCCTATCGAGTCGTGAATGCCTTCATAACTTGTGAGCATGTCGCCTCTGTGTCATTCGTGAGCATCTTCACGTCTCGTGCCATTCTATTCGAGTCGTGAGCCACTTCATGACTCGTGAGCTTCATCCATGAATCTTCATCATTTCCTTAAATCACTTCACATTTGCACCAACTTTGACCTAAAACACAAATAATCACGTAAACTAAACATAAACACATAAAATACACATAATATTACATACTTAGCTACTTAAATAAAAGAAAATACATACTAAAAAGTAGACATTTTTCATGGCATCAGTTTTATCCATGTAGGTACTCCAGTTGTTTTTCTTTAGCAGGGCGATTTGATCTACAATAGAATGGCCAATCTTAGAAGGAGTTAATGTATGAAGACCTTGTCTTTTATTTTTTTGCTCTTCTACATTTTCATTTTGTACTACATCCAATAGCTATAAAGATATAAAACAGTTGTAAAGCTCTATGTAAATAGTAAATTCTTTTGGATATAAATGTTATCTAATGGGATGTTATGGCTAAGTGATTATTATTAATTATAAATTAATATGATGATGAATATGGATATTTTTATAGAAACCCTTGGGTAGTCTTTACATTTTGGTATCAGAGACATAGGTTTAGGTTGTTCTAGCTACTAGATGTATAAAGACATACATGTATAGGATGACTTTGGTGTTGGCCTAATGCAGACTACCCATATTTTCTTATAGATAGCTGATCATGGAAGGATCTCGGGAATCAGTAAAAGAAATAGTTGAGACTAACTTACCAGTGAGATCAAATCCTTCTAATCTAGAATTTTTAGCCTCTACACAGAGTAATTTACCTATAGTTACTATTCCTGAGGAAGCTTTATTGAAACTTTTTCAGGATATGGCTCAGATTTTGCATAGGATGATAGCTCCTAAAGCTCCCATAGCAGAAGTTAGAAAGCATGAAGTAAAGGAGTTCTTTGACACTACACTAGAAGAGTTCAGAAAGGAAAAGTATTGGTTGGAAAGAACCTGATGTATATTTGATGAGATCCAATATTCGACTAGTCAAAAAGTAACATGTGTTCTGTCTTTGCTTTAGGGATGAGCATATGACTACTGAAAGTTAGTGCTACAACAACCTCAATTACTTGACCCCCTCACTTGGGATTTCTTTGAGGAAGAATTCAAGAAAAGATATGTAACAGAAGCTTACAAAAAAGAGAAACTGCGACAATTTTTAAATATAAAGTAAAGAGGCATTGTAATGCCCCTAATGATACCCTAGGAGGGGTAGATGGTCATTTCGCACAAGACAGAGATTGATTTTGTGGTTAATTAAAAGAAATTTCAATGTAGGGACTTAATTGAAAAGATCAAGTAAAAGTATTGTGGCAAAAATAGAAATAAAGAAAGATGAAAGATTAAAGTAAAAGACATAAGTTTAAAGAGGGATTAAAGTGAACTTTGCCAAGATTTTTGTTGGCATCCAATAGGAAATAAGCATTTGTGAGTTTTTGATAGAGAGAAGGGAAGGAGAAAGATAAAGGATGTGGGAGTGTGTGTGTTTTTGTGTGGCCGGCCATACTTGGCCAAGGAATTGGTTTCTTTTATTTTCTTTTGTGCTTTCATCTTCTTCTCTTCTCAAGTCCACGAAGTGGCTGCTCCAAGTAAAGAAAAAGCTGAAGATGGTAGAGATGTAGAGCAAGGAAAAGAGAGATAGAAAGAAAGGAATTTTGGTGCTCAAATAAGGTTTGGGAGTTATGTTAGTGCTTTATGTGTTTGTAGTTGAAATAAATTGTTATATGTGCTCTTCATGATCTATAGTTGATTGTTGAGTGAATATTTGAATGTATATTGCATGAGAAAGATGATTTGTGTCTTAGGAAGTGAGTTGGTGAAAACCTGTTTTCGGATCACATGAACCAGTCCTAGTAAAACTGGCATAAATCCCTCTGTAGAGGTCTGATTGATGTGATTCCAGTTTTATATGAAAGATAAGACCTATATCTACAACTTTGTAGAAGAAATCGGGACCTAAATCTGTCTCTAGAGTGCCCGAAAATGAACTTGAAGTGGACAGATCCCTGCTGTCCGTCCCTTGTGAACAGTCTTCGGTTTTTAATGAATATCTTGAGTTTTAGAAGTCTTATTTGAGTGATTTTTGATGTTTTAGAAACTAGAGACATAGCGTAACAACTTTGTAGAAGAACACTTTCGCTGAAAATGACGTTTTCTGGGTCAAAATCGATATAGAAGTTGAGACAGAAAATCTGTCTTTGAGCGATTTTAGGCATCACGGTTACTATGAGTTTCATAGTAACCGTGAGGCAGTCCAGAACCTAAATGCACCCTATCTCACGGTTACTAAGAATTTCATAGTAACCGTGACCCCTTTAAAAAGTAAATAACACGGTTATTACTCCTCCGGTAATGACCGTGAGGTAGTCTGGCGTAGTCCAGACCCGAAAGAGCAATTAGGTCACGGTTACCATGAATTTGGTAGTAACCGTGACCCATAAAGCATGTCTTGGCCACGGTTACCATGAATTGGTAGTAACCGTGACCCTCCCTCAAAGTTCAAACATGAAAGTTAAGACCCCATGTGAAGCATAAGATTAACTATTCTTCCTTAAACATGTATTTTACCTTAAATACAAAGTATATGACATTACTCAACCATAAACATATGAAATGTATAAGAAATGTTAAGGCAACGTTTATATTGTAATATATGATGCTTGTACATGTTTATTTGAATGTGAATTTATGAAATAGCACAATTATATGATAATGATGATGGCATACATGTGTATATCGTATGTTATACTCATAGTATGTTATATTGCTTTGAATTATTCTACTTTATAGTGGAATACACTAATATGAATTGATGAATTATATACTATGAATCTAATGTTACATGAGATATGTTATGCCTGCACATAGAGACCTGGTTGTGGATAGATAGGCATGCCTATAGGGTTATCGCAGCTGCTTCTGTTTGACTCTTATGAGTCTTCTGTAAGTCTCTACATGAGGCTTGTCTCTACATGAGACTTCTGATTAGGTATCTTCGGATAACCTTCTGATTAGATACCTTCGGGTATCCTTCTGTTTGGATACCTTCGGGTATCCTTCTGTTTTGATACCTTCGGGTATCCATTGCACCCGTTATCCACACCCACAGGAATTTACGCAGGCCATTGATGTAAATAGTGATATGTTTTTACAGTTTAAAACTGTTACTGTTCTGATTATATGATATTGTTATATTTTTATTAATCCTATAAGGCATTGTATTTTATTCCTGTTAAATGATTGGTGCTAACCACTGTGTGTGGTTATCAATATGTTATTATTTTGCTCCCCACTAAGCTTTATAGCTTAGCACGAGTGTTTATCCGTGTAGGTACTTGAAGTCAAGGTGCTTTCTGTTGGGACAAGAACTGCTAATGTAAAGCCAACACTAGAGATAAAAGAGAGTCTATTACATTTGTAATTCATTTTCTTTTTGTATTTATTATGTTGTATTAAAGAACCTTAATTAAGAGAACATTTTATTCATAGTATATTGAGATATGCATGTGAAAATAACAACAACAACTAACAGGACTATAAAGGAAATAAATTATCATATGTAAAGAACTTATTTAATGAAAAGTTTGGGTGGACTAGTGCGGTCCTTACATTTTGGTATCAGAGCAAAGGGGACGGCGATACGTAACGCCCGATCCTTGGGAACTCTCGCATGTGAACAGTGGCGAAGCGTGACTCTCCGCCCAAGGGCTTACGGGGATGGTGATATGTTCCGCCCGTGAGTGCTCTGATAGGTGCCTTGTGTAGCCACACTGGGGATGTAACCCAGACAGTTACAGGCATGATGGTAGCTGAGTATGAAAAAGAATTTAGCTATCTAAGAAAATATATGTCGAAAGCTATGGTAACCAAAGCCTTTAGGTGTCGGTAGTTTGAGGATGGTTTGAATGATTGCATTCGGAAACACTTGATTGGAGCTACCTCCTTGCATACAGTGGACTATTACCTATTAGTAAAGGCTACCATGCAAGTAGAGAAGAGTGAAATGGTTAAGAAAGAGAGAGAACAGAAAAGAAGATTTGCTAGAGGTGGTGCATCTGCAGGAAAAAGACCTCAAGTTGCATAAGGAGACCAACCAGTTAAATCTCTTAACAATCCTGCTATTCGGGATAGTCGACAGGGAACATTCACACCATCTAAATCGAGTAAGGAGATATCAACTGGATAGGGTCAAGGACAGCCACCAAAGTGTACTTACTGCTTTAGAAAGTATTTGAGCACTTGTAAGATGCTGATAGGTGCATGTTTCAAATGTGGTAGCATAGGTCACTTCAAGGCCAATTGTCCATTAAACTAAGAACAAGGATCTTTATAGGAGGGTAGAAGAGGAGCTTCTAATACACCCTTAGCTGGTAGAGGATGTGGAAAAATTCGAGGTGGAGCTAGTTAGTTTAAAGCCTAATCTAGAAATTCCTCTGAGATAGTTGATTGGCCTTTTGCTCCAACACCTTCTGCCCAAGCATGTGCAATGAAACCCAAATAAGATATGAATGCCTCGAAAGTTATAGTGGGTACTTTTTTACTTTTTAATGCTGATGTGTATGTGTTTATTGATACAGGTTTTACCCACTCATATATGTGTATTAGGGATTTGAGTAAAAATATGGCGAATGTAGATCAATTAAATTTTGAAATTTGTGTAACTAGTCCTTTGGGCCACATTATTTATGTTAATAAAGTACGTAGGCATTATCCTATCATGATTCAAGGGAGAGAATTTTCAGCTAACTTAATAAAGCTAGCATTTCATGAGTTCGATATGATTTTAGGCATAGATTGGTTAGTTAAACACCAAGCCATAGTGAATTGTAAGGCAAAGATAGTAGAACTTAAAGATAGAGAGGGAAAGGGTATAACAGTTTAGGGTATTAGATTAAAACCCCTAACAAATGTCATATCCATTATGCAAGCTAGACGTTGCCTTAGGAAGGGGTGTGATATATTTTTAGCCTTAGTACTTAATTTAAAGAAAGAGAAAGTGAATCTATAAGGCATACCAGTGGTCAATGAATTTCTTGATGTGTTTTTAGAATAATTATCGGCTCTTCCATCTGAAAAAGAAGTAGAACTATTTATAGAAACCTTACCAGGAACCCCTTATATCTTTAAGGCTCCGTATAGAATGGCATATTCAAAATTAAAGGAGTTAAAAGTCTAGCTATAGGAGCTACTAGATAAGGATTTCATCAGGCCCAATGTATCTCCTTAGGGTGCACCAATGTTATTTGTCAAAAAAAAAAGATTGTACCCTAAGGATGTGTATTAACTATAAACAACTCAATAAGGTTACAGTGAAGAATAGATATCCCTTGCCCCAGATTCAAGACTTATTTGATCAATTAAAGGGTGCAGGCGTATTTTCTAAGATTGATCTATGGTCAGGATATTACCAGTGGCAGGTAAAAGATGTGGATATTCTAAAAATTGCTTTTAGAACTCGATATGGCCACTATGAGTTCTTAGTAATGCCTTTTGGGTTAATAAATGCACTAGTAACCTTTATAAACTTGATGAATAGGGTATTTAGATCCTATTTAGATCAGTTTGTAGTTGTATTTATTAATGACATACCGGTCTATTCTCAAAATGAAGTGGAACATGCTGAATATTTAAGGATTGTTCTACAGATGCTACGAGAGAAACAGTTATATGCCAAACTGAGCAAGTATGACTTCTGGCTTAAAGAAGTTTTTTTGGACATATTATATCATCTGAAGGTATCAGGGTAGATCTTAATAAAATAGAAGCCATTGTCAATTGGAAGCCATCCCAAAATGTAGCAGAAGTGAGGAGTTATCTTGGATTGGCTGGATATTATCACCATTTTATGAAAGGATTTTCCATTATTGCCTTACCGCTTACTAAGCTACTTCAGAAGGATGTCAAATTTTAGTGGATAGATAAATGTCAAATGAGTTTTAAGCAACTGAAAAAGATGCTAACAGAAGCCTCAGTTCTCACTCAACTGACGTCCGATAAGGAATACACTATGTATAGTGATGCATCCAGGAATGGATTGGGTTGTGTGTTAATGAAAGAGGGCAAAGTTGTTTCATATGAATCGAGACAATTGAAGCCTCATGGACAAAACTATCCTATGCATGATCTAGAGTTAGCAGCTGTAGTGTTTGCTTTGAAAATTTGGCGACACTACTTGTATGGAGAAAGATGTAAAATTTACACATACCATAAAAGCCTTAAGTATCTGCTTACACAGAAAGAGCTCAACTTCAGACAACGATGGTGATTGGAATTATATAAAAACTATGACTGTATAGTTGACTATCATCCAGGTAAAGCTAATTTGGTGGCTGATGTATTGAGTCGAAAAAATGATGGCCTCATTATCATTACAATAATGCAGATGGAGATTTATATCTAATGGAGCATTAATAGCTCAACTAAAAGCTCGATCCAATGTAAAGCAAACAATAATTGATGCCCAAAAAGCTGATGAAAAGTTGCAGTGGATAGTTCAAACAATACAAAAAGAAGACCTATCAAAGTGCTCAATAAAGGAAGATGAAGGCATGTATTATCGAAACAGGTTATGTGTGTCGGATAATAAAGAGTTAAAAAAACCTTATTGTGAGAAGCACATAACACAATTTTCACTATGCATCCCGGAGGCAATAAGATGTACCAAGACATAAAGCAATCTCATTGGTGGCCAGGAATAAAAAGAGATATGGCAGAATATTTTTTTAAATGCCTGACTTGCCAACAAGTGAAAATGGAGCACTAGTTCCCTTATGGGTTATTGAATCCCATTCTAATTCCACAGTGGAAATGGAAAAATATTACAATGGATTTTATCACAGGGTTGCCTCTAACTCAAAATAAATATGATGCAGTGTAGGTAATCGTAGATAGGCCAATCAAAGCTATTCATTTCATATCGATTTGATCAGATTATCCACTGGATAAGTTGGCAGAGTTATATGTAAATGAAATAGTTCGGTTGTATGGGATTCCAGAATCAGTAATCTCTGATCACGATCCAAGATTTACCTTTAGATTTTGGAAGAGTTTGCAACAAGCTCTAGGTATTAAACTCCATTATAGTATAACATTTCATCCACAAATAGATGGACAATCTAAGAGAATTATTCAAGTGCTAGAGGATATAATGAAAGGATGCATAATGGATTTTCCCAGTAGTTGGGATAGATATCTTGCATTGATGGAATTTTCCTACAATAATAACTATCAGGCTAACATTGGTATGGAACCCTATGAACCTTTATATGGTAGGAAGTGCAGAACCCCAATTTGTTAGATTGAGTTAGCTGAGAAGAAGCTAATTGGTCCTGACATAGTTAAAGATACTGAAGAGAAAGTAGAGGTTGTTAAGCAGAGATTGAAAATTACCCGTGACAGACAAAAATCATATGTAGATCTGAAGAGAAAAGACATTGAATATCAAGTGGGAGATAAGGTATTCTTAATGGTCTCACCATGGAGGAAAGTATTGCGATTTGGCAAAAAATATAAACTTAGTCCAAGGTTCATTGGCCCATATAAAATTATAGAACGAGTTGGACCTGCTGCTTATATATTGGCACTCCCTCAAGAATTATCTAAGTTGCATGATGTCTTTCATGTTTTCATGCTTCGAAGATACTGATCAGATGAGTCATACATATTGCCCCTATAGAAGATAAAAGTACAACCTGACTACTCATATGATGAAGAACCGAAAGAAATACTGGCTAAGGAGACTACATAGCTACGCAATAAATAAATTCCTTGATTAAAGTGCTATGGCAACATCATGGCATGGAAAAGGCCACATAGGAACCTGAAGAAGCCATGAGGGCACAATATCTATAGCTTTTCAATCCAGGTACAAATTTCGTGGATGAAATTCTTTAAGAAGAAGAGAAATGTAAGGCATCTAATTAGACCCTAGGAGGGTACATGTTGGTGTCCATAAAAGATTATAAATATGTGTATGTGTACAATTATTAAATTTCAAGTAAGGGTAATATGGTCATTTTAAGCTAAAGCAAACTTTGGGGCTAATTAAAGGAAATGCACAAAATAAGGACTTAATTGAAAAGAGAAAGGGTAATTTTATGGGTAGAAGTGTGAATGTGGAGAATGAAGGGGCTTAAGAGCAATATTAAAAAAGATTAAGTAGAGACCAATAAAAGCTTGACATCTCTCTTTTCTCTAGAATTCACATGAGAAGTGAAGAAATATGTAGGGTATGAGAGAGTGTGAGGCCCCAATCACGACCCTAATAGGATTATTGTTAATTGATGAGGATTTTCGTTAATTAAGGCAAAATTGGATTATTTCACAATTATCGGGGTTGAGTTCCAAGAAGGATATTTTGATAATTTCAGCATGTATGTATTTGAGCATGGGTAAGCTGTACTTATAAGGAAATATGTAATTGAAATTAAATTAGAAGTCTTGGAGTTAAATTGTGAGAAATGGAATTTAGGAGATAAAAGAGTATAAGGGTATTTTGGAAATTTCTTTTGGTGAGATATTTATCCCACTTAATTATTTAGGGATTCCTGGAGAAAAGGAGATCAGCATTTGAGGGAGATCTCTCTCTCTCTCTCTGTGTGATTTGAGGAAACTAGGGTTTTGATATTTGGCTTCATGAAAGAGAAGAGAAGAACCATGAGTAGTAGAGCTAGATCTTTAGGATTGAAGGAGTTGAAGCTCTAATAACAGGTATATGTACTGTTCACATGATTGATTTTGGAAAATTTCCCTTTTTTCTTGTTGTATGTCATCCTTGATATGGTTTAAGGCTAAATCTAGTAAAGTAAGATGAGTTTTAATGATTTAAAGCTTAGAGGATCATTTAAGTAAGTGGGGAAGTGAGATATGGGATTTAAATTCATGTAATGCATAATCGAGGTTTTGGGTTTTTGTTATCTTCTCATGCACGGCCAATTATGGCCTTTTGCCTTTGATGTACATGGCCTTTTGTCTTTGATGTACACAGCCACTCATGGCCTTTTGTCTTTGATGTACACGACTACTCACTCTTTTCTTCCTTGGGAGTGCACGGCCACTCATCCATTTTCTTCATGGAAGTGCACGGCCATTCACCCATTTTCTTTATGGGATGCACAACCACTTATGGCCTTTCTTCCTCTCATACATGGCCACTCAAGCTTTTGTTCTTTGGAATGCACAACCACTTACCTTTCTTCCCATGACATGCACGACCACTTGGCCTTTCTTCCCATAAAAGGCACGACCATTTATACTCCTTGTCCTTCTCATGCACGGCCACTTGTACACTCTATTTTTTTCAATGGTTCTTCTCCACCTCAAACTTTAGCTTATTGATAAATCGTGAGCAAAATATGGTATAGCCATGTTTATAAAGATAGTGATATAATAAGGAAAAATTAAGCTAGCTAGCAATGAGAAAGGTTGATGATGGTTGGGTATACAAGTGATGGGTAGTATGTTAATTGATTACCAATGAATTATATATATATATATATATATATATATATATATATATAGGTGTGACTACAAGAAGGGCTATTAGCTGAATTTGAGTGTTAAGAATGTATATTGGTGCCATTTGGACACCTAATTAACAAGAGTAAGAGATAATATAATAACATAAAGATTATGCGTTATTTAATGTGCCATATAAGGTTGTATTAGGTAAGTAAATCATCATACTCAATGTTATGCATTGATGTGCCTTTGCATGACATAGAAATATTATTATGATGTGGCCTGGTGACAATAAGATGATAGTGTCAAGGTTATAAGTTTAAGTTGAAAAGATGGGACATTGCCCTTTTGGCTTAGTCATATGACCACAGAAGTTGAGTTATGCCTTAAGACCTAATGGAAAGTAGTGACTAGCCTTAATATAAAGAAACATGCTTATCTGTTTGCTTATGCAAGGTATTTTATTAGGAAAAACTCATACCCCCCAAGTAATGTGCTGGCATATAAGATGGGATAATATTGCATAAACGTACCTGAAGGTAAGATATTATAAGATAAAATATACAAGTATGATGATTTGATGCATATATGATCCCGTTAGAGTATATAACCTGTTGTCCATGATCTAATAGACTATATGTAAGGCCCCTCAGTACACCCTAAAAGAATTATCACTAATTAATTATGAATGTCCATGTTTAATTAAGTATAAATGTATGAAAAAGGACTTAATTGAAAAGAAAAAGGAAAAGTTCAGGGGTAATTGTAGAAATAAAAGAAGTTGAGGGACCAAATAGCAATTTTTGCTTTAAATTGACATTTGGACCAATTGGAAGCAAGAGAAGGGAGATTTTTAGGGGTGAGATGGCTGGCCAACTTATGGCCTTGGTCTTCATCTTCATCCTCCATTCTTCTCTCTCTCTAACCCTAAACTCTCTCGCATCCTCTCTCTCTCTCTAGATTTCTTTGAATTGGAAAAAGGAAAAGAAAAAGTTTTACTTGGATTTAGTGGTAAGGTATCTTTATTATTCTTTGATGTATTTGGTTTATGAAATAGCTAGATAGGTTTTCATAGAGATGTTTTATGTTTTATAGAAGGTGAATCAAGTAAGGGAAAAGGGAAAGAGGCCACTCAAGGTTGAAGGATTTGGAGCTAAATTAAGGTATGGGAACTTAGGGTCTTGTATGTATATATATATATTGACTTGTCATGAGAGAGATCTTGAGTGTCTCTATTATGTGTTTTATGGATGATTTGAAGCTTAG
Organism: Excoecaria agallocha; assembly: GCA_037975025.1. Classification (NCBI taxonomy): domain Eukaryota; kingdom Viridiplantae; phylum Streptophyta; class Magnoliopsida; order Malpighiales; family Euphorbiaceae; genus Excoecaria; species Excoecaria agallocha. The sequence continues at coordinate 37,907,053 of CM075814.1, forward strand.
AAGGGTTTAGAGTTGAAAAGATACAAGTTTTGTTGAAAATATGAAAATCTGTTTTAGAGATTATTTGACCATTCTGTACCTTTTGCTCATATATTGAGCTATGGTTGTTCAAATGATGAAATTCCAGTTGATATGGAAACTATACTTACATACCTTGATTTTTCTAGAAGAGACTGAAACCCGATTTTCACTGCATGATAGTGAAAATCGGTATTGAAATCTGGTTGTGGTTGTGATTTTTGCCCTCATGAATAGTCTGTTGTTTTTCTTGCATAACTGAAGTTTTACAGGTCCTATTAAAATGATTTTTGGTGTTTTGAAAACTAGAAACTTAGGTCTACAACTTTGTTGAAGGCCATTTTGGCTAAAACTGTTGTTTTTCAGGTCAAAAATGGTATAGAAGTCGAGACTGAAAATCGGTCTCGAGGCGGTTTAGGGCTCACGGTTACCATGAATTTCATAGTAACCGTGAGGTGCCTAAGTTTTCAGTTCAGACCAAAAGTATTTACTAGACCACGATTACTAAGGTTTCATAGTAACTGTGACCCATTCTCGTAGCATTACTTCACGGTTCTACTCTAAGCTTAGTAACAGTGAGGTAATGAGCTTTTGGTCCAGAAGCAAAATCCGAACTATCTCACGGTTACTAAGGATTTATTAGTAACCGTGACCCGAGTTCACAACCCTACTTCATGGTTATTACAAAAATGTTAGTAACCGTGAGGTAGCTCGTTGTTTAGTCCAGAACTGAAGTGCATCTTGGCTCACGGTTACTAGGAATTTGATAGTAACCGTGACCATTATTATAAGTCAGGTCTCACGGTTACCAAGAATATGATAGTAACCGTGACCCTCCCTTGTATTTTCTTTGATTTCTTTTGAGGTACAGACTTGTCTAAGCCCTTCCTAAGCTTATAAATCATCCTAAATTACAGTTAAGTAACAAAATGTATTCTCTATAAATGCAAGGTTGCTTATTGATTGAAAGGTGAGTTTTTATTACTCAATTAGAAGCATACATGAATTTATTTCAAATAAGTTACAGTATATGATTATTAATTATGCTATGAAAAGGAGAATGCATACTATTATAAGGATTAGCATTTGTTAATGTTATATGGAATGATAAAGATGAAATTTCACGATATATGAAATATGATATGCTATGCCTGCACTTAGAGACTTGGTTGTGGATAGATAGGCATGCCTATAGGGTTTCTGTCGTAGCTGCTTCTGTTTGACTCTCATGAGTCTTCTGTTTGACTCTTATGAGTCTTCTATTTGTCTCTACGTGAGACTTCTGTTTAGATACCTACGGGTATCCTTCTGTTTTGATACCTTCGGATATCCATTGCACCCGTTATCCACACCCACATGAATTTACGCAGGCCATTAATGCAAATAATGATATATTCGAATTAATGAATAATGTTATGTTTGTAGAAATTCAGTAAAGGCATGGTATTTTATTATAATAAATGCTTTGTAATAACTATTATGTGTGGATATCAGCATGTTATTAGTTGTTCCCCACTAAGCTTTATAGCTTAGCACGGGTGTTTATCCATGTAGGTTCGCATGGTAGAACTTTTGCTCAGGGACAAAGCCAACAATCTCCCAAGCCAACACTAGATTAGAAGTTGCATTTAAATGTATGAGATTGATTTTGTATCTCTTTTGGTTACATCTAATGTATTTGTATATGTAAAGGCATGTAATTATAAAGTTATGTAAAGAATGATCAACAACATGTGAAGTATAATCTCATGATCATACATAATATGCATAGGATGTATGTACATATGCATTTATAATGAATAAGTCACAGCTTTAATGAGATTAATGAATGTAATTAGTAACGATAATCTGGATTAGTTAGTATAGTCATTACACTATAAAAGTAAACTAAGGACTTAACTAAGAACAAGTGTTGACCTAATGATGTAATTAGTGTATTCATCTTAATATATCGCTCATAGCTACTTAAATATTGTTTAAGTGATAATGTGTTGATATGAATGACTATGATATGGTATGGAAGCTACTCCCAGCGAACAGCAACAAGGTATGTCATTGAGAACTGTTGATGAAGTAGATAAATGCAATATCTATTGTTGATGTATCTATGTTATGATAAGTGGTCTAACTCAATATGTGAACAAGTATAAATAGCAAAAGCAAGTATTGCCATGATTCAAGTTGCATTTATATATATATGGATATGCATTTAACGTTATGAAGACTTTTAACAACAAGACCCATACTTTCATATTGCCTCATGGAAATCATGCATAATGGTGACTATGATGAGATAGGTCAAGGAAATGTTATATTTTATTATGTTTGTATAACCATGCAACTATTATGATATGAATGAATGAAAAATTGATGCAACTATATGATCATATGATAACATCCATGTGTACTGGAGCCTAGAGCTCAATATTGCAGTATGATAAGAATAATGTGCTTTCTCATATAACTGATGGCATTAAGTAATGACACTATACTAAGTAAAAAAGAATATGTTGAATCGAAATATGGTTAAGAACGGTAAAGCCTGCGGGTCTTAGTTTAGTTGTGGATTAGATAGGCATGCCTAGAGGGATACAATTTCAGCTGCCATAATTGACCTTGTTTGGGTCTTGTTCCTTAATGGGACCATTACTCGACCCCGTTTGGATCTATAGTTTGTTCTTTGCTGGAATCATTGTTCAGCCCCGTTTGGGTATATTACTTGATATCTTTGAATATCCATTGTTTGATACCTTCGGGTATCCATTGCTTCCGTTATCCATCCTTCAAACTAGTACTTAGGCAGGCTATTAAAGATGATAATATGTACACAAGATAAAGTAGAACATACATTAATTACTTCACTTACGTAATGTAAGCATGATGAATGGCCTATTATATTGCTTATCATGATTCCTTTTGGGCTATAAACTGTTTCAATGAAATGAAATTATTGGAATGTATACCTATGAGATGTAAATTGCCATGCTATGATAGAATACATACAATGTTATAATAAGAATTGTTTGGACTATAGCATACATAGTGAGTTTCATATGCTTTGGTATTTATGAACGTATGTATGTGATAATTGGACCTTCGCGGGTAATCACAATACGTAAGGCTGTTCTCTGTGATTGCATGCAAAGCTGATTAGTCAATACCTATAAATGCTTACACCTGTATGTGCACTCTAATAACTCTGACATAAGCCAAAGGACAGTGTATGGCATAAAATGATGTTAATTAACATTTAGTTCCCATAATAGGACAACACTAAGGAATACATGGTTGCGAACAAAAATTGTGAGTTATAATTGTATTTCATAATTATGATTGTATGATATATATATGAAGAAATCATTCCTAGTAATAAATCTATGGTCGTTTTATGACATAGCACTCCCGTGTGCATAGATCTATTATTGAATGCATAACTTATACAACAATGTGATGAAGGCATAAAGTTAAAGTTTTATTCTATCAATAATCCTGATGTCTGAACTTTGAAGTAGTAAGGATTAGGAAGGGTATGAATCAAGTTAGTTTAAAGGAAGAAAAGAAGTAAGCTTATAAAGATAGTAATTTGACAAGTTTTCAAGACAAGATAATTTACAAAATGCTCTATACGTTAGTAAGTATGGTTTTATTATTAAGTTTGAGGACTTTCCCAATATGTCTATTATGAAATGATCAATATAATAGACTCATATGTTACTCTGTTTATTGTAAAAGTTCTGCATATATGTGTGTGTGTGTGTGTGTGTGTGTGTATAATAAGATGACTTAGGAAAAAAAAGGTTATCTATGGAGTTTTGTTTTCCACTAAGCTTTATAGTTTAGCACAGGTTTGTTTATCCATGTAGGTTTTAAGATAAGCTCCAGTGGATTGATAGCTCGAGTAGCTCGGCTACCATTGAAGATAGGTTTTGGCAGATTGCAGTTGTACTTAAGGATGTCAAGTGATTGAAGGCCATTTATGTTATGCTTTTATTATAAATTTGATTTAATTTATTATGGCATGTAATTATAGCTTGTATTATTAATAATTATTATTGCTACCTGATCTTTACTAGATTTATGATGATGATGATTGATGATTATCCATGGTTAGTGGATTAGGGTGTTACAGACAGAGTTGGTCGGCCACTTCAGCCTACCAAAGAAAGCCATTGTCCCATCTCTAACCCCTTAACACTCCCTAAAAATAGCAACTCCATCACTAAAAAGAGAGAGAAATTAGAGGTTACTAATTTAGGGTAATTACTTTCTCTCTTCCTCTCCTTTGTTTCTTGTAAATTTATATTTAATTTGAGGAAGAATATATGAGTTTCTTATGTTGTAATATCATATAGATCTCTCCTTTATAGAGGGACAATCCAGCAAGGAAAAAGAGAAGGAGAGAACAGAAGATTAAAAGAGGAAAAGGTGCTCACAAAAGAGGTATGGAAACTTCTCATTATATGTGTGTGTATGGCCTTGTATAAGGCATATGAGATGTGTATGGGAACTTCTCATTATATGTGTGTGTATGGCCTTGTATGGGACATCTGAATCGTTACTACTTTCCTTAGCCTTATAGGTAATAGCCAAATACTCATTACCATACAGGTCTCTAAGCACATACCATTCTGGTAACCCAGGCCTAAACATGAACACTGGCAGTGGCATAATATTGTAAGCTTCCTTCTTTTCTTTTTTTTAGATAAAAAATATATCGAGAATCAATCAAACAAAAATTGTATAAGGTATATTTCTATATTAATGGATTTATTTATTAATTGTTATAAGTAATGTATAATTAATATTATGATTCATTTTTAGAATAATACATACACACACACATATTGCTTATAAGTGAATAAGATGGCAAGAAAATTTAAAAAAGAAGGGTGTAAAGAATACAAAAAGTTATATATTATTTATGGCAATACAATTGCTACCAGAGCTCATTCTCATCTTATAACTAAAGTTCTTCTATTAGTGAAGATGAAAATAATAATAAAGAATTTGATAGTTCTGATGAATAGGATGAAAATACAAATAAAAAGAAAAAGTTGAAGAAAACAAGTGATGAAGGATCTAATAGTAAAAAAAAAAAGAGAGCTATTTCAAAATTCAATAACTCAAACATTGATCAACCTTGGAGAAAGTTCAAAGGAAAAAGTAGAATTTTTGGAGAAGAAAATGAATTTAGGAACAACATTCAAATCAGTTGATAATTCAGATGATAATTTTGGAACACAATCAAGCAATGATAAAGAATTAATTCTTAAATGTCTTGAAGCATTGCAAAATCTTGACATAATAGATGAATTGTCTTTTGCAAAAACAGTTAAACTTATCCATGATGATTTACTATGGAGAGAAATGTTTTTGGCCATGTCGAAAGAAAAAAAGAAAGAAAGATTGGATTTTGAATATCCAAATTTGATTTCTTATTATTACATTTTTGCATTCTTTTTGTTTGTTATCTTTTGAGTTATACAAATGTTTTGTTTGATGTTGGATTTTTTTAATTGACATTGAAGATTTGGTTATTATTAGAAATGGTTGAAATATATTTCTTTTATTTTATTATACATAGATATTATTTTTAAAGATTTTTAGATTAATTATTTTTATTTTTGACAGGGATATGAATTTAGATTTTTTTTCTGATTCTGATGAGGAAATCGAACAATTTTTAATGATATTTGTGAACTATCAATATAATTTTATGTTCAATGATAAACCTGGACCTCAAAGAATTTTAAAATTGACAGGTCACGAATGAGTGGTTGAGGTATTAAACAGTCATTCAATGACATGCTATGATTTATTTCGGATGGATAAAAATATTTTTATTATTTTATGTGAGGAATTAAAAGGTAGAATAACATTGAAAAATTTCAAGTTTTTAATAGTGCAAGAACAAGTGACAATTTTTCTTCTTATCATTTGTCAAAATGACCGACAGAGAGTTGTGGTACATTGTTTTCAACATTCAATAGACACGATCTCTAAACATTTTCGAAATGTGCTATATGTATTTATACAATTGGTAAACATGTGATTGTTCCTCTATTGTTCGATGAAACACCTTCAGAGATAAAAAAAAATAATTCAAAGTACTATCCATTTTTCTAGGTAATGAGAAATTTTAATTTTTTTATATAAATATAGTCTATTGCTTATTAATTGTTACTTTTATAACAGAATTGTATCGAAGCTATAGATGGTACACACATTTCTACACAAATTCCAGTAAGTTAACAAATTTCATACCATGGAAAGAAAACAATCCCTACATAAAATATCATGTGTGTTTGCTCATTTGATATATGATTCACATTCATCGTGACTGGTTAGGAAGAAACAACAAATAATTCAATAATTTTTTAGAATCTATTTTTAATCGAGCAAATAAATTTCCTATGCTTACATGAGGTAAATATTATTTGGTTGATTCAGGGTAGGCTAATATGCCTAGATTTCTTAGTCCATACAGTGGAGAACGTTATTATTTACATAATTATAAAGAATGATCAAATTCACAAGACCCAGAAGAAATATTTAATAATATGCATTCTTCGTTACGCAATGTCATAGAACATTGTTTTAAAGTTTTGAAAGCACGTTTTTCCATCCTTAGAGACATGTCTCCATACGACATAAAGCAGCAAAAATATATACCTCTTTCATGTTATGTGATTCATAATTTTATTAGAATGAACGGAAGTATAGATTCTTTATTTGTAGAATATGCAAATGAAAATATTATGCTTGGAGATGATCAAAAAAATAATGAAGTCAGTACATCAGAGTTGCAGGAACTATCAACATAAATGCAAGTTAACTTTATCAAATGAATAATACTCAAGATGGAATAGTGCAAAAATTAAGGTTCAATTATAATAATTAATATTTATATTATTTTTTTTGTTAAAGAATTATTAAATTTTTTTAATGGCAATAAATTTTAAGTTTTGTATTTTATTAAATATTTATTATTCAATATTAATAATTAGATGATATGTAATATCTATTTATGGATATTAAAAATATTATAATTAAAAATTATGAGATTGTTTTTAAATTTACAAAATAATTTTTGAAAAACAAATAACAAAAGCTAAAAATAGTTTTTAGATTTTAAAAAATAAAAGAAAAATTACCAAACACACCCTCAGGGTGCGTTCGATAAAAATGTAGGTTTTTAGTTTTCAATTTTTTTAAACTTCAAAAATTATTTTCAATTTTTTATTAACTATTTTTTGAAAAATTAATTTATATATTTAAAAATTGCATCATATTTTTTTAATTATTTATGTATATTTTTTAATTATTCATGTTTATTATGATAATGATTTTGACGGTAACGGCAGTAGTGGTAGCAGTAGTTGGATGTTGCTGACAGCGGTGGCGGCAATAGTGGTGATAGCGGTGACGGTCTGGTGGTGATGACAGTAGTGATGATGGTGGTGGTAGCGGTGATGGTATGGTGGTGGCAGTGACAATGGTGTGGTGGTGGCGGTAGCAATAGCGGCTGTGGTCACAACTACGGTAGAGGTGACGGTAACGGTGTGATGGTGGTGATAAGTTAATAATGAGAATAAAGTAATTAAATTATTGATACAAGTAAAATCATAAAAATCACATTTTGAAGTTTTTTAATTTTTATTTTTGGCATGAAAATTACTTTTTTAAATTTTTTGTAAAAATCAAAACGGAAACAAACCTGCTGAATGCTTTTTTGTTTTATTTTTAAGAAAAAAATCAAAAAACGAAAATAAAATCACATCAAAACACATCCTAAGAGATTATATATATATATATATTGTCTAAATAATTTTATTGCGACCAATAATTAGTTGGCTCAATTGGTAAAATATTTGTTTTTCTTAAGTTTTAAGTTAGAGTTTTTGTGAATGGAAAAAAAATAACATTGGCATAGTTGTACTTTAATAGTAAATTGATCTGAGGAGCTTACGAGTCTTCGGATACTTATATATATATATATATATATATATATATATATATATATATATATATATATATATATATATATATATATATATTGCGTGTGTAAATAATTTTATTGCGACCAATAATTAGTTGGTTTAAGTGGTAAAATATTGTTTTTCTTAAGTTTAAAGTTAGAGTTTTTGTGAATGGAAAAAATGAACATTGGCACAGTTTTACTTTAATAGTGAATTGATCTGAGGAGTTTATGAGTCTTCAGATACTTAGTAATCACACTAAAAATAATTTTATTGCATTTCGTGTTAAAAAATAATATAGTTCTATTACTGATTTTTGTTTGGAAAGAACAAATTTTACAATTACAAATAGAAAAAGAAAAAAAGAAGACAAAGCTAATATGACACATTTGGGCCTACTCGAAAGTTGAAAAGTAGTGGAACTACTGCGGCTTAAAAAAGCTAAGTTTAGTACCAGCATTAACAACAACATAAATCCCAGCAGCAATTTGGGCACCACTAAGAGCCATACCAAATATACCTAATCCCCAATTAAGGCACCACATAGGACTATAAGCCTTGGGTTTCTTCATCTTCAGCCACATGAAACATGGATAAGCTAAAGTGACTGGTAATGCTATTCCTCCAATTAGACCAGCTACATTTCCCAAGAATGGAATTGCTACTGCCACAAAGAAGCACAAGAATCCGAATATTGCCCTTATAATTGCCCTCAGCCACCAGGGACATGCCTGCTTCTTCCTCCTTGTGTATACTGATTCTAAATCGTCAAACGTTGGCATCCCATATATTTGGAATGAGCTTACAGCATTAACTATCACAAATAAGCTTGTTAATCCTAGGATAAATCTTGAAGTGTCTCTCCCGTGGAATGCAAACAAGGCTCGGAGCATCCCACCTCCAGGGATCTGCAATTCAATTTTCATAATTAGTGTAATAATCTTTTTTATTTATTTTTTTTTTCAAAAGTGATTTATGAATCGGCTATTTATGTGATTTTTAAAATATTTTTCGTGTTAAAACAATGATGAGAATGAGATATATTTTTAAGTTAATAAATCATGAAAATAATATAGTAGTTACCATTTGACCATACGCCCAGTAGCCTCCAATTGCGAGAGGAAAAAGGCACACTGCAATAAGTGCATATGCAAACCGGACTCCCTTCCACATGGGCACCCGTGATGGATGCTTCTCACTTGAAGGCATCGTAGCCTGCCATTTAACAATAAATAAATTAATAATGTTTGATAAATATGATATATTTCGTGATTGTTACCCAACTTATACAACTAATTCACGCAAACTATCAATAAAAAGAAGGAAGAAAATAGGACAGCGATTGATTGATTCTAACAAGAGGACTTTTTGGTCCATTAATTTTTCTATTCCTCTAATTAGTAAATTTTGGATAAAGTATTTACTTATGGTATGACTTATAATTAATGGGTTAGATTAACACAATTATTTGTTTTAATTTCTGGTCAATGACAGTACTTATATCTAAATTGAATTTGAAATAGCATGAAGCAATTTATTAATAAACTCAAAATGATTCAATGAATAAAAAAATTGAGATTACTATTATATTATTTTATAAATTTATTTATTCAATGGTTAAGGATAAATTTTTTGCCTCTATACTTTTCATTTTCAGCAAATAACATTGGTGCTTTTTTTTTTTTCAGTTTTTATCCCTAAAAATATTAAAATAGTAAATTTTTGCCCCTAAATATATTAAAATGGTCAATTTTTTTACTACTGAAAAGACTGTAATATTTAGCTTTTACCATTAAAAATATTAAAATAGTCGATTTTCATCTTCTTTTGGACGAAAATTTCTGTTAGCAAGAAAAAATGGAACGTGTCCATTGAAAAAGTGACAAATCAATATTTATAAGGATTAAATAATAGATGAGTGACATATATTAAAATTTCAATTTATTTATTCTTTTAATCCATGTAAGTTTATTTCGTTAGCTGCTTAAAATTTTATCTCTAAAAATGATAAAAATGGATTATTTTAATATTTTCAATAACAAAAAAATTATTTTAATATTTTTAGGAGTAAAATTTGACTATTTGAATATTTTCATGAAAAAAAATTAAAGGTATTTTCTAAGCAGCAAACAATTATAGGAGCAAAAATTGTCATCAACCCTTTATTCAATTACTCGGTCTTATATATATATATATATATATATATATATATATATATATATATATATATATATATATATATATATATATATATATATGTATATATATATATATATATATAAACATGTTTATGGGTTGATCTTTTTCCGAGTTACTTCATGACAATATATAATGGAAAAGGAGAAAAAAGCAAACATAAAATTAATAAAAAAATAAATTTGTGAAAGTAAATTTACCTGTATCTCAAGGATGAGATTATGACCTCTAAAGGCAAAAGCAATGATACCAAGGGCATTGAGGACGTCAAAAAACCTCGCAAGATCAGATGAAGCAGAGACAGGATTGTATGAAACACCAGGCATTCTTCCCTCAGCAACAGAAACAGCCCATATAAGAGTACAATACCCAACAGCAGTGATTGCTCCAACAAGAGATACTCCAGCTATGGAGTTCAAATTTGGGAGCTGCGATAGAAGAACTGCTGCACATGTAAACACTAAGTACCACTCCACTGTTGTTAATGTCTTTGCATTGCTTGTCTCTCCGCATACTGTCTGGAAGAACAACTTTGATGTGGATCCTCCTAAGATTATCAGAGCAGTACATGTACCTGCCGATAGATACATGATTGGGAAAGAGGCTAACCACTTTGATAATCTCTCACCTGCATCCCAGAGTCATCTAAATTTACACATCATCAAACATCTGCTGTTTAATTATCAGCATGTTAAGTTGATATACACGCGCCATTTATCTCTCTCTCGTGTTGAGTTCGCAAAGAAATGTAAACAGTGCACCTATATCAAGCTAAAGGATTCCGTTAATTGAAGGTTCAATGTCAAAAATAATTAAATGCTAACCGAAAGTGGCATTTGCGAGCTGCATGTATCTACTAAATCGAATGCCCTGTTCAGTATTTTCATGGAGTTGAACCAGCAAGAAAAGAGTGTAGAGCTGCCATATAAATGTTAAAGTCAAATCAATGATTCCCCAAGCCCTGTAAAACCACAAAATAGAAGGAATAATGTTATAAGAGGACTAAAATGAACTCAAACAAAAAACTAAATGTTAAGTTGTTTTGATTATCAGCACATACCAACCAAGAGTAGTAAAGGCGACAGGGAGGATAAGTGCTTGAATCCCAATCCCGGAACAAAGACAATGAAACGCAGCGTAGAATGCGTTTCCATTTTGAGACTCAGTAATGGGAAGCCAAGCATCTTGAGGATCAAGCTTAGTGAGGTGAAGAGCCCTTCTAATAGGGCTACCTAAAGGGGTAATAAAGCGAGGTGTTCTGATTCTTGGAGTTCCGATCTTAGGGGTGGCGGTTCTTGGAGTTCTGTTTGTGCTTGCTGGCTGTATGTGGTCGCCGACCGAGAGCAGCGGTGACCGAGACAAAGAGGGAGAATGGAACTGTGAAGGAGGAGCTGATATTGGAGGAGTTGGAGCATTAGAGCCTTGTCTTGGCGTGGCCGCAACAGGGGAGGCAGGTCTTGGCGTTGTAGCGGTGGAGGCAGGTCTTGGTGTTGCGGTGGCGGAGGAGGCTGGTCTGGGTGTTGCGGCGGCGGAGGAGGCTGGTCTTGGTGTTGTACAAGTGCTGGAACCAAATTCAAACTCCTCGGCCATTTCTATTCTAAGGCTGCTTCCACCACCTTTACCGATATGTTGCTGTTGGCTTTTTTATTTGTTTTGTATCAAAAACCAACTTCTAAAGTTGAATCATATACTCTAGTCTGCTAATTTATGGTAGAATTATCATAGTGTAGAATGGACTTGTTTATTTTATTATTATTATTATTTTTTATATAATACCATCCACGTTATGAATTTATTATTAGTTACATAAAAATATTTAAAGGGCACAAAAGCAGACACCCAAATTCATCAAAAAAACAGCTTTTGTGTAAATTCTTAATTGTATCACTGCGGTCCTAACAAGCAGCCTTAAAAATTCTGGTCAAAATTTGATACCCATTGACCGACAGCAGCCGTTGTAAGATTTGACTTGGAATTAGTCCCCAAGCTAATGTATGTAAGCAACAGTTATATTGAATAATTGAAACCATCGTAATTTATTATACCTTAACATGTAAATTTAGACTTCTTTTGACTTTTAACATGTAAATTTAGATGGATATTTGAAATTCTAGGTTGCTCGAATTTATTAGTATTTATTTAATTACTTTTAGCTGCTGATCTCTTTGTCATGAAACTTTCGCTATCTAACTTTGCCACGTTCAGATTCATAATATCATACATTTTTACATGTTATAAGAGTTGGATTAACTAATTTGAAAAAATTTTACGCAATTTTTACAAATAAAATTCTGATACATGAATAAATAGTTATATAGTATGATGTCAATTTATAATACACATATGATAAATTTATTTTATTTATTTAAAATTTTATTATTTTTAATAGTAAATTTGAACCAATTACATAATAATAAACTTAATTTAAGCTTAAAACATATTCGAAAAGTAAATTTACGTCATTTTCAATACATTAGGAGTGTATATATATATATATTATTCAAAAAGTAAATTTACGTCATTTTCAATACATTAGGAGTGTATATATATATATACACAAAAGATTATTATTATTAGTTACATAGGTAGAGGACAAATTAACCACAGGAATAGCAGTGTTGAATTCAAATAAGGTCTATTGGGGACAATGAATGTAATCCCTTTGCCACACTTTAAACTAGAAAAGGTCAGTCTCCACATAAATTAACAACCAAACCAATAGTCTAAAGTCTAAAATTCCCTCAAAGGACAATCTGGTGATAAGGTCTTAAGTCTACAATTTTGTGGTTTGAATATGAATAGAAGGTGAGTATATATAAATATGACGACGTCCATATATTCAAAACTATGTGAACTTATCTAATTTGTACATTGTATAATCATTAAATCAGTAAGACCATATTTCAAATATGTGATGTAAGGGTTGAACTCTAAAATTTTAGAATTTATTGGTTTCAACAGAAAATTTGATAAGGAGAACACAACACTACCCCAATCTAATTTTATTAATAATAAATATATAGTGTTAGACAATCTAATCCTAAAATATTTCAATCTCATTATTTTAGTTATAAGAAAACTTAGTTGATTTATCGCTCCAATTCATCAAAAATTTGACTTTCTTGGCATGTTAAACACAACCATACTCCTCCCCCACATAATTTCAAATTTCCTAAGCCAACTTCACAGTGCTGCAGTCTAGAAGGTTAATTAGAAGGTCAAAAGCAGCCTGCTTACCAAGTATTTTTTTTAATTAAAATAATTAATTATTTATAAAGAAAGAGATCTTTATAATCCCAAAACCATATTTTTAATATGCCTAAAAATCAGAACATGTCTTATTAGAATTTTCAATTGTATTAATTATATGATTACACAGAATATTTCATTACCAAGGACTGAAGAATTTGTGCAAACAAAAAAATAGTTTCTTTGTTGCCGGCTATACCCTTGACCTGTCAAATAATTGGTAGCACCACGAGGACCATATTACATAATTAATATATGGTTTTTTTTCAATCAAATTATAGTTTGATTTATAGAGGCAAGGAACTTCACACACACACATATATATTGGCCAATGTAGATAGAATATCATTTAGAATTGTATGATACGAAATATAAGTATTTTCATTGAACAGCTGTTAACTATTCACATCAAAATTTTATATAATTTTATTGTATGTTTCCATGGTGAATATCAGCTTCAAAAGCAAATTGTTACTTCAGATCACAGAATTAGAAGAAGCATGCACGTGAAAGGCATTATATAGTGCTTATTTCAAATTTATTTATTTTTCTGGTGCACCTTCTTTTTTATTTTATTTTTCTATTGATTATGTGTCTTTTGAGTTTCTAGTTTGATTTTGGAATTTTGGGAGGTCAAGAAATGGGAACCGATTTTGGGACCCGTCACTAAGTGCCACAGGCCATTATTCTCTCCCTAAAAAAATGTTTCAGTAGAATGTGCACCGTCCAGACTTATAAGTCCAGGACCCTACTTTTACCTTTCCAATATGGGATATTTATCTCATAACATTCTCCCCCACCCAATCCTATGACGCCCTCATCACATGTGGAGCCTCCTGCCTACTCCACCTCATCGGAGCGCTTCGCGGGATATCGGAATCGAGTCCAGATCGGTTCTAATACTACTTGTCACGGACCATTACTCTCTTCCTAAAAATATATCTCAGTAGAGTGTGCAGTGTCCAGACTTATAAGCCCAAGACCCTCCCTTTACCTTTCTAATATGGAATATTTATCACATGACACAGGGCAGTGGCCTCAGGCCCCAAATACAAAATAATAATAATAATAATAATAATAATAATAATAATAATAATAATAATAATAATAATAATAATGTATAAATATTTACTAAAACGAAAAAATAAGTATAACTTTAAAATATCAATGGAAAATATTTTTAGAAAGATGAAAATTGAATGTAAATTTAATAGTTTTAGATTAACAAAATTTGTAATTGGATTAAAAAAAAAATCTAAGGCTTAATGTGCATACCAGAAAGTAAGAAAAATAATCTTAAATATAAGTTTTATCTTTGTGTTCTTATGTATTTTATTGGTTATTCCTTTTAAATCTATGTATTTTTTTTACATAATATTTTTATCTTTTTTTTTTTTTTGATTAACGAGACCTTATATATTTATTTTTGCTTAATACCTTTCACAACTTTGAATCGACCTTGCAAGAGATTACGAGGAAAGAGATTTTAATTTCTGGGGTGATAAGGCCTCAATTAAAAATGATACTCCAAAAAAACATTTTATAAATGAGTTTTTACTTTTTATTTTTTAAATTGTTCTTGGATGTTTTGGGTGTTATTGAGCCATTTCATCTCCTCTGCTTCAATAAATCTGATTTTCTGATACGATTATATATGTTGTATATATATATATATATATATATATATATATATATATATATATATATATATATATATATATATATATATATATATATATATATATATATATATGAATTTCTATATAAATGCTAAAAAAAATTCATGTTTGCCATGAGCATTTCAAGAGCTCACTTGGCATGTTCGCCACAAGCATTTTATTAGTAACCATGCTCAAACAGGCATGTTGGCCATGAGCAGGAGTCAAAAGCTTAATAGTCATGTTCGTCACGAGCACTTCATCAGTAACCTTACTCAAACAAGCATGTTGGCCATGAGCAGGAGCCAAAAGCTCAATAGGCATGTTCGTCATGAGCACTTCATCAAAAGCTCAATAGACATGTTCACAACAAGCTCCTCTTTAACCTCACTAGGCATGTTCTCCACAAGCACAAGTCTTCAGCTCAATCACATATGTTCGCCATGAGCATATTTTATTAATTTGTTAGCTTAATCAGGTATGTTCGCCATGAGTAGCTCAATTAAGCTCACAAGTAGTTTCGCCATCCGAGCTATGGAGGCTAATTAAGTCACTCAAATGAATCATTCACCACAGCTATAAGCGGCAAAGAGCAACCCTTAAAAATGCTACATCAAATGTTGTTTGACATAAATGTTGCACACTGGGCCAAGGAAACTTATAATAACAAAGGTAATTTAATTAAACATAAAACTTTATGGTATTCAAAGTCCTAAAGGTATGCAGATTTTTATCTTATAAATAGCTAAATCGGTTATCTACTTTAGAGGATGATCTTTTTCTATTTTATGTGATTCTCTCTATTTTTAATTATTTTTTCTAGTCAAAGGTGCTGACTTGAACATCGAAGTATCTTAAAACTCCACAAGTGCTTTATTTTTTTCGAAGATATTAGGCTTAGATCGAAGATTTTTCAAGACCATTATCATTACTTATGATAACAAATGTAATTTAATTGAATATAAAATTCTATGGTATTATGAGTCCTAAACATATGCAGATTATTATTTTATAAATAGTTAAATCAAGTATCTACTTTGGGGGAGAATTTTTTCTTATTTTTACATAATTTTTTTTTATTTTCTACGATTTTCTTTAATCAAAGATACTGACTTAATTATCGGAGTATCTTAAAACCTCCACAGTTACTTTATTTTTTTACGGTTATCAAGCTAGCTACTTGGTCAGCATGTTGGCTAATTTGCTAGACAAAAAAAAGCAAATGACATTGTTTTGCATTCATTTTTTTTGAAGGAAAATGGACCATTTCATTAAAGCAACTGCTGGATACAAGGGGGAGGAGAATTAAATCTGACTCCTTGGGATACAACAGAGGTCCTAGCTAAAATATAAGCTAGATCATTATCAGATCTTCTAACCAAGGAGAAAGAACAATTTTGAAACAAACGACTTAAAGCAAAACAATCTTGAATAATAAAACCAAAAGGAGAAACTAATAACAAAGGGCAATTCAAAGCCTAATTGTAGCAACCTGTACCCGGTCAGATAAAAGACCCTGATACCGAATGTCACACCCGGGTTTGAATCTCTTTGAGAGGATCAACTCTAAGGTTTGTCTAAATTTAAATAAAATTTTGGCAGCATGACAGCTTAAAATTCATGCTATCCAAACCTGCAAAAACTTAAGTTTACACTCCCAATATCATTCCTCCAACTCCAGAACTTCAATCCACAACACAACACTTCTATAATTTCTTCTCAACACAATCACAACTCAAGGACAGTTCATATAAAACTCATTTATAACAAATTATTATGATCCATTACATGGTTTATACATAAATTAAAAATATCTTTATATACCTATTGCATTAACCCAATTTATATCATTGACTTCAACATAGAAACTTAGTTCACCATAATTATAAACATTTACTTATATGCACTATTGTATAATTAAGAATTTCATTACCAGAATCCAATATACCTATTAAAAAAAACACGCATAATCATATGAACATAATTTGGTTCGGACTTGAGATATTAATTCTCAAGCTTCCTACGTATCCCATTTAGGGAATCAGAACCACGTAGTTCTCATATTCTAAAATTCAATATAATACTTTGAATAAGTAATCCAAGTTTGGGCATAAATAGCACACCTCGAACACTTACCGATACATAACTATATTATACATATTCCAAATGTCATATTACTTTCGATTATATAATACATAGTTAATCATAATAATAATACCTGCATATAATACCAATCACTCACAAGCATAATTAGTTACGATTAATTATAGCTCAAATCAATCATAGTACAAATTTTATAAATTATTTATTACTATTTGTTAAAATTCTTACATGCACTTTTATTTTCTTATTAATGTTCGACATTTGTCTCTAATATATTAAGTGGGATTTGCATAAAATTGGATAGACGGAATTTAAACATGGGACCAAGTTCTCGGAACCATACGGTCCACCATTAATACATATCCATTCATATACATTTGTGGACCGAGCTCTCGGAGCCATCCAGTCCATAATTCAATTTAATCAGCTTTACCGGAAGAGCTCTCGGAGCCATTCAATCCGGTAACATACATCAGAATGCGGTACTTATGGACCGAGCTCTCGGAGCCATCTAGTCCATAATCCAATTTAATCAGCTTTACCAGAAGAGCTCTCGGAGCCATTCAATCTGGTAACATACATCAGAATGCGGTACTTATGGACCGAGCTCTCGGAGCCATCCAGTCCATAATCCAATTTAATCAGCTTTACCAGAAGAGCTCTCGGAGCCATTCAATCTGGTAACATACATCAGAATGCGGTACTTATGAACCGAGCTCTCGGAGCCATCCAGTCCATAATCCAATTTAATCAGCTTTACCAGAAGAGCTCTCGGAGCCATTCAATCTGGTAACATACATCAGAATGCGGTACTTATGGACCGAGCTCTCGGAGCCATCCAGTCCATAATCCAATTTAATCAGCTTTACCAGAAGAGCTCTCGGAGCCATTCAATCTGGTAACATACATCAGAATGCGGTACTTATGGACCGAGCTCTCGGAGCCATCCAGTCCATAATCCAATTTAATCAGCTTTACCAGAAGAGCTCTCGGAGCCATTCAATCTGGTAACATACATCAGAATGCGGTACTTATGGACCGAGCTCTCGGAGCCATCCAGTCCATAATTCAATTTAATCAGCTTATTCCTTTTTGCTCTTAATTGTAATTACTCATGTTCTCTTTCTTAAATACTTTATTGCAATAGGTTATTTTATTGTAGTCATAACTTCCAAAAGACACAATACAAAGTGATAATTAATAATAAGGCAAAAAGAAATATATTCTAATTAAATTAAACAGTTTACGCCTGTTAAACGACATCATTAAAGATTTTAAACCACATAATCTTCAGTTAATTTCAATTTACATATTTTATTTGTCGTATATACTACTAGACAAATTAAGTAATCATACAGCTCAGTAGTATAATACACTAATATATATATATATATAACTAGAAAAAAACTACAGCAAAGGCTAATGATTTTATCTTCTTAAATATGTGCCACTATCATCATAACTATATACATATAAGCACAACAATTCAATTTCCTAGCATTAATGTAATCAATTAAACTACTTTAGCTATATAATGATTACTTAGGAGCCCGCAAGTTAAATACTACCTTAAGTATAGTTATAATTTCAACTGTCATAAATTAGAATTTCCTAACATCTCCATCCCTGCTAAGTGTTATTACTAATTAAATGTGCAATTTAACCCATTAATCTAATAAATAAATTATCAATTTAATTAACACTTAGTGAGGATAAACTAAACCATGAAAAGGACAATTAAATCAATTAGCTGTCATGTTATTCAACTGTGACCAACCAGCAATATCATCACTGCCAACCAAGACTTCACCTAATCTCCATTTCACCTAAACATATCATTTATTAAAATTACCAGTCATCATTGTATCAAACGTCTCCAATATGTAAGAATTAATCCCTTTACAGCTCTAGCACCATCAACTCACAACCTCTAACAAATAAATAAATTATCAAGCTTAACAAGATAAGGAAATCAAAACAACAATACCAAGTATTCATTCTTGAAACTAAAACTTTAAAACTATCTTAATTCATAAAAAGAAATAACCACAGCACATTGGTATCACCCTTTACATATTGGTTTTAAATTATCACTTAATTGATTAAAGACTCAAAACTGGATCTTAAATTAGCAAAACGCCACCAACAATTATATTATTCCTAATAAATCACACTACAACAAACATTTAATTCAAAGAGACAAAATAATTCTTAACCAAATTTAAAAATTAATTTAATAAATTTCACAGAAATAAATTTTTGGTGGTCACATACCGATTCCTGCGATTTTTCCTTCAATTTTCGTCCATTAACATGCTTGTCGGACCGGTGACCGGAGCTTCACCGGAGGCTAGCCGGAGACGCACCAACACTGCTGCCATGAAGGTTAGAACCCCAGCTTCCCATTTCCTATGGTCACGCGCTCCAACTCCTCCCCGTTTGGTCGGGATTTACCCCAAAAATCACCGATTTCTTTCTCTCCGATCTCCTTGTTATCGACGATTGGGGATGATCAATGGGTACCAGGATGATTACCTTGCCTTTGGGGTTTCACCGGTGCTTGTCCTATCTCTAAATGTCGTCGCCGGTCACCGGAGAATGGAATAAATTGCTCGGTGAAGGGAAGAAACGGAGGAGAAAGGGCCAGCAAATTGATGATGGAGACAGGATCAACGACGGAAAGACAGCGGCGAGACTGATCGTTGCTGACGATGAACCGATCGGAGCAACGCCGGCAGTGGGCTCCGTCCCCCTACTCTTTTTCTTCCTTTTCCGTTTCCCCCTCTCCCCTCCGTCTCTTTTTTTTTTAACTCTTTTTTTTCCCGAAAATTCTAGGAACCCCCTCCAATTGTACCTCACTCATTCTTATTATTAGCAAATAATTTAATTTCTTTATTCTATTTATTATTTATTATTATTATTAACCATTTATTTTATTGAATCGCTTCAGAAATTGGATCGATCCAACCTTACTATTCGGGTCTTTATGACTCGGGGCGTTACACTAATAGAGCACAACACAATCCGTTTCTACTTGAACATCAGCAAAACCTTCGGACTTCATCCATTTGAGTGCTTCTTTAACGGTCATAGCCTCCGCCAGAAGAGGATCAAGGGAACATCTTAAAGGCCCATGATAAGCAGATACAAACTTACCATTAGAGTCTCTACAAATCCACCCACACCCAACTCTATTGTCTGACCAAAAGAGAGCTGCATTTGTATTGCATTTGATAACATCAACAGGGGGATGGGCCCATAAGTCTAACAAAACACCTGCAGAGGAATCATTAAGGACAAAATCCTTATGCCTAACCACCTCCCATTGATTGAGAGTAGCCTTAGCCATTCTCACCACTTCTTCAATACTCATAAGGTGATGGTCCCAAACAAATTTATTTCTTCTAGACCAAATAGCCCAAATAAAAAACATAGCCTGATGAACATCATCCCTGTGTAAAGAAGAAAACCAACCACCAATAATTACATCTATTGAATTATTAACATCAAAACACAACCCAAGTGAGCTGGCCCTCCAAACCGATTGAGCAAAGGAGCAAGAGAAGAAAGCATGGTGCACCGATTCCTCAACAAGAGGGGAGTAAAAGGGGCACACATTAATCTCAACAGCATGCCTTTTGAAAAGGTTACCTCTAGTTGGAAGAACATCAACCAAGCATCTCCAAAGAAAAATACACAGTTTAAGAGGAACCACTGAGTTCCATAAGAAGCTCCAAGAAAAATTGAAAGCCACCATAGGGCGAGCAAGACCATGGACTATTCTGTATGCACTCCTCACAGAGTAAGATGCCGAAGATTCTGAGGACCAATAGACCGAATCTAAACATCTATTGCGGGGGAGAGGAACTTGAATAATCCTAACAGCATCATCCTCACTAAAGAAAGCTTGAATGAGAGGGACATTCCAGCTATTATCTTCATTAAGCAGCGCAGATACCCTTCCATTAAGGAGAAAAGGCACCAGAGATGAGGAAACTTTGGGATTAAGGGGATCAACCAGCCAAGCATCATCATAGATACTTATATGTTCCCCATTTGCTACACGCCATCTAACATTGTTACATACCATGTCTCTCGTCGCTAAAATGCTTCTCTAGATGAAGCTAAGTCTTCTTCCAAGATTAGCTCTCTCAAGACTACCATTTACGAAATATCTAGCTTTGAGAACTCTGAATATAAGAGAATCAAGTCTATTAAGAAGCCTCCAAGTTTGTTTACCTAGTAAAGCAATGTTGAACTCATGGATATTCCTAAATTCCATACCTCCCATACTTTTCAGGGAACAAAGCCTCTCCCAACTCATCTAAGTAATTCCCCCTACTTTATCCCCATTTACTTTCCACCAAAACCTGTTAATCAATCTATGTAAAGACTCGCAAAAACCAATGAGAAGTAGAAATAAACTCATGATGTAAGTGGGAATAGATTGTAAAATAGCCTTAATGAGAATCTCTCTTCCTCCTTAAGAAAGCAGCTTGTTCCTCCAGTTATTAATGCTTTCCACTGTCTTTCAAAAAATTGAAAACCTGAGTTTTGTTGTAACTCACCCACATCGGCATACCAAGATAGGAACTAGTTTGAACTGAAACCGAGACTCCCAATAAATCACAAAATAACCTCCTTATAACTAGATCCACCTTTTGACTAAAAGCCAAAGATGATTTATGAAAATTCACAGTTTGAGTAGAAGCACCTTCATATGAAACAAGGTAGTCTTTAATGGCAATAGCTTCACACAAATTAGCTCTAAAAAAATAAAGGAATCATCTGCAAAAAACAAATGACTAATAGAAGGAGCCTGCCTTGCTATCTTACAACCATGGATTAAGGATCTTATTTCCACTTCAACTAAAGTAGTTGACAGACCTTGAGCTCCCAGAATAAACAAATAAGATGAAAGAGGATCCTCTTGCCTTGACCCTCTCTCGGGGGTGATAGGACCCAGCACATGGCCACTCAAGCACACCTAGTATGACACTGAAGAAATACACATCATCACAATCTCAATCCATCTCTGATGAAAGCCCATCCTAGCCATAACACCCTTCAAATAAGCCCATTCCATCTTATCATAAGCTTTCTCCATATCCAGTTTCAAAGCAATGTAACCTTGTGATCCATTCACCTGTCTTTTAAGATAATGTCCAACTTCAAAAGCAAGTAGGACATTGTCCGTAATAGATCTTCTAGGAATGAAAGCACTTTGATTTTCAGATATAACCTCATCCAGGATAAATTTAAGCCTGTTTGCTACCATTTTAGCCAAAATTTTATAAACCACATTGCATAAAGCAATAGGTCTATAATCAGTGATACATTTTGTCCTATTGATTTTTGGAATAAGAACGATGACGGTTTCATTAAGTGTGGGAGGCATAATACCAGGATAAAGAATATTCAAAATAAAACTAGTAATATCTGGACCAATAAGGTCCCATTGAGTCTGAAAAAACTTGGATTAAAATCGTCCGGTCCTGGCGCCTTGTCGGGATGCATAGAGAAAAGAGCTTCCTTAACTTCAGCTGCATCAAATGGCCTAACAAGATCCTCATTCTAAGCTTCTGAAATACACAGCTTAATATGGCTTAAGAAATCCATATTATTGCATCCTAAGGATTGGAAAATAGAAGTAAAATACTCTAAAATATACTCTTGGAGACCCGAGTTCCAGTCAAACTTATTACCCTCTGAGTTGTATAAATGGTGAATGACATTCTTCTTCTTTCTCATAGAAGCAAAGGAATGAAAAAAATTTGAGTTCATATCCTCTTCCTTTAACCACTGCACTTTAGCCCGCTGCTGCCAGTATTGGTTCTTCTGGAAATATAAACCTGCTAGCTTCTCCTTGGCCTACTTAAATCGAGCAATCAATGTAGCATCTGTTCTCGGTCTCAAGGCTTCTAGCTCACCCTTACAAGCACATATATCATCCATAAATCTCCTTTTAAATGAGCGACCCCATGAACCCAGCTCCTTAGACAACTGTTGCAGACGTTGAGGCACCGGGAAGGACGTCAATTCAGACCAACTTTGGGAGATGAGAGCTTTACAACTCTGTTCCAACAACCATGCATTGTCAAAGTGAAAATGAGGAGCATAACGGGAGGAACTAGCACTTGTTTTCAAAAATAATGCCATATGATTAGAACTAATCATCGCCAAGTGCTCAACCCGAGCATCTGGAAACACAAAAAACCAGTCATCAGATGCTAAACCCCTGTCTAACCTCTCACAAATCCAGTTTCTAGTACCTCTAAATCGTTCCCAAGTAAAACGATACCTATAATAACCCATATCATGAAGACCACAGACCTGGAGAGTTTCTCTAAATGCATTAATATTAGCAACTGGATGAGGGTTACCTCTAACCTTCTCAAAACTTGAAAGCAGGTCGTTGAAGTCTCCCATCACCACCCATGGCCATACATTTCCTACAGAAAGCTGCTTTAAGATCTGCCAAGACAGGTGCCTCTGACTTCTTTGGGGATTACCATAGAAACCAATGAACCTCACCACTTGATAAGACTCCAGAGTAATCAACACATCAATATGTGTTTTGGAATAGGATCGAAGAGCAACAAATAGATCCTATCTCCAAAAAAGAGTCAGACCCCCACCTGAACCAATACCCTGAACGTGAAACTTGCCTTTAAAGTTAAAACCACGAAAAATATTATAAACCTGCAATTGCTTAATACGAGATTCCATCAAAAAGATAAGGGAAGGATGAACAGAAGAGGCCATTTCAATAAGCTCCAGAACTGCTTGTGGTAGGCCTAAACCATAGCAGTTCCACGCTAACACATTCATGGTGATAGGCAGGCCTGATCAACAGGACCTGCCTCTAACATCAAACAATCTCTAAAACCTTTATCTTGGGAATCACAAGAAGAAAGAGTTAGTTGGTTTTGTGTCATAATACCATCTGCATGTCGTCGTTTATTGTCCACTTCCACTATACAATCATATGTTTGAGTCTCATAATACACAACCTTTTCTTTGCCACGTGGAATCAGCCTACTGGATATCTTATGTTCATTACCATGCACGTTATTCCGGATATCCTTAGCCTTCGTATCCCCACAAATTCGATGATAGCTAAGATCAAGGAGCTGGTAGGATTATAAACTCTGGACTCCGGATTTACCTTAACCTCCTGCTGATTATGAAAACTACTTGATTGGCCAGCTGCACAATCATAATTAACGGAATTATCCATATCTGGGTTTAATGCTTTCATATTTGACCTGAACCACTGCTCCCCAAAATAAGAGACCGTCTTCCTCATCGGAGCTCGAAGAAAAACGTCATATTCAAGGACATGGGACTTTATATCAACGTCAAACCTCTTGCTATAGAATTTCTCCTGATGCCCAATAATGCCATAGAGAAAAAAAAACTGGAAAGTCTCTCATATTTGAACGATATCACCACCCAATCACCACCTTGCTTTTTTTTATTTTCATGTTAGTTCGTAGAGGTTTCCTGATATCCAGAGTAACCCGTATCCGTATGAAGGTTTTCCAAGTACCATCTAGACTCTTCGGATCTATCCTCAGGAAAGAACCTAGATGGTTTCCTATATGATGACCAATCCGTTCTGTCCAAAACCCAACAGGCAAATGTTAGCATTGCACCCAAAAATCTACTGCGAACATATCTACATTTTTAGGTTGAATCCCAATCTCCATTCTCCTCAACACAAGCAACTTTTGCTCAAAGGACCATGGACCCTTATTGAGCACTATCCTCATATCTAACTCATGGAAAAACTGAAAGCTAAACAGTTTTGGTGCTAGCTCCCGAATCTCAATCCCTTTCCCAGGCTACCAAGCCTCAGCCATGGTAGCCTTAAAGGTTGCTACATTAATGGATTTATTAGAGATAACTTTTCCAAGAAGACACAACGAAAGGTCCTTCGTCTCATCAATGAAATCTTCATCATCCAACACAAAGCCCTCGTCTCCATCACCTTCTAAAGTCACCTTCTCACATCTCGTTGTAATGGCATCAGTATCTGCCCGAGTCGCCATTAATAACAGAAGAACAAGGACACAAAGATAAATAGCATACGAAGCTTGCTACGATTGAAAACAGGAGAACAAAGACACAAAGATAAATAGCATACCAAAAACTTGCTACGAGAGTAAGAGGAAAAACTTGCTACGAGAGCAAGAGGAATTTTATCTTCAAAATCAGTTTAAAGTGAGTTTTTGTTTATGAACTCATTTTTCTAAAAAGAAAAAAACTCACTAAGGAGCTCGATTTTGATATGGCAAGCATAACTAGAGAAGGATTAAGCAAAAATTGTGAACACATCGTTTTGCATTCTACTTGTGGTGAAACACAACAAAGGGAAATTAATCCACCATCAGGAGTGGCTCACCATCATGACCGCCACCACCAGCAGCGAGTGCTCCGTCTGTCGTGGCTAGCGACCGCACCACCGGCGGGTTCTTTTCCATAAATACCGACCTTCTCCTCCAGCCATTAAAAATTTTTCTTTTGCCTTCTCTCAGTTTACCTCCGCTATCCATCACTGGCAACCATGGGTGCCACTCCGTCTCCAACCACTATAAAATCTTCACATCCCCCTATCTCTTTAGATCTACATCAGTAATTAGTAATTACTTTTGTTTCAACATATTAAAATTCAATTGTATATTTTAAGGCAGAGAAGAAAAGCAAGAAACCAAAGGAACTTACCAGTAGATCTAGATGGGAGCAATCTGTAGTTTTGTAATAAGAGATATAAGAATTCTTCAATACATCACCCAACTCAGTCATGGCACCCAACAAATACACACCTAGGATTCATCCGTCCGAGTTGCCATTTATAAAGAGGCAAAATCAGGTAAAATCCTTAACTTTACAAAATCTTCTTTTCGCGGGGGCACCTATTGGCCGATGCTTTATTGGCAGCCATTGGGCCAGTATCCATCGTCAATTTATTTGTATGTATAACGAAAGAGCAAGTCTTGTGTTTGTAATTATATTTTCCTATTTTGGTTTTGTAAAATCTGGATTTTTGCTTCTCAATCGGTGGTTTGATTGGGCTTTTCGAGCATTAAAATCTGGATTTATTCTCATGACTACGTTGGTGCTTCTATCAAGTCGATTGCAGATTGCACTGCTGCAATGGTGGTTGCTTTCTATGTGAGAATTTGATTTGATAAATCTTATTTGTAGTCCTTTTTGTGTTTCTAAAACCTTATATACTGATTTGTTTGATTAATTAGCAAACACTGACTTTCTTTACATGACCTTGTGTATCAGTTCTCTATTATAGTCCCTCTAGTCTGGAAATAGATTGGATTTCTAGCCTGTCATGCCTGTTCCATACTCTTTTTTTTGTCATTTATAGATTGGAATCACTATCTAAACAATTTAAAAGGAAAGTATTAGCTGCATGACCCGTACCATTTATCTGATTTCTCGCCGTGACACACTTTAAGGCACACAAGGATCCAATTCCACTAAAACATTTTTCATGATGTGGCTGAGAAAAAAGCATAATTTCAAAATTTTAAATGGTAGTAAGATCCTGCATAGTTAACTAGCAATGACAATAGTAAATCTTCAAGAGCAACATTGATGCAGAATTTACCTATTGCTAATGAATCTTTGAAAGCAACATTAATAAAGATTATTTGCTGTTAATTCGAAAGTCATTGTAAAAGTTAAGAGCCCAGTTCTAGTACTGTGAGCATTTAAATAAACCCTCTATCTAGCCTTTTTAATCTCCTTTCGTTTGTATCTGCTGTTTTTCTTAATTTTGGGTTGATGGCTGCTGCATTGACCTTTATTTATATGATGCATCGATTACATTTTATGCTGTTGTTGGTTTTCTGTAAGCATAATTGGTCTTTATGGGCTCGTTAAAATTCAAGAATTTGGGTCCAAGGTGGATTGCCCTTGGAATAAGACTAAACTTTGTTTTGATTTAACATATTGTATGCTGAATAAAAATCCAGTAAAATAGAAAATTATCTGTGGAGATTTTATTTTGTCATCATATTATCAATATCGTATCTATACTTTGATGACATATTACAGATGTTTATTGTAGTGTTGTTAACTATTAAGACATTAGCAGACATAGATATTTACGAATATCTTATCATCACTGATTACCTTTCTATGATTATAGAAAATTATCTTATATGACTCTGCCGTAAAATTCTTGTATTAGTTGGAAGGTTTTCTTCTGAATAGCTTCACTGCTCTTGTTTGTGCTTTATTTCATTATATTTCTCTAATGAGCTAGGACTTATCTGTATGCAAAAAAGCAAGAGTATAGATAATAAAATTGTATAAGCATACCAAGGACTATATGCATGCACATCTATATGAATCCTGCTATAGTAGAAGTCTTTGGATAGTCTAAAGCGTGTGCATGGGGTTAAACCCCTTGGAGCTGCCATATCAGGCAAAAATGTGTCTTTGCATTTATATGAATTATTTTTAGGTTTCAATTAAACCCCCTACTCTAGGGTACCAAAATTGGATAGCCTTATTATTTGTCCAGCAGCTTTTCATTGCTTGTATGGATTCCCTTACAATTTGAGATTCATATTTCACATTAAACTAACTTGTATTAATCATCTATGCAAATCTTTCCAAATTACATTGATACACAAACATACAGGTTCACATAATGGCATGTTTGTTTAATTTTTAAGCACACAATTAGGACATACATAACCTTAGGGGCTTCATAATTCATGCTACTTGGATTTCTCATTTTAAATATTCAGCAGACTTTCAACACAGTTGATTTTAAATGTGAAAAAGACTCTAAAATAAGAACAAATTATCTGCACAACAAATATGGAACTGATTCTCCACTGCACCTTTCAGTAATGACAGATGCAACTCTCGATCTAGATTCAAAAAGAAAAACATGGTTCAAGTTCATTACAATTTTTACAAATTTTTGACAAGTACGTTTTATTACACTTTAAACGTGTCTCTTAGCGGAAGTAAATGTGATTTTATTATTTACTTTGTGAAGTCAAACATACTCTAGTTTATTAAATTTTGGCATATGCAATACAAATTTATTCTTTAAACAAGGAGCAAAACCTTATGCAGCTGATCAATTGCCTTGCGCAAATACTTTTACTTTATGGTTCTAACAAAATCAGAGGATCAATATCATCTATGGTTACTGAATTTATAATTTATCATCCGAAAGTAATTGATTTTTTTTCGTAACTTAAAAATTATTGAACTTATCACATTTTTACGTAAAAGTCATGTGCATTGATTTTCGGTAAGGTTCCATGCTGAATTGATGATACGGTATGTCACGTTATATATTTGGATACATATGGCATGTCTTATGTTTGGATTAATTTTACTCACGGTTTTTGGATTTATGATTTATCACTCAAAAGTAACTGATTTATTTTTCATGACTTAAATTTCATTGAATTTATAATTTTTTGCAGAAAAGCTATCTTGATCGGATACACATTTATTGTCACATCATCAGTTAATGCATCATATTTGATATGTCAGCAGTTAAATCATCATCATCAGTTAATATATCATATTTAACACGTCAACAATTCATATATGTTCATTGTTGATGACGTCCATAACTAATGTGTCATACCTGATAATTGTGGCAATAAATCTATTTTCATATATGTCCAATCAAGATGGTTTTTCTATAAAAAGTAATAAGTTCAGTGACATTTAAATTATTAAAAATAAATTAATTACTTTTTGGTAATAAGTTATAAGTTCAATGATCGTAGGTAAAATTGACCTTAAAATTAAAAGAAAATAAATGAAATTGCTCGGTAAGCATAAATTAATTATAAAAATTAAATACTTTTATGTAATTTTCATTTCATATTGAACTTTTTAGAATTCAGTTAAACTCATTCTTTTTTCTCACATAGTATCAGAATCAATAATTTTGCGATTTGGATCGTACGCAGATGTACAGTGTTACAAATTTGACACTCCAAGTTTTCCACATGTATTCATATTCTCCCTCAGACATAAAAAAAGTGTGTTAAACATCACATCCCAACTAATTATAATATTTAAATATTATTTATAAAGGTTTAGATAATTTATACTTCACGAACTAATTTTTGGGTTGAATTAAATTTAAGTCTAGTTTTTTCACATTACCGAAGAAACAACAACGCACCCAAAGGCTCCAAACAAACAAATTGTAATATCATATATATTAAACACCGGAATTGATTACAGTCGAGATAAAATCCTTAATCAATTGAAAAATTGAACATCATAAATATACATGAATCCATATTTTTTATCTTCAAAATTAGCAGTCACATATTTACGAGAGGTGCTTTCTCTTTTCTAATTATGAAAATTAGAAAAGAATTGTTTGTATAATTTGGATAAAAAACCCTTTTTTATACTTTCACATAAATATTTTATTTCTAATTTGACACATCATAAAATTACAAATTGCATTTAAAGTATCTACAGATATAAATCCATACTTTATCATTTAAATTAAGCCATTATAGTTTTAACCAAAATTAAATCACTTTTAATATTAGAATTTTTACACATTCATACAAAAAAAAAAAAAATTCACTCTCTTAAATAAGCCTAGCAAAATATGCTCATACCTAAAACTCCATTCAAGTCCGTCCAAAAAAATTGATCCAAACCCAGAAAATACCCAATTGACCAAACCAAAAAATTATCCATATAAAATTGACCCAAACGAATTTGTTACAAATGTCCAACAGGCCTCTACCTCTAAAGCCCCTTATGCCCAGATGATTCTTTCTCTGTTTGGTCCATTTAACCTACTTTAGTACTTTCTATTTTTCTTCTATATGCCACTAAAAGATCGAATCCCATTCCTATCTTCTTCCCATCACCGATTTGTAAATCTCATCGCCATTTGATCAAATTTTCCTCTTTACTGTTTCTATTTCCTTTTCCATTTGATCAAAATTGCTTCTAATTTTTTTAGTATCTTCAATATTTAATCCATTTTCATCTATTTCCTATTAATTGCAATCTCAAGTAAGCTACGAACTGAGCTAGAACCACGCTATTGTTCTTTGATTAAACACTCATTGGAACTGAGCAGCTATGTCTTCAATCTCAAGTGAGGTACTCACACACTTTACTGAGCTATCGTTTTGTTCTATTTTTTCCATTTTCTTCAATTATTTTTCCGTTGTAAGCTTTATTCTTACTGGATTCTACCATATTGCTTTAGCTTTTTTAAATGTTGTCATCTTTTGATTTTTTTAGTCTGTCATTTAAGTTGTGTGGACACTGTAAGGATCCAATTTCAGCCCTAATCGAATTATTGTTAATTAATAAGAATTATCGTTAATTGAGGCAAAATTAGATTATTTTGCAATGATCTAGGTTGAGTCCCTAGAGGGATATTTTGATAATTTAAGCTTGTAGGTAAATAAGTAGAGTTAAATTATAATTAAAGGAAATGATATAATTGAAGTAAATTAGAAGTCTTGGGGTTAAATTGAAAGAAATTGAAATAAGGGGGGTTTAATTATACTTAGGGGCATTATGGGAAATTTTTTGGGAAAATATTTATCCCACTCACCTATTTAGGGTTCCTAAAGATTGAGAAGATCAGTATAAAAAGGTCTCTCTCTCTCTCTCTCTCCTTCTCTCTTCTCTCAGTTATCGATTGAAGGAGATGAAGATTAGGGTTTGTAAGTTAGCGTAAATGGAGAAGAAAGAAATTTTGAGTAAAGGGGATTGGATTAAAAATAGGAAAGGAAGGAAAGGAGCTAGAGGAGTTAAAGCATTAATAATAGGTAAAGGAACTGTTTATAATTTATTATTGGGTATTTTTCCTCTTTTCTGGTATGTTCTCTCTTAGTTAAAGTTAAAGGTCAAATCTAGTAACTTAGAGGAGTTTAGAAGGATTTAAAGCTCTAAGGATCATGGCTGTAAGTGGTGAAGTGAGATTTGGGTTTTAAGTTATTATTGTGCATAATTTTGGGTTCTGCATAATCGGGCTTTTGTATTTCCATGTTTGCTGAGAACCCATGCACCGCCACGCATGGTATGTCTCTTTAATGCACGGCCATGCATTGTACCCCTCTTTCCTATGCACGACAACGTATGCAACTTTCCTCTATTGAGTGGCCGCATAGGCCCATTAGTTTTCTTGTGAGCGATCGTGCATCCTTGGAAACCCCATTGAACGGCCGTGCATTCCCTTTCTTTTCTCCTTGCTTGGCCGTACAAGGCCTTCCTACTTCTTTTGCTTGGTCTTGTAGGCCTTTTTCCTCTTTTTTTGCACAGCCACTTGGCCTTTCTTCTTATGAAATGCATGATCACTTGTATGTTCTCTTTTCAATGGTTCTCCTTCACCCCCAAGCTATAAATCATTCATAAATCATGAACCCCATATTATAATACATAATTGGAGTGAATTAAACTGACCATGAGTAATGTGCACGATGTTTATATACATATTAAGTGTGTTAGAGAGTATGCCCTAAAGCCCATGTAAAAGGGATGAATTTCATACACACACACACACACACACACATATAAATTCATGTTGTTAATAAAAGACATCATTTATTTATTAATGTTATGTTTAAATACATGTGTTTGTATATCTTAAATTAATAAATGAAGTCCTATATATTATAAACACAGTTCAAAGGCAATCATGAAAGTGTTAATGATATGAGATGTCTATTGCATGCAAATGTGATAATATCTAAATATCATTAGTCATAGAATTAACAAGATAGGATATTGTTAATCCGGACATACTAGCATATGTTATGATTTTTGAATAGTTTAAGCAGTAGTTCTCATAACTGTGATTATGGAGGATGATCAAAGCTAACATGTGGATGCTTGTTAGAAGAACAAATACATTGGAGACCTGCAAAGAGTATCCTTATATGGATATTAAATCTATGTTAGTGAGGAATCTCCTCATAACGGTTGTGTAAGTATCTTTAAACTTGAGATCACCAAGGTTAACTTAAGTCGTAAGTGATATCCCAGATTTCTCATAACGGTGATAAAGGATTCACCATCCCAGATTTCTTAAGGAAAGTTATCTCGCATGATTCTATAATTGCCTTGTTCAGAGAATCTTTGGCCAGAGTAATATGCTAGGATAGATAGGGATCCAAAAAGGGCATTTTGGAAACAATGATTAAATTAATAGAACATACATAATTAGATTTATATGAGTTGACATAAATTCATACTCAAAATCTAATTGAGATAAGAGTGGTGAAAGGAATAATTGCATGGTAACCATTTTTTATGGAAGGGTATAGTCAGAATCACTTGACTTTTCTGACATTTGGGTGGTCATGATGCTTAATTAGAGGTCATTTATGACTTGTATAATAATATATCATAAATATCAATAAGGGATTGATAAAATAATTTAAAGAAGTTTAAATCATATGAGTTTTGAATAGAACTCATAATTACATATTATATTGCCAATATGGACAGGAATCCAATAGGTCACACACATATAGAGTAAAGGATAAAATAGTAAAATGATAAGGATAATAATATTTAATATTATTATGGGAGAAGAGAAATATATAAGAGAATAATTAATTATGCACAAATAGAAATGTTCTCATAACTTTTTGGAAATGTTCTGCAAAATAGACCTAATTGAAATATTGTATTTCATAATTAACTATTATTGGACTATAAATGTTATAGGACTGATATAATAATTAATAGGTCAATTGGAGAAGTAATTAGAGGCCCAGAGATTATGTTTTTGTGCAAAACCCCATAAGAAGATGGGTTCCACGCAAATTCCATATAGAAGGCCTTAGAGGCCTAATTCTTAGACTAAAATAAATTAAATATATTTCATAAGTTTTATGGAGCCTATATATTTAATTTGGATGGATTTAATATTAATTTGGGTGATTAAATCCAAATATATACATAAAGGGCCTAGTTTATGGGTTATGTGCAGGGTCCTTTATGAAATGACTTAAATTTGATTTAATTAAGTCCAAATGAATTAATAATATTTCCATAAGCCTATTTAATATTTTTTAGCAATTTTAAAGAGCCTAATCCCATTATAAAGTTGGATTTTTTAATCTAGCTATAAATTCCAAGATAAGGGGATTTAGGGCTAAGTAAGTTTTTAAAGAAAAGAAATATTCTATTCTTCTAATAACCCTAGCCGCCACTCTCTCATTGCTAGCATCAAGGAGAATTCGGCCACCTTGTAATTCCAATAATCTTTGGTTCATTCAATCATTCTCTTGTGTGGATTACTATTTGAGGTGTTTAATTTTGGATACTGTGGTTTGTGATAACCTGGTGAGAAGGAAAAACAATTGTTCAGCAAAAATTAAAAGTAATTTTTCTTATTCTCATTAATATCTATATTTTATATTAATGGCAAGATCAGATATATTAGTTAAAAATTTTAATTTCCACTTATACATGTGATGTATGTAACCGATTAATTCCCAACAAAGTGGTGGTTAGTAGGCTATATGATTTCTAATGAAATAATTGAGTTGTGAAGTCTTTCCAAGGCAATACAAAACAACATAGGTAGATGTTAATCTTATATTTGAATACTTCCACCAATTGTGATACATCGAATGCATGTATATAATTTATTGGGTGAATTTGAATGTGCAATGATTAAATTGAGTATAATGAAGCAGGGAAGATGGTTATGAAGAACCCCACAGGTACTTTCTTCTGAAATGAATATGTTTTATATGTTAGGTCATACGTTCATGATTTATACGAATATAGGCATGGTTTCATTCTCATAAACTAGAATGACTGGTATAAGCAGGGTCAACGTGAAGATTTAAAATCATATTGTTACTTCATGATCTTATGTTTAATAATGTGTATTGCATTAAGAGTAGGAAATATTGATTTTGAGCTAGGTTGCATGACACTCAATCACAGTTATACTAAAGCATACTAGTGCAATGATATAAGTTATCAAGTATCAATGCAATTATATAAACAAGTGATATGTATGCTTGAATATCAAGGCTTGGAACCAATATTGCTATATGAAAGAATATTATGTGTTCATTTGTGAATGATGGATTTAAGCAAATGTTGTAATGAATAAAGAAGAATATGTTGAATTAAAGATGCTCTTAAAGTGGTAAACCTGCAAATCTTAGTTCAGTTGTGGATTAGATAGGCATGCCTAGGGGGATACAATTGCAGCTGCCATAGTTAACCCTGTTTGGGTCTTGTTCCTTAATGGAACCATTGTTCGGCCCATTTGGATCCATTATTTATTCCTTTACGGAACCATAGTATAGCCCTTTGGGTCTATCGTTTGATACCTTCGGGTATCCCTTGCTCCTGTTATCCACCCTTTGAACTAATACTTAGGTAGGCTATAAAAGGTTTAAAGATTAAGCAATGTGCTCGAAATAAAGAAATACATATATAAATTTCTTTACTTATATAATGTAAGCAGGATAAATGGCTTATTATACTGTTTTGTCTTAAATTTCTTTTGGCTATAAATGGTTTCAATGAAATGAAGTTCTATGTTCCGTGCTATATAATTTAGATTGTATGATATGTATGAGGTAGATAAGCCTAAAGGTATCTCTTATAGATGTTACTTGACATATGCACTTCTTTGTGCTTTAAATGAACATTGAATGCCTAATTTATATAACCAATGATTTAAATGCATGTGAGTGAAGGTTTGCACTATCGATAATTATGAAGTTTGGATGTTTGAATAAAAGGATTAATGTGCATGAATCATGCTTGTTCATCAAGTGAGAGATTTGATAATAATAGTAAATTAAAAGGGCTTTATGAACTAGATGAGTTCCATAATGCTCTAGATAAATGTAAGACTAGTATTTATAGTTAAGATTGAAAAAATCCTCTGGTATATTCATTGTAATGATTAATATTACAGATTTACATGTTTTCTGTGATTGCGAAGGTTGTAATGAATTGATGATATTTATTTAGAATTTGTCCATAGATTTGTTTCCCTACTAAGCT
Organism: Excoecaria agallocha; assembly: GCA_037975025.1. Lineage (NCBI taxonomy): Eukaryota > Viridiplantae > Streptophyta > Magnoliopsida > Malpighiales > Euphorbiaceae > Excoecaria > Excoecaria agallocha. The sequence continues at coordinate 37,942,292 of CM075814.1, forward strand.
TTGTAGCTTAGCACGAGTTTGTTATCTGTGTAGGTTTTGGATAAGCTCTAGCTTGATTCGATAGTTGTTGTGGTTTGACCCATATTGAAGAGATGATCTGGCAAGTTGCAGTTGGCCTTAAGGATTTCAGGATATTTTGAAGGCCATTTATGTTATGATTCTTTATGTATAAGTTTGATTTATCTTTTATTTGTGGCATGTAATTATGGCCTGTGCTATTATTATTATTTTTGCCTAATCTTTGTTAGAGTTATGTTAGTATTGATGATTATGCATGCTTGGTGGATTAGGGTGTTGCAGACACAACATGCTAGAGTTGCAAACTAATAGTAATAAATGCTGAAATCTAGTTTAGACTCAATAATTAGGATATTAATGAGAAATGTGCTCTCTTTTTTTTTAAATAGTTAAATTCAAGGCTTAATCAACCATTGCAAAAATAATTGAAGGCCATTTTTCTCCTTTCCATTGAGGAAGAAATTATCCAAGGATTACTTTTTAGCTTAATATTGTGTAGGTTTATTTGTTGAATGTTTAGCTTAATTTGCTAATTGTTTTGTACTCTATTTGCTACATGGTCATTCTTCTCACCCTGCTAATAGCTAGGTTCTATTTTTCTATTTTGTTCTTGCTTGGGTTTTGTTACTGTTCTAGAATTTGTTTTTCTCAGAGGCTGAGGGACTGTTAGTTATTTTCTCTCTTATTAATAGTTAAATCTTAGCTTATCCAAAAAAATAAAAGTTTGCTGATTTTGTTGAAGTCAATTGAAATACAAAGGATACTAAAATTAGTGATAAGTGAAACCAAGAAGTTAACATGTAAGAGCAAGTGTTAGAGAGTGGTGGCTAAATTTAGAAATAATTACTACCCTAGTTGGGTGTGGGATGTAGAAACTAGAGATTTAATTAAAATATATATTAGATTGAGACAACAAATGATATAACTAATGATTAAAGATAATTAGTCGTTGTTTATACATTGTTTTTGGTTGTTAGGAACAAGACAATACATTTAATTCACAAGATTAAAGAAAAAATATAATAATTCAGGAATTAAAGGAAGTAATTAAGTTATTAATTAAGCCAACTCTACTAGATTTCAAAACATCTGATTCTATAGAATGCTTATTATAAACAACAGAACTCCTTTTTGGTCGTTTGTTTTTCACCATCTTAAAAGCAAACCATATGGATTCATACAGCATCTCACCATCAAGATTCAGAATATTATTTTTTATATGCACATGAAATTCTTGAGTTATTTATTTTTCTATAATTATATGTGTCAATTAATGATTATAAATGGTTGTTTGTATTAAAACCTAAAAAATTCTTGAGTTCTTTGTATTATTTATATATGACTTCATACCATCTTAACTTAGCTTACTAATCTGCATTTGTTTTTTTTGTACTTATGCTTATATTTTGTTTTACTTTTTTTTATAGTTTTTTATGAAATAGATCCTAGTGTTAGTAGTATGGATGAGAGCATTGACACTTTTGCCAAAACCACTTTCAAAAGACGATGGATGTCTTTTATATGGAATGAGTTTGATTTCATACCAGCAAGTTAAAATAATGATGGAAAATCAAGAGGAAAGTGCAAGCATTGCTCAAAGGAATATATCGTTGATTTTACCCATGGTACTTCTAGTTGAAGGCGTCATTTGAAGGTATGTCCTAAACTTGATATTGTGGTGTTTGATGAAATAAAGTATAAGATAGACCAAGAAGTGTACAAAGAGCAGGTAGCCTTAGCTATAATTAGACATGGATACACTTTTACTTTTGCTAAACATGAAACAATAAAAGTATTCATACATATTTAAACCAAGATGTGAAACTGATAAGTAGGAATACGACAAAAACATATTGTTTAAAAGTACATAAGAAGGAGTCATATATTCTTAAGAATACTTTGGCTGAAGTAGTATATGCTTGACTTGTGATGTATGGACCCCATGCATTTCGAAGGGTTATCTTTGCTTAACTGCTCATTATGTGGACAAGGATTGGAAGTTATGCTATAAGATATTGAACTTTTGCCATTTTCCACCTCCACATACTTCTTTATTGTATGAAAAATTTTATGACAAGTTAAAATTTTAGGGAATAGAGAAGAACATATTTATCATTACTTTAGATAATGCATCGAATAATGACAACATACAAAAACTATTGGGAGATCAACTTAGTTTGCATGGTTATTTGCATTATAATGGTGATTTTTTCCATGTGTGTTGTGGAGCTCATATCTTAAATCTTATTGTTCAAGAGGGTTTAAAGTTAATTGATCAATCAATTATATCTATCAAGGAGGGGGTGAAATATGTGAATGGGTCAGAAGCTAGGAGAATAAAGTTTGTCGAATGTGCAGAGCAAGTAGGTTTTGATTTTTCCAAAGAAGTGCGGTTAGATTGTCCCATGAGGTGGAATTCCATATATGATATGCTTTATAGGGCTCTCGTTTATCAAAAGGCTTTTTCACATTTGGCCATTGTTGACTCAATGTATATTTGGAATCTAACGGATGATTAATGGAGTTTAGTTGAAACAATATGTAGTATTTTAAAAGCTTTTCGCGATATTACTAATCTTTTCTCAGAAATTCATTATCTCACCTCAAATCTATACTTTTATAATATATTAAGAATTCATCTCTTGTTATTAGATGGGACAAGAAGTAAAGATCAATGCATTCAAAATATGACTATTTTGATGTTAGATAAGTTTGAGAGGTATTAGGACTGTTATAGTGTTATTTTATCCTTTGCTATTATTGTGGATCCTCGTTATAAGTTGAATTTTATAACATTTTCTTATAGAAAATTATTCGAAGATGAGAGTGTGGTTAAATATGAATTCAAAGAAATTGACAAAAATGTTGTATGATCTTTTTGCATCATATGCAAGTAATAATCCAACTTCAGAGGCATCAATAAAAATGATACCAAGCATAGATGATGATCTTATGAAAGTACATCTTTCTCATGTAAAATAAAATATTTATATTCTTTAATATTTTATAATAACTTTTATAATAAATTTCATGTAGGAAATTGATTGCCTTTGCAACACTTTTGGAGATAAATTTGAATTAGATATATATTTGAATAATGCAAGACCGAGTAGACTTCCACAATTTGATGTACTATATTGGTGGAAAGATAATGAGGTGAAATATCCCATTCTTTCATTAATGACTAGAGATATTTTGATAATTTTTATTACTACAGTTGCTTCAAAATCAACATTTAGTATGGGAGGAAAAATTCTCAACAAGTGAGAGACATCTATGTTACCTGAAAATGCAGAGGCTTTAATCACCACTCGTAGTTGGTTATTTGGATTTGAAGAGGAAAAAGTCTCAAGATAACAGGAGAAAAGATATTAAATTTTCAAAATAGATTAGCATATTATTATTTTTTATTAGACTAATTTTTACTACTTGTATATTTAATATTTGTACATAGTTTTATTTTTGGAGTAAAATTAAATTATTAACAAAATATTTTATTTGTTTGTATTTTCATTAAAAAATGCATTCAACCCATGGGTTTACCAAAAACTGCCCAACCCATTTGGATATTAGCCCATTTATGATCCATATTATTTTATCCATTTACGAACCACCCATTTATGGCCTATCCCAAACCCGTCTAATCCGTCCGTTTGCCATATCTACTATCAAATATACAATTTAAATTTTATCTTTAATTTATGCGGCTTTCCATTTACCATTATACAACTTTCCCTATTCTCCCCAAAAAAACTTAAACACCTTTTTCTTCTTCTCTATTTTTATCTCAAAAAAAATACAAAGATTTTTGTCGAAATCGAAATCTCTCCAAAAATCCACACTAATTTGAATCTCAAGAACTTGTATACCACTTAATATCAGTTGTATACCACCTGTATTCCAATTTTTACAATTTTTTATACTACTTATACACAAAAATTTAAAAAGTTAAATTTTTGAAATGAAAAATTAAGAATACATTTGGTAAAGTTGTAAATTTTTAGTTTTTTATTTGTTAAAATTCAAAAACTATTTTTAGTTTTTATTATCTATTGTTTGAAATTTTGTTTTGTTTATTTAAAAATTGTGTCATAATTTTTTAATTATTTATGTATTTTTTAATTATTCTTGTATAGTATGATAATGATTTTGATAGTAACAGTGACGGACGCAGTGGTGGCAAAAGTGGCGGTAGCAAATGTAGTGGTTGTGGTGGCGGCAAGAACTATGGTAGGGGTGATGGCAGTTGTATGGTGATGGTGGCGGCGGTAGCGGTAGTAGCGATAATGGTGGCGACTGTTGGATTTTTATGGTTACATGCATCATATACATGAGCGGAATTTTAAAATTTTTAACCATATGATCTGATCTTGCCATGAATACACAATATAACTATATGAGAATAAGAAAAATCACCTTTGATTTTTGTTGAATAGTTGATTTTACTTCGCACCGGGTTGTCGCAAACCACAATGTCCAAAATCGAACACCTCCAATGAGTAATCCACACTAGAGAGGGGTAAATTGAACCAACAAATTGGTGTTCAACTAGGGCTGGCCGAAATTCCCAAGAGCTAGCTTGGGAAGTGGCGCAAAAGTGGAGAGAGAATTAAGAGAAAAATACTTTCCTTTTGTTTTAATCACTTAACCCTAATTCTCATTAGTTGGCCTTTTATAGTTAGGTTAAAATTCCAACTCCTTAATGAGATTGGGCTCTTTAAAATTGCTGGAGAATTATTAATTGGGCTTCTGGAATTAATTATAATCATTTGGGCTTAATTAAATCCAAATTAAATCTTTTCATAAAAGACCATGCACAAAATCCACAAACTAGGCCCTTTGTGCATCTAATTGGATTTAAATACCCAAATGGATTCCAAATCCAACCAAATTAAATATGTGAGTTCCATAACACTTATGTAACATATATAAATTAATTTGGTCCAAGAAAAAGCCCTCTAAGCCCTTCTGTATGAAGTTGGCGTGTAGCCCTCTTCTGGAGGGCTTCCTCCAACTTCTTCATTCCTTTGGCCCTTTATAATTTCTCCAATGGTCCTATTAATTATTATATCAGTCCTATAACACTTATAGTAGTCTTATAACACTTATAAGATAATAATAATTAATCATGAAATACATTATTTCATTTAAGTCCAATTTACAGAACATTTCTCAAAAGTTCCGCGAACAATTTTATTTGATCATAATTAATTAAACTCTTTAATTAATTATTATCATATTCTCCTCTCTACCTTTATAATAATATCAAATATTATTATTCTTGTCATTTTACCATTTTACCTATTTCTCTATATGTGTGTGACCTATTGGGTTCCTGTCCATGTTGGCAGTATAATATGTAATTGTGAGTTCTATTCAAAAATCACATGATTTAAACTCCTTTAAATCATTTTATCAATCTCTATTGATATTTTGATACATCATTATACAAGTCATGATTGGCCTCTAGCTAGGCATCATGACTACCCAAATGTCAGGAAAGTCATGTGGTTTGACTGTACCCTTCCATAGAAACAGTTACCGTGCAATTACTCCTTTCACCACTCTTATCTCATTTAGATTCTGAGTATGGATTTCTGTCAACTCATATAAATCTAATTATGTATGTTCTATTAATTTAACCATTGTTCCTAAAATGCCCTTCATGGATCTCCATCCATCTCGGCATATTACTCTGGCCAGAGATTCTCTGAACAAGGCAATTATAGAATCATGTGAGATAACTTCCCTTGTTAAATCTGGGATGGTGAATCCTTTGTCAATCACTCAACTATCTTCAAGTAGGTCATGATACACCCAATCTCCTAACTATGTTCACTCTCAGTTGGAAGTAATCAGTTATGGAGTCAAAGTATACCACTTGCTACTTAAGATAACTTTGGTGATCTCAAGTTTAAGGATACTTGCATAACCGCTATGAAGAGATTCCTCACTGACATAGATTTAATATCCATATGAGGATTCTCTTTGCAGGTCTCCAATGAACTTGTTCCTCTAACAAGCATCCACATGTTAGCATTGATTATCATCCATAATCACAATTATGAGAACCATTGCTTGAACCATTCAAGAAGCATAACATGTGCTAGTCTGTCCGAATTAACAATGTCCTATCTTGTTAATTCTATGACTAGGGATATTTAGATATTAACACATTTGCATGCGATAGACATCTCACATCATGAACACTTTCATGATTGCCTTTGCACTGTGTTTATAATATCTAGGACTTCATTTATTAATTTAAGATTTACAAACTCATGTATTCAAACACAGCATTAATAAATGAATGATGCCTTTTATTAAGAATATAAATTTCATACATATGAAAAACATCCCTATTACATGGGCTCTAGGGCATACTCTCTAACAATCTCCCACTTGCACTAGAGCCAATCACTCATATGTCTCAGACCCATGCTATTTATATGGTGATCATGCTTTATTTGGGAAAGTGCTTTAGTGAGGGGATCCGCCACATTGTCATCTGTGGGAACCCTTTCTATTTTCACATCATTTCTAGCTACTATTTCCCTTATGAGATGGTAGCGTCTGAGAACATGCTTGGATCGCTGATGAGACTGTGGTTCCTTTGCTTGTGCAATGGCTCCATTGTTGTCACAATATAAAGGAATCGGATCAACAATGCTAGGCACCACTCCTAGTTCGGTTATGAACTTTTTGATCCAGGCTGCTTCTGAAGCAGCAATGTACTCAGCTTCTGTCGTGGAATCAGCAGTTGTTTCTTGTTTGGAACTTTTCCAATTAACTGCTCCTCCTCCCATTATGAACACATAACCAGATTGTGATTTACAATCATCTTTGTCAGATTGGAAGCTGGCATCTGTATACCCGTTTACTTCCAAACTGCCCTCTCCATATACCAAGAATACATCCTTAGTCCTTCTCAAGTACTTAAGAATATTCTTGACAGCTGCCCAATGTTCCTCTCCAAAATTAGATTGGAATCTGCTTGTGACACTCAAAGCAAATGCTACATCTGGACGTGTACATAACATAGCATACATGATAGAACCAATTGCAGATGCATATGGTATTCTATTCATGCTCTCTCTATCCTCCAGTGTCTGTGGACACATAGACTTAGAAAGGTGTTTCCCATGCACCATGGGTATAAACCCTTTCTTAGAGAGATCCATATTGAACCTCTTCAATACTTTATCTATATATGTACTTTGAGAAAGACCTAGCAACCTATTGGATCTATCTCTATAGATCCTTATTCCCAGAATATAGGATGCTTCTCCAAGGTCTTTCATGGAAAATTGCTTGGATAACCATATTTTAATAGATTGGAGAAGAGAAATGTCATTTTCCATGATCAATATGTCATCTACATATAGAACTAGGAAGACAATTGCACTCCCACTGACCCTTTTATACACACAAGGTTCATCTTCATTCTGTGAGAAACCAAACTCTTTGATTGTCTCATTGAATCGTATGTTCCAACTCCTAGAGGCTTGCTTCAATCCATAAATGGATCTTTGAAGCTTGCATACCTTTTCGCCATTTCCTGATGTGAATCCTTCTGGTTGTGTCATATACACATCCTCGGTAAGATTTCCATTAAGGAAAGCTGTCTTCACATCCATCTGCCAAATCTCATAATCATAATGAGCTGCAATGGCTAAAAGTATTCTTATAGACTTAAGCATCGCTACAGGAGAAAAAGTTTCGTCATAGTCAATACCTTCTTTTTGACGATAACCTTTTGCTACTAAGCGAGCTTTATAGGTAACTATATTACCTTCCATGTCAGTCTTCTTTTTGAAGACCCATTTGCACCCTATGGGTTTTATCCCTTCAGGTGGTTGAGTTAAAGTCCATACTTTATTCTCATACATGGAGTCCATTTCGGACTGCATAGCCTTAAGCCATAAATCACGTTCTGAACTGTTCAAAACTTCTTGATAGCTTGTAGGCTCATTGTCCTCTACTACAGTTATGCCTCTATCCGAATCAATGTGAAATCCATATCTCACAGGGATAGAACGCATCCTAGTAGATCTTCTAGGATTTTGTGTATAATCAGGTTCAACTGTGATTTCATCATTATGAAATTCAGTTTCAGGTTCAATCGATTGATCATCTTCTATTTGTGGGTCCTGAACTTCTCCAAGTTCAATTTTACTCCCACTGTCTTCTCTTAAGAGAAACTCTTTTTCCAAGAAGACAGCATGCCTTGAAACAAACACCTTTTGTTCTAAGGGATGATAGAAATAATATCCAAACGTTTCTTTTGGATATCCCACAAATAAAAATTTGTCAGACTTAACATCCAGTTTTTCTGACATTGTCCTCTTCACATAAGCAGGACAACCCCATACTTTCATATGAGAAAGCGTGGGTTTCTTGTTATTCCACATCTCATATAGAGTAACATCAACGGATTTACTAGGAACTCTATTTAACACATAAACAGCAGTTTCTAGTGCATATCCCCAAAAGGACTTAGGCAAGTCCGCTCGGCTCATCATTGATCGAACCATATCTAATAGTGTTCGATTTCTCCTTTCAGATACACCATTGTGTTGTGGTGTATATGGAGGAGTCCATTGAGATAAAATCCCATTATCTCTAAGATAATCCTGAAACTCTTGACTTAAGTATTCTCCACCTCGATCTGATCTAAGTGTTTTAATACTTTTGCCAAGTTGTTTCTCTACTTCATTTCTGAATTCTTTGAACTTTTCAAATGCTTCAGACTTATATTTCATTAGATAGATGTATCCAAACCTGGAATAATCATCTATGAAAGTAATGAAGTAGGAGTAACCTCCTCTGGCATGTGTAGTCATTGGACCACATACATCTGAATGTATTAAGTCCAAAACCATTTTAGCTCGTTCTCCTTTACCAATAAAGGGAGCTTTTGTCATTTTTCCCAATAAACAAGATTCACATGTATCAAATGATTCATAATCAAATGATCCCAAATCACCTGACTTGTGTAACTTGGTCATGCGTTTTTCATTTATATGGCCTAAACGACAATGCCATAAGTATGAGGTATTAAGATTATCATGTTTCATTCTCTTGGTATTCACATTATGTACTTCTTTAATTAAATCAAGAACAAATATACCATTCTCAATGATAGCTTTTGCATAAAACATATTGTTCTTAAAAATGTAACAACATTTATCCTTCAAAGAAATATCATAATCGTTCATCAAATGACTGAAAGAAATAATACTTTTGGATAAGGCTGGAACATAATAACAATTATTTAATTCCAGTACTAATCCACTAGGAAGAGGCAAATAGTAAGTCCCCATAACTGTTGTAGAGATGTTCTGTCCAGTAGCTGACTGCAAACATATCTCTGCCTTTCCAACTCTTCTAAAGCTTCTAAGCCCCTGTAGATCATTACATAAATGAGATCCACATCCGGTATCTAATACCCAAGATTGTTTTGAAGCAATAGAATAAGTATTAATTTCAATCATATGAATACCTGAAGTAGAAGCATCAGCTTGCTTCTTCTCCTTGAGAGAATCTAGATAGGCCTTGCAGTTACGCTTCCAATGACCATCCTTTCCACAATGGAAGCAAGTTCCTTTGGGATTCTCTTTCTTGGCAACCTTCTTCTTAGAGATCCCACCATTCTTTGGCTGCGCCTTGGTTATCTTCTTCTTTTTCTTCTGCTTCTTGCCTTTAGCAGAAGTGACAACCATGACACTTTTTGGATCCTTCTTAAATGATCCATCAGCTGTCTTGAGCATATTGATTAACTCAGGAATGGATACTTGGATCTTGTTCATGTTGAAGTTAAGCACGAAAGGTGCATAACTTGGAGCCAACGAGTACAAGATTAAATCTATGTATAGATCATTATCCATAACATAGCCAAGTCTACTCAAATGCTCAATATACCCATACATCTTCAATGCATGAGTAGCAGCTGAAGTGCCTTCCACCATTTTGCAGCTAAATAGAGCTCGAGCAATCTCATATTGCTCAGTTCTAGCCTGAGAAGAATAGAGCTCCTCTAGATGCAAAACGATGGTTCTAGCATCCATCATTTCATGTTGCTTCTGAAGCTCCGAGGACATAGCACCCAGCATCAGACATGCTGCTGTTTCACTATCCTCCATGTATTTTTGATAAATGCCTTTTATCTCATCAATGGCATCATCTGATGGACGTGGTGGTGGATCTTTATCCAAGACATAGTGGATCTTTTCAGCTCTGAGAACAATTCTCACTTGCCTGATCCAGTCAGAATAGTTGTTGCCAACCAGCTTGTTATCCAAGATTGATCGTATGTTAATGTTTGATGTGCTCATGATGATGACCTAGATGTGAAAAAGAAAAGATATGAGAGTATGTTCATATATATATATATGCATTAATAAGGTCTTTAATTAATCCATTTACTCCCACTATTTTATTGTGAATTAATAGCCCTCACTATATAATCCGAGAAAACCCGATGGTTTTCTTAGTGGGCCAATATCCAATCCTTGATATGGAATTTGACCTTGACTGTGGTCAACAAGCCAAATTCCATACCCTTGAAAGGTAGGTATCCATATACCAATTGTGTCTCTACACAACTATTGGATCATTAGGTTATCAACTCTTGATGCATGCATATCATATATGCATTCCCTAATCTTGCCTCTAGAACCATTAGCCTTGACTGTGGTTAACAAACTAATGGGCTAGCTAAGATGACCCATTTAATTAGATTTGGACATATTCGATATAATGTGAGCTTGACTGTGGTCAACAACCCACACTATAAAGAATTCTGGTTCTCCTCAAATTAATGGAAGGCTTATATACCTTAGTATTTGTTTGAGGGTTTTAGTTAATTAAGTCTCATCATACATGGTTGGCATACATTGGTATGCATCCTATATCTATCACATAAATACAAGCATACAAATATGGTATAGTTATGGACTTCACTACATTGATTTCCCCGAGCCAAGAGAGAAATCAAAAGGTCACACCTAGGTAGTATGCATGATTCAAACAAGAAAAATAATTACATTATCTTCAAGCTTGTTGGATCTCCATCCGGCCCATCTTGCTCCTTGATATTGGTCTCCATCTCTATTTCTAATTCTAATCTAAGTAATCTAATTACATATTACAATTTGAAATCAAATACAACTCAAAAACAAGTGGCCGGGACATGAAAGTCCTCATTGGGCCAAAACATGCATTATGCTCAATCACATTGGGCTTTGTCCATAACTAACCATCATGCCAATCATTCACCCTTATATGCCTTTCTAATGGATAAAGAAATGGATTACTAACTTTGTTTCAACCTTTGAAACTATATTTTGAGTTATTTTAATGATGTGATCAAATTAGGAAACTTTTTCCATTTTGGAAACTTTCATTTTAGGAAACCTTTTTGCATGAATTTGTTCTTGCCTTAATAATCAATCAAATTGATTATTAATTAATTATAAATTGATTATTTAATTAATTAATCATATTAAATAATTAAAAGAATCAATTTTGGGCTTAAATAAGTGTAGGCCGAAACCCACAGAAGAAAAACCCTAAGTGTGTTCACACACAAACCAGTTTTGTGTCATTTGGACCATTTGGGCTTTTTGGAATGAGCCAAGCCCACTCCAGCCCTTAAAACCCATTAATAAACTTAATTAATGTTTATAATAGTTAATTTAAATCAGCTCCTTGGGCCTACCAAGTCATTTACTAATTTAAACCAAGTCCGTGAACATAATTAAGCCCATTAAGTGGTTTTAATGAATTAAAATTAATCAAATTAATTTAAGGCCCATTTTAATTAATCCAATTAATTAAAAACACTTTAATATATCATATATATCATATTTAGAAGATCAAAAGTCGTTCTAACCAAGAACACATCAAGAACACACGAAGAACACCAATTTATCGAACTTTTCGACAAAACTAGTTTTCATGCAAAACTTGTTCGATTTTAATTCCGTTCGATCCTACGGCTTAATATCACATATTAAACACATAAAATATCATCTAAATGATTTTTAAATGGATCCATAAGAAATTAAATTAGAACAGCCCCTACATTACCTAGGGTTTCACGCCAAACCCTAATGGGTTTCACGCCAAACCCAAATCAAAATGCTTCAAAAAATTCGTTTTTGTTTCCACCAAATTTATTTGATCACACATACAACCAGAAATCAATATTTCTCATTCATGAACAATCAAATCTAATATTTTAAAGTTCATGAAATAAATAACTCAAAACAAAACAAAACTTATTCCGCAGAAAAATATAGAATTGTATATCTATGGCAAAACCGTTGCTCTGATACCATGTTGGATTTTTATGGTTACATGCATCATATACATGAGCGGAATTTTAAAATTTTTAACCATATGATCTGATCTTGCCATGAATACACAATATAACTATATGAGAATAAGAAAAATCACCTTTGATTTTTGTTGAACAGTTGATTTTACTTCGCACCGGGTTGTCGCAAACCACAGTGTCCAAAATCGAACACCTCCAATGAGTAATCCACACTAGAGAGGGGTAAATTGAACCAACAAATTGGTGTTCAACTAGGGCTGGCCGAAATTCCCAAGAGCTAGCTTGGGAAGTGGCGCAAAAGTGGAGAGAGAATTAAGAGAAAAAAGACTTTGCTTTTGTTTTAATCACTTAACCCTAATTCTCATTAGTTGGCCTTTTATAGTTAGGTTAAAATTCCAACTCCTTAATGAGATTGGGCTCTTTAAAATTGTTGGAGAATTATTAATTGGGCTTCTGGAATTAATTATAATCATTTGGGCTTAATTAAATTCAAATTAAATCTTTTCATAAAAGACCATGCACAAAATCCACAAACTAGGCCCTTTGTGCATCTAATTGGATTTAAATACCCAAATGGATTCCAAATCCAACCAAATTAAATATGTGAGTTCCATAACACTTATGTAACATATATAAATTAATTTGGTCCAAGAAAAAGCCCTCTAAGCCCTTCTGTATGAAGTTGGCGTGTAGCCCTCTTCTGGAGGGCTTCCTCCAACTTCTTCATTCCTTTGGCCCTTTATAATTTCTCCAATGGTCCTATTAATTATTATATCAGTCCTATAACACTTATAGTAGTCTTATAACACTTATAAGATAATAATAATTAATCATGAAATACATTATTTCATTTAGGTCCAATTTACAGAATATTTCTCAAAAGTTTCGCGGACAATTTTATTTGATCATAATTAATTAAACTCTTTAATTAATTATTATCATATTCTCCTCTCTACCTTTATAATAATATCAAATATTATTATCCTTGTCATTTTACCATTTTACCTTTTTCTCTATATGTGTGTGACCTATTGGGTTCCTGTCCATGTTGGCAGTATAATATGTAATTGTGAGTTCTATTAAAAAATCACATGATTTAAACTCCTTTAAATCATTTTATCAATCTCTATTGATATTTTGATACATCATTATACAAGTCATGATTGGCCTCTAGCTAGGCATCATGACTACCCAAATGTCAGGAAAGTCATGTGGTTTGACTGTACCCTTCCATAGAAACAGTTACCGTGCAATTACTCCTTTCACCACTCTTATCTCATTTAGATTCTGAGTATGGATTTCTGTCAACTCATATAAATCTAATTATGTATGTTCTATTAATTTAACCATTGTTCCTAAAATGCCCTTCATGGATCTCCATCCATCTCGGCATATTACTCTGGCCAGAGATTATCTGAACAAGGCAATTATAGAATCATGTGAGATAACTTCCCTTGTTAAATCTAGGATGGTGAATCCTTTGTCAATCACTCAACTATCTTCAAGTAGGTCATGATATACCCAATCTCCTAACTATGTTCACTCCCAGTTGGAAGTAATCAGTTATGGAGTCAAAGTATACCACTTGCTACTTAAGATAACTTTGGTGATCTCAAGTCTAAGGATACTTGCACAACCGCTATGAAGAGATTCCTCACTGACATAGATTTAATATCCATATGAGGATTCTCTTTGTAGGTCTCTAATGAACTTGTTCCTCTAACAAGCATCCACATGTTAGCATTGATTATCATCCATAATCACAATTATGAGAACCATTGCTTGAACCATTCAAGAAGCATAACATGTGCTAGTCTGTCCGAATTAACAATGTCCTATCTTGTTAATTCTATGACTAGGGATATTTAGATATTAACACATTTGCATGCGATAGACATCTCACATCATGAACACTTTCATGATTGCCTTTGCACTGTGTTTATAATATTTAGGACTTCATTTATTAATTTAAGATTTACAAACTCATGTATTCAAACACAGCATTAATAAATGAATGATGCCTTTTATTAAGAATATAAATTTCATACATATGAAAAACATCCCTATTACATGGGCTCTAGGGCATACTCTCTAACAGCGACGATAGTAGTGATTGTAGTGGTGGTGGTGCTGATCTAGTGATGGTGGCAGTAGTGATGGTGGTGGTGGCAATGATAGTAGTGGTGGCTGGTGGCGGTCTGATGGTGGTGGTAGCAATGAGAATTAGTAGTGTAGTGGTAGTGGTGGCAATAGTTTAGTTGTGGTGGTAGCAGTGGTGGCGACAATAACGATGGTGGAAATTTGATGGCGACGACGGTCTGGTAGTGGTGGTAGCAGCGATAACAATGGTGATAGCGGTGATGATAATATGGATAAAGCAATTAAATTATTGACAAAATCAAAATCCTAAAAGTCATATTTTAAAAATTTTTAATTTTTGTTTTTGGTTTAAGAATCATATTTTTAAATTTTTATAAAAATCAAAATCGAAATAAATCTGCCAAATATATTTTGATTTTATTTTTAAGAAAAAAAATAAAAACAAAATTCTCTCCAAACGCACCCTAAAGAGTTGTATTTTTGAAAAATGAAAAACAATTGGTTGCAAATTTTTTTAAAAAAAAGTAAAAAGATTTGAATTTTGTGTAATTTTTTTTAATATTTGGCTAAATCTTTTTATGATAATACATGATCACATACAATTATAAATGCAAAATAAGAGAATTTGTTTTAGATTTAAATAACCATATATTATTTTAATATTATTTTAAACTAACCTAATTTGTTATTTTTTTAATATTATAGTATTTAAAAAATGGTATGACCGGCTTTTAGCAAGTGTACTAGATCGGCTAAATAATATAGAATAATATATTTAAGACCCTAAGAATATCAAACCCAAGGTAACAAGGATTGTTGAGCAAAATATCTATAATTGAGTTGAATTAATCTGAGAAGTTTCCCAAGTTTTTGAATAAAAGGAGTTCTAAGCTAAATTTACAATTAAGCAAATCAAAAACTAAGACTAGATTAACATAAATTAAATACAGAGCAACACTTAAATAATGAATAACATCTATAACTAAAACATTTCTACTAAAGGGCTATCCTCCTTACCTTTTACTGATGATGACTCAAATCCAAAGTAAGACAAGTTGTTATGGAAAACCAGTAAAATAAAACATATGTCTTATTCATAATATCATTTTAGAGTATTAAACCCTCATATGAACAATTCAATACCTAGCATGCAAATTCGGTTTTAAACTCCTAAACCCATGTTGGATTCTCTTGTGAGAAATCTAACTCTAGCCCATTTTTAATTTAGATTCTTAAATTTAAATCAACTCTTGATAATAAATCATTGCCTCAATTCTAAGAATACAGTCTTGCATTGACATAAGTGAAATAAGCTAAGAACATGTAAATCACTAATCAAAGACTAAATTAACAATTAACCATCTATTCGATAGATCAAACATCAATTCAACTATAACAAAAGATAAGATTCAGCCCAAGAATTAAGAACGAACACACTTGCATTTAAAATTAAGCTAAAATTAGAGTTATTACAATAAAAGTCTAAGGATTCAAGTTTCTATCAACAAAAGCAAAGAATTACTCACCATTCATGATTAAAACAATTGAAAAACTAAAATAAAAAGATACAATACTCATAAATCTTCAAGCTTCCTCTTGATGTCTTCACAAAACAACCAAAGTGCAGTTTCAAACCTTAAGATAATTGAAAACTAAAAAGAAAAGAAAACTAGGTTTAAATTCTACTGTACAAGCCAAAAACTAGGTCTAACCTTTGAAGAAAATTCACTCTCCTTTAATTTTAGTGTTTTTGTTGGTTTAAATACCATAAAGTAAAAGAAAACAACTGCCAATTAACTTTCTAATCTAGAAAAAGTGAAAGGTTTATCATAGTTGGACATTTGCCTCGATAAAGGAGAAATTCTCCTCCACTGAGATAATTTTCACCTTTATACATAATTGCCTTGCCTCAGTAGAGGAGAAATCCTCTTTCATCGGGGTGAGGTTCTCTGTATGCCATCTCTTCAAGTCCTCAATAGAGGAGAATTTCTAGTCCACTGAGGTGTTTACTACTGGATTACACATGACTTTTCTTCTTCTAAAAATGGTTGAGTTGATTCTTTCCTCCACTAAGGAAATTTCTTTTTCCTTCAAATAGACACCTGTAAAACATCAAAATGAGATTAAGTACACATAAATTAGAGACTTATGAAATTAAATACAAAGTTAACTAAATTAACACTAAAAACATCTTCAACACACTAAAATACACTAATAAGTATAGTCATAATTCAAAGCTATCAAATACCCCACATATAGTCTTCACTCACCCTTAAGCAAAATTGAACAAGCCAACTTCTTAAAATAATCAAACTTCAATCAAGAATCATGCACTTCAAAATTATGCTTAACAATTAATAAGAGCATTTAATAAAATTCCCACTAGATCAAATTCAATTAAGAAAATATAAATTAGTTTTCATATGTGTGTGCAAAATCAAAATATTTTAAGTCTTCTCAAAATCAAAACACCAATGCAATTTCATATTCAAGCTTTATAATTTATGGACACCTAAATCTACAAATGGTTTCACACTTGAAATTCTATAAACAACATAAGCCTCTTTTTTAGCTCTGGAACCCAAAAGTCATCTTCGCTAAACAACTTAAAAGCAAACATAGAATCAATTGAAATTCATTAGGTTGCAATGTGGTTAGGGTAATAGTTAACAAAGAATGGTAAAAAATAAACAAAAAGAATAGTCATTGTTTGATTGAATAGACCAACATTTTTAAACTTCACCTCACTTAACTCAAAAGCATACCATTTAACCAAACTTGCTTACTTAACCCCTCATACACAAAGTACTTTTAAGAGAAAAGATCACTGAAACTCGTCTCAATTTCACACTTCAACCAATTTCAAAAGTCACACTTCTTTTCCTTTGTAAATACCCCACACTTAATACTTTGCCATAGATTGCTCGCTTTATGTCAAACTTTCTTTCTTTTATTTAATATATATATATATATATATATATATATATATATATATATATATATAGATATATGAACTTGCTAGCTTCATTGTTGGCAACCAATACATGGTTATTTGCAAGATCAACTTCCATTATTTTCTTGACTTCAATAATACTCTCAACAATAGTATCACAAAAACCCTCTCTACTACACTCTTCAATTACCCAATAAATATTAATCCATCATAATTCTAAAGTAGCCAATTCTTAGAAAGGAAGATTAAGTCTTTTTAAGTTATATGGTAAATAGATGAGTGTATCAAGAAAAATAAATATGGCATGCATTAAGCTTACCTCGTTAGGCTCAAAATGGCTAACAAGGGAAAAATATACACATTAGGTAGGTAAATAAGCTAAGTTATAGCTAAACAACAAAAATATGCCTAGATCATTTTCTAAATTATTTGAGTTATTTATATGCTTCAAAGGACGATGAGAAAGGTTCTAGTGTCCTAAAATTCCTTGCTTAACTACCTTAATGCACTAGTTTTTTTTTATTTCAAAACAGGTCATAGTGTTCAAAATGTAGAAACTAACAAATAAATATAGTTCAAGCTAAATTCTCATTTACCAAAAATTCTAACAAGTAACATGCCTGCCTTAATGCTAAGCATAAATTTTGAACACTGAACATTCTAAGTTAAAGTTCAAAAAGTTTGATTTCAAGAATAAACTAGGGCGAACTAAGCTAAATGTATAATACATGATATTTGAACTAAACTTACTCAATTAACATGCAAATTACAAACCAAACTAAACAAACTAAACAAAACAACTAAAATAATTCATCAACAAGATGAAAGAACTTTCCTGAATTGATACTCAAAATTGAGTTCATCTACTTTTTATCCCCCTCTTTAAAATCTTGCCATCCTCTGCAAAGTAGCAAAAATATCAGCTCATTGATGAGATAATGATTAAAGTTGATGAAAATCTAATGCTAGACTTGAGTACCTCAGTTGGGGAGGTATTTATCTTGGTTGGGAAAGGAAAAGAAATGGCCAAAATGATGCTTGTCTCAGTGAAGGAAGGGGGGAGGGATTTATAAAGCAAGGGTCCACCAGTGGAGGTGAAAATCACCTCTACTGAGATGATTGATTATGCATAGGGAGGAAGGCCACCTTAATGGAGAAGAAATTTCCTTTTACCGAGGTGAAGGCTATGGGACAAAGGACAAGAGTCCCTCAGTGGAGGAGAAATTCCCCTCTACTAAGAAGATGGTCTCTGGAACTTAAGTGTAAAATCCTAAAATCCAATTTTAACACATTTTTTTCTTACTCAAATCTCCTAATTTTAACTTAACCCCCATTGGTCTTTCCTCATGCCCATTCTTACTTAACTTCCTAGTGACAATTTAAATCAACGCAAGGTCCCAAAATTAAGTACATCAAGACTCTAATTTCTCACCAACCTTAAAATCTTAACCAACTCTAAGTCAAGAAAGTTGATAGATTTAAGTGAAATCATGCATACTTAATTTTGGTCACTTAGTGTCCACTCCACCTTAAGTTCATGAATCATAAAAAACACCAAAATAATGAAAAATCACACAGCGAAACTTAAAAATGCTCTAAATAAACACATAATCAAAATAAAGAAAATTTAGAGCATTCAGTTATGAATTTATCAAGTCTTTAGCTACAATTTTGTTACTCTTTGGAGGTTGAGCTTACGATCTAAATAATGGTCTCTCCAGATTTGGTTCTTCATTTTATTTCTTCAGTAGGAGAAACTTGTTAAAATTCACCAAAGTTGGAAATTATATGTCTTCAATAAAGTACGACTCTACCTTTGGTTCTTCAACTACATACTTTAATGGCTCTTCTAGCCTTAATAATTTCTTCAAGTGGATTGAATTCAGCATTTCTACTTAAGAATTGAACACTTCTTGCTCCTTTGATGATAAATTCTTTACAAAAGGCTAAAGCAAACCTTCTAAACAAACACATGATTTATCTTAAAAAATGAATCATCTCTTTTCTACTTCATACACACCAAAATTATATTCTTCTTTGTCTACCATAAATGTATGATTTACTTTCTCCTCCTTACCACCATCATTTTGAATTTGCATTGAAACAATCAAGAGTTCTAGTTTAGATTCCAACTTTTTAATTCCTTTTTCTTGATCACTCAATAAACTCTCTTGACTCTTGATCTTCTCATTTTGATTCCTTAACTTCTCCACTTAAATTTTAAATGTAGCGTCCCACTCTTCCTTTTTAGCCTTAAATTGTTTCTCCTAACTTTCAAGCAAATCCAGAAGACTTTAAACTTTGGAAATAGTGGACTCTTATGGCACCCATGCAGAATAAGAATCAACAAAAGATGGTAAATAAAAAATCGATGAATGTGTATACAAGAGCTGTAATTCCTACATTTCTCTCTTTAAATCATTCATTTGCTCTCTCAAAAGGAACAATTCATAATCTTTGATATCATCTCGCATCATTTTAAAAAATATCTCAAAATCTTCCTATGAAGATAATCATTAGATAAAAAAAATCTTAGACTAACTCAACCAAAGATATCAAATTAACAACATCATTGTTCCCCGACAACGGTGCCAAAAACTTGATCGACTCCTAGCAAGTATACTAGATCAACCAAGTAATATAGAAGAATATATTTAAGACTCTAAGAATATTGAACCCAAGGAAATAGAAATTGCTTAGCAAAATATCTATAATAGAGTTGAATTAATCTGAGAAGTTTTTCAAGTTTTTGAATTAAAAGGAGTTTTAAGCTAAATTAACAACTAAGCAAATCAAAAACTAAGACTAGATTAACATAAATTAAATATAGAGCAACACTTAAATAATGAATAACATCTATAAATAAAACACTTTTGCTAAAGGACTATTCTCCTCATCTTTTACTGATGATAACTCAAATCAAAAGTAAGACAAGTTGTTATGGAAAACCAATAAAATAAAACAGATATCTTATTCAGAATATCATTCTAGAGTATTAAACTCTCAAATTATGAATAATTCAATACCTATCATGCAAATTCAATTTTAAACTCCTAAACCTTTGTTGGATCCTTTTGCGAGAAATCTAACTCTAGCCCATTCTCAATTTAGATTTTAAATTTAAATAAACTCATGACAACAAATCAAGCTAAGAACATGCAAATCACTAATCAAAGACTAAATTAACAATTAACCATCTATTTGATAGATTAAGCATCAATTCAACCATAACCAAATATAATATTCGACATAAGAATTAATAAATAACACACTTGTATTAAAAATTAAGCTCAAATTAGAGTCATTACAATAAAAGTCTGATGGTTCAAGTTTTCCTCAGCAAAAATAAAGAATTACTTAACGTTCATGATTAAAATAATTGTAAAACTAAAATAAAAAGACACAATACTTATACAGCTTCAAGCTTCCTCTTGATTTCTTCATAAAATAGCAAAAGTGTAGCTTCAAAACCTAAGAGAATTGAAACCTAAAAAGAAAAGAAAAATATGTCTAAATTTTATTGTACAAGCCAAAAACTAGGTCTAAACTATGAAGAAAATTCATTCTTCTCTAATTCTGTTGTTTTTGCTATCTTAAATACCATAGAGTGAAAGAAACTAGCTGCCATTTAACTTTTTAATCCAAAAAAAGTTGAAGTTTTATTGTAGTTAGGCACTTGCCTCGGTAAAAGAGAAATTCTCCTCTATCTAGGTGATTTTCATCTCTGTACATAAATGCCTTACCTTGGTTGAGGAGAAATCCTCCTTCACGGAGGTGAGGTTCTCTATATGTCGTCTCTTCAAGTTTGCCTCGATAGAGGAGAATTGTTCCTCCACTATTGAAAATTTGTATCATAAATATCGCATGCTTAAAAAGAATCATGTAGAAATGAAAAATAAATTTGATGCAACAAGTATAAAACATGAAAATTCAAAAGAAATAAAAATCAAATTAAAAAATGAATATTCTAACCTTGAAAGTAAATTTATATCTTTGCAAGAAAAATGTAATGTGAAAGTAAAACAAATTTTTGCATATAATGAAAATCATGTTGAAAGTCTAAATGCAAAATTTGTTCATAAAATTTATACAAGTACATCAAAAGGTTATCACAGAAATTACACCCATAAAAGGATATATTTTAAAATTCTATTATTATAAGAAGAATACTAATTCTACCAATCAGAAACAGGTACATAAAAATTCTGTAAATGTGTTAACTACTATGAAAGATCCAAGAAAGGTTGGGTACCTAAAAATACTTGATTTCTTTGTAGATTTGCCTAAGGAGTGCCAAGACAGAAAATTGTATATGGATAGTAGTTGCTCTAAGCATATGACATGGGAAAAAACTATATTTTCTAGATTAAAAAATTCTAAAGGTGGTTCTGTCAGTTTTGGTTATAATAGAAAGGGAAAAATTATTGCAATACAAAAAAATTAATTTTACCGATAAAATTTACTGAGGGATTAAAATCTGTCACTAAAAACAAGATATTACCGACGAATTAGCTATAGAACATTAAAGGCATCAGTAAAAATAAAAAAGTAGCAGAATGCCGACATTTTTACCAACAAAAGCAAAAAATTGGCAATAAGTAGTGGCACCATTTTGTAACGATGGATTTAGTGACGGTAAATGGCGTCAGTAAAGATATCAAAATATTTTAGCTATGTACCAACAAAAATTCCATTGATAATAAAAATATTGCTTTTATTTTAAATGTTTTAGAAACAGATTAGCAACGAAAATCCTAATCTATTGGTAAATAATGGCAATAGATTTTGGCGCAACCTTTAGCAACAGATATAGAAATGGATTTTTAGCGATGGAATTATAAATTATTGAGACGGTATTTTCCATTGGTAATCCATTGCTATTAGTTTTATTAATACAAAATAAATGATTAAAATTTAATTTTTTTAATAAAATATCATTTTTATATGTAAATACATTTATAAATACATTTTTATAATAGACATTAGTTTATATTATTTGTGAGGGATTGTCCGTCGATAAATCCATTGGTATTTCATTTATTACGAAAATTTAATTTTTTAATAAAATAGAATACAACATACAGTCACAAATAAACCCTAGATAAGTCTATTTCTCCCCCTCTCTCTCTCATGCACTCCATCACCGCCGCCACCAACCCCACCACCTCCGGTTCTTTCTAGATCTCGCCATCTCAATTGAAACCCAATTTGCTCTCTCTATCTCTCTCATTTTCCCTTTTGGCTTTCTCTCTCTGGGAAAATCGTTCAAAAAACTGCCCTCACCTTAGTGACTCACTGTTCTAACCATCGATCATCTCCCAGGAAACACTGTGTCTAGCCGCCATTGATCATGTCCCTTTGATTTGGGAAGATATAAGTCAAGTTCTCATAATCTTGAATAAATATAAATCTAGTAATTTCTTTAAATTTCTTTCTCTAGTTTCTCATTTTAATTTCTTGCAGTTGTTTATTTTTGGTCCCAACTAATGAATGCTGGAAATGTTGTAAGAAAGTTTTTTTTTAATTTACTCATTTTGTTAGGTTTTCTATTTTTTTTAGATTGGGTTTTTTTACGTTTAAAATTAAGCTCATTTTGCTAGAATTTCTTCAATTTTACTCTTGTTGCTTAGATGTTGTTGTTGAGTTGTTTTTTTCAGGAAACAATATACTTGAACGCAATTTATTTCTTTATTTACCTTTTTCTGGATTTGTGTGATTTTGGATTAGTGATTTTTGCAGTTCCTTTGGCTTTATTTGTTTTCTTTTCCTTTTTAATTTGGCTTTTTATGATGGTTCGCTTCTTTGTTTCGGGGTTTACGTTATCTTGTTAGTCTAATGTGTGGATCTTAGTAGCGCATACATTCGGACTATTTTGATAAATTAAAGCTAGCCAAGTCAGTCGTAACTAGTAAGGTATTGTTTATAACGGTTAAAGTATTGACTACCTATTCGTGCATTTGTTTGTATGGTTTGGTTTCTGTGTGTGTGTATTTTTTCTATTATTTATTTGTTTTTAAATTCTGTAGTGGTTCTCATTGGTCTGTTTAATTTTGCATTTTACTCTTTCTTGTTTATGTGTCTTGAGTAGGCTGTGTTAGTTAGGACATCATGTGTTGGACAATTGAGTTCAGGATAAATGAGGGCTAAATATAAGCCAATTTTCTGCTATTCTGCAATAAGGACAAATCTGTAACACCCTTATCACTCCGATCTAACTTAACAGTGCGCGCAAATCGGTAATTTTTTTCTTTTATATTAACCTTTAATTAACACCAATACTTAATATTATAAATTTAACTTAGGTGTTCGATGACCTATAACTGTCCCGGGTTACTATTCATATTACGAAAATTTTAGCATTACAACGGCTGTATATCTAACTAGCCGCCTGAAAAACAGACAAATCACAGCCTCTTAGAGGCACAACACTTCTAATAAAATTATCTCATATCTCCAAACTCCCATCAATCAACCAATAACTCATACATATATAGATCATAACCACACGCATACATATCTGCATATCTTTACGTAAACACGCATTTAAACATAACTGTCTGTTTATATACATGCCACAACTAATAAACATTTATACATGCCAGAGTTTACTTCAGCTACATAACAAAAATAACTTCTCTTGATTGTGCATTACTGCTCCTTCAGCTCGATACCTGCATGCAGCAGAAACTACATGCTAAGCATAAATTATGCCTAGTGGTGACTAACAATCCTAATACTTCTTTAATAATATTTATTTCTTTCTTACGATACGATTATATGATTAATTTCTCAATGTAAATACAAGTAAACACGTTTTGTTCAAAATCAAAGGGAAACAGTTATTTTCTATACTATTTGTACTTATTCTTATTTATTACTTAACTTTTGACAAATTTTCAATTTAGTCCTTAAAACCTTGCTAAATTACAAAATTGTCCTTTTTGTCTCATATTTACAAATTTGCCATTATAGTCATTTTTTTCATTTTTATTATACAATTTCTTCCATTATTCATCATTTATTCTTTATTTTACCATTTTCGGGTAAAATTACATTTTAGTCCCTATACCATGGAAACTTTATCTTTTGATACTGTTAGGTCTCCAAAATTATCATTTTGCCCTTGTTAACTATTTCTTACTTATTTTTACTTATTAATTACCCACTTTAAAAAAATTACCATTTTGCCCCTAAACTTTTATTTTATTTCATTTAAGCCCTTTTTCCACTTAAAACTTCATTTTTATCTTTCTTTTCACTTCTTTTAACTTATTATCACTTTCATGCCCCTAGTACAGTACCGACAGAAATTCTAAGACTGGATACTCGGGACGTGGACCCCATGGGCCACATATAGACTGAAAAATGATCTCAAATATCACTTTTTCATATAACAGATATCAGATACATACAGAAGCCATGGAGATCAGTGATCCTACCATAGCAAAGCAAGTCGCCATGACTTGCACCGTGGTACAGATATTCCTATGGCTAGCCAATTATATTCTGAGCAAGGTTTTTACTGCCAGACTATTTCTAAGGGCATAATTTCATTAAAATCTCAATCAAATCTTCACTTTCTTATTATTTCATTACTTAATTATGCATGCTTTACTAGTTAATTACTCTTTTCAATTCCTTCATATAATTTGTGAATTATTCTACCATAATTCATCTCGTCAAATTGCACATTATTTCACATTAATTCAATAATTTCATTACTTACATAATTGAGAACTTGTCTCTAAAATATTCATTTAATTTCTATAAATTTCACAAAAATTCTTAGGCATGTTATTTCATTTCTACTATGATTTTGAAGCATAATATCATCAAAATTCACAAAATAAACCTTAGTTTTCTTTAATGTTTCATTCGGCCAACAAAGGACCCACACCATATATTCATTTAACAATTCATTTAAGCATTTAAACACACTTATTTAAGGTCTCATAACACTAATCTACCATCACTTTCAATAAAACAATTTTATCATATTTACCCTAAGTTACATAAAGATTACTTAACCAAAATCAAAGGAAATATTAAGATTTATTAGCCACTAACCTTTCCTCCTTGCTCTAGGTTGCCTAAGCTTCCTTTTTCTTACCTTTAGCCTTGGAAGCTTGCACTTCTCCTTGATTTCCTATGGAGGCTGAAATACTAACACATCAAAACTCTACTTTTTTGACCTCAAATGCTAAAATTGACATCAAAAATGAAATCTAGGCACCCAAAAATATAAGTAGGCACTTTAAAAAGAATTTTAACTCATTGGTTTCACTTACCTCAAATGAAACCCTAAATTCTCTCTCTTGATTTTCTTTGCTTTTCTTCCTTTTTTTGAATAGAGGAGGACACTAAGCTCAACTAGAGAGGTGGAATTTACTATATTGGGGCTAATTTTAGTGTGAGATGGAGAGAGAATGAAAGAAAAAATTAAGCAAAGGTGGGGAAGCTAGTTCGGCCATGAAGGGAGAGTGGAGAGGAGGAAGAAGCTGCTGGTCTATTCTAGTCTCTTCCTCTTATATCTGATATTTTGAGTGGTAATGGGCTTGGATTGGCTATTGGGCCTAATTAACTAATTAAAGCCCATTAACAACCTAATTCAAAGCTATAAATGATTTTTCTCCTTTTCTCACTCCAAATCACTCCAATTTTGATTCCATAATTCTTATCACATCAAAAATAGGTAGTACACAAAATTTTGACTCAATTGGAGTCCGTTACTGGTCTGATTCAACTGAACTGGTCCGATTCGACAACTGTCGGCATCGCTGAAAAATTTATTTTTTTATACCAAAATATTCTATATGAAATTTCATTGAGAACTGCAAAATCTAGTAATTTTTAGAGTTCATTTGCTATTTTTAAAAATTTATACAAAATTAAATCATTTTCTCTATTAGGGAAATTGACTCGTTACCTTTTTCGTATTTTTAACTTTCGTAGACCTATTTGATCTCGGTTTCATTTCAAATTTCAACCCTGGACTCACCATGACCAATACTTTCTGATGGTCAAATAAAATATTTTTCACTTCTGGGTTCGATTTATGGCCCGAATGCACTATTAATCATCAAAATCTACTGTTCACAGCTAGGCCGGTGTTGAGGGCATTACAAAATCATTGTGTCAAATGTTTATATGGCAAGGTACTAGCTTTTTTAGTTTATAATAGTTTGATAATTGGTGGTAAAACGGGCATCTGGTTGAGATTTTATCACTTTTGTTTTCTATGTGAGAATTTCTTTTTTTTAATAGTGAAATTAGATGGGCTTATATTTTTACATACTTGCTGCTTTGATTGCAACATAAAATTCAGACTCATCATTGGATCTATCTTGCACGTTTGATATAGATCTGAAGGAGCTATAGGAAGTTGAGTCCTAATCGTTGCAGTCTTATTGATAGGCTTTGCAGTCTGGGATACTCCCCCTCCCCAAACTCTAGATTATAACATAAAGTGAGATTTAGAAGTGCTATTATTAGTGTGCCAAACATACATTATAGCGGGTGAAAAGTTATCTGCAAGAGTTTGTGGCTTGCTGCCATGCATGTGCAGAAATTATGACTAGTGGTGGTAATTGTGATTGTGCAAATGCATTGCAGCTGTGGCAGGACTAGATAAATCTCCAGTTCATTAGCATATGTTTTGTCAAAGAAAAATACAGGAAGATGGAATATCTAAGGCCAAAAGATATCATATTTTGCAAAGGCACATAAAAAGACTTTCATTCCACACACATTTATATATATAGTTACAAGTTACAGCTTGACGGTTCAAGCATTTAAAGACTAATTAAAATTAAACCACATTGAACTTGAACTAAATACATCAAAAGTAATATGTTATCAATAGAAACATTGGCAGCTCCCCTTTAAGAAAAACCCAACATTCCCAGCAGTCTTCTCAACCAAACTCTATGGCAAACGTAAGTTGCAACAACCACATACTCTACTTTATAAGATGATAGCATGGTTGGTTGTTTTTTTGAAATCCAAGTGAAAGTAGAATTTCACATGAAAAAATCAAAACCACATGAAAAAATTAAACCACATTCATGAAATGCTTATTTTTGTACATTGAATCTTGGAATAGCAATCGAATTGAATGACCAATTTTTGTACATTTGATTCCTTTTCTTGTTGTTTAAGTTACTTGAACACAGTAATTAGGATTGATATGAAGTTTGTGCATGTAAATCATTGTTGATGACAAAGCCTCAACTAAATCTGGCTTGGTGGAGAAGATTGATGAGGAAGCTGGGAAGCTAAGAACATTTTGGCCTGCTCAATGGCTATCGGGTGTCCATCATTCTATCTTACTTGACTGTTTGATGCAGACTAATCTCACACAATGGTCTGGGGCTGCCCTTCCTCTTTAGGTACATTTTGGTTGTTAATTTAGTGTTTGACTTCCACATTTAATTTGTTTTGCTGATTTATTTTGAAGATGTTGGTTATTAACTAATATTGATATATTCAAGAGATTCAGTAATTATTTTTATTAAATAAAATTTTTAATTTGAATATTGTAAATGGCAAAATAACTTGAACGAAATATTATTAGTGATTAAAAGAAGTGTTATACTTAATTAACCTTTAAATTTATCGATAATAAAGTGAATATGTTATTTAATAATACATGACCAAGTTAATGTATGGAATTATTCGAGATGATCAAGTGTTTTTTTTGTGTCTATTTACATAATGTTGGCATATACGCCATTAACATCTTGATAAAATCTGTAAGTTTCTAGATCGAGATTTTTGTATGCTCATAGATCATAGACTCCAAGAACTGGGGATTAGCCCTCTGAGTTTTCCTTTTTGCTGTTTATGTGCTCCTAGTTGCGTACCTGCATTCATCAGAACTATGTTGGTTATATTATACTTAAAGATATTTAACTTGGCTGATTACCATTTTCAATTGATGCTATTAACTATGATAACAGAGAAGATTCTCATTATTTTTATGTGGTTCCTTCATGATTACATGTCTAATTCATTCCTTTTGTTTGCATGAGTACATTATAATGTTTTTTCTACTATTTTCAGCATGGGAGGCCTAGTTGTTAAGTAGATACTGCATAAGGCAAGGGAAAAAATTAATAACCTTATTAACAACACTGTTGGAATTGTAAGCTCCACTTGATGATTTAATTAGATCTTAAATTGCTATGATATTTTTTATTAGCCAAAACTCCATATTTCTGGCCTGTCTAGGTTCAAAAGTCAAAACTGAGATACGAATGTTGTCTACTTAATATTATTGCTCAATTAGCTACAATATTATTGAAAACTAAGCAACCCAGCGATATAGTTTGGGGCTCATTTTTAAGAGTCTACTCTTAATGGCACATAATAAATTATATTGGTGGGTTTATTAAGGTGAACATACTATTCTTTTCATTAAAAAGCTAACATGCTATCAGAATTTATATATTCAACTCTTGTAATTCCTGTCGTGACTCTTTGTTGTCTGTGATTTACATATGCACTTCAAAAGTGATATGGTGAAGGTTAGCATCGTAATTATATTTTTGAATTGTTGGAAGCAGGATTTGTCATCATCTGTTCATTATACATATGCTCATCTGTGCTCAAGGGTGCACTTATAAAAGACATTTGAATTGTGCTATTCTAGAAAAACCAGTGGCAGCCTAGTTCGTCCTTAAAGGCCTTTTATATCCTAGCCTAGTACTATTTATCTTTCATTTTGAATTGAAGTAGATGATTTTCTTTATATAAGAGTCAATCTGATGAATACTTTGGTGTTATTAGTTAAGGATTTATTTGATTACTGTTACTAAATCAAATTTGATTGCATCCATTTATGAGTACTTTGTTGTTAGTTAGTTGAGGATCTATTTACCCTGCATGTATTTTGCAGCCTCTCATATATTAACTTTTTGAAGTGTATATAATATTACACTTAATGGAATTATAATTTTTTTGATGTGTTGTTAAATCGCTTTTAGATTTAAACAATTATTATCAATAGATTTATAAATATTTCTTTTCATTAAACTATATGCATATATGGTTTTATAGGTTGTCCTTATTTTCTTTGTTTCTACCCTACAATTTTTGTAATATATCTAGGGCAGCAAGACATGACCTACATTCCTTGAGTGCATACTATCTGCGACTTTCTTAAAAGTTTATATACTTGTCATACAGGACCACTCACAATTGAAGTTCTGAGTGCTGCAGATTTTTTTTTGCTGTAATGTTCCAAAATTGAGAAAGTTGGAGGAGTTTTGATTTAAATTAACAAGGTCATACTTACATTATTTTAGGCTTGGCAATTATTTTTTTGCATGTTTCTTTCCTATAGCTACCACTTCAACTGCATGTTTTTATCCTATAGCTTTTTTTTAATTTAGTTCTATCTTTTATTTATTTTTATTTTTAAAAATTGCAGGTTTCTATACTAAATTTTATTTTTAAATCCTGAAAGAATTTGATTATGTGAATGATTGTGGCACTATTCAGAAGTAAGATGCAAAAGTGTGCTAATACAGCATGACTTGCAATTGATCAAGTTCTTTCTTTCTATTAGATTACAAGTTTTAAGGATAGGGATAAATTGAAACGTTTCATGGATTTTGAAATGGCATCATTTGCTTTTCCTTTTCCTTTTTTTTTTTTTTTTTTTTTTTTCTAAATGGCTTTGGTCTTTATGCTTTCAATTGCTCCAAACTTTAATTTGTTTTTATCTCAATGACAAAGTCCATTAATTAGCTGGTCGTGGTACATTAAAATTTCCGTTGGCAATCAACTTATAGTAGCATCATTTCATGGTGTAATTTTATGTATTGCCAGAATTGTTGAAATTGCTCTTGCTTAAAATAGAATTGATTATCCATCTTTGTATTTTGCCTTCACTCTGGGTTTACTTATGGATTGTTGCATGTGCAGGCCAAAGCAGTTGTTAATATGAATCAATGGGACCTTCAATGTCAGCAAGAACATGAAGAGAGGCGTGCAAGTGTTCACTAGTAAGGCAATGTGTTTTGTATGATCTATGTGATACATATCATTTTGAATAGGGATTGATTTTTTCTTTTTTTTTTTTTTTATTTTCTCTAACATTTATGTCTGTTTGTGCACATGCATGTATTTGAGTTAATGATGAGTCAGTAATAGTTGATATTATGTAAACAATGCCCTCGTATCTCTCTCGCTATATATATGCTTGATCTTTCTTATTTCTTCACTTTTTCTTTTTGGTTTGGAGTTCTAGGGGGTGGAATATTGTCCGTATTTATATGTTCTATTGCTATAAAATATAAAGTACTAGGCTGCAGGTAAAAAAGGCAATATGTGCTCATTATTATCATCATTGCAATATGTGCGTCATTTAAAAATGCCTTTTGTAGCATGTGTTTTTTCACATCTAACTCTAAACATTTTAGCTTGAAGGAAGATCTCATTTGCCATCAATTTTATACACTTAAAAGAGTATGAGAACGTATAGGAATAGAAAACCAAAATCTTTACCATTGTTGAAATTGGATTTAAGCTGGTCATAAAGAATATGGTGCTGTTTGAATTCAAAAGTATTGGAATTAGCCTACATATAATGACTATTATTTTGCTCCAATTTCAAAATTGCGTGCACTCACAGTCCTGGATGCAACGTTTTTCATTCTATTGGAAAATCTTGATTGTACTAACATTTTTTATATTTTTTTATTACTCGACTTATAATTGATTTTTACTTAAACAGGTTGAAACTTGATGTTTTAATTTTCTAATATAAATTTGCACTAACATTTCCTTGTGGACTTTAATTGAGGTTATAACTATCAATTGATTTTTATTTCTTTTTGAAATAACTTCCACACTTGGCGAATTACATTGCAATCGAATATAACGTTGGGGAGTAAATATGAGATTGTTTTTCTAGTGCAGGTATTATTTGGCATTTGCATATATGCCTAGCTTGGCTGATTTCATATTTGAATTAGAATTAGAATTAGATAATTTTGTATAGTATTACAAAACATTATGTACAATATTGATATTATGTGTACAGTAGTTTTACTTATGGTGTATACTTATTTTTTGGATATTAAAATTGTTAATTAATATATATTTTTAATTTAAATTTTAGATTTTTTGTACTGAATGTATTGTGTTTATTTTTGCAAAAAAATTAAAAAAAATAATTCAATTTTACCGATAAAATATCGACGGATATATCCGTTGCTATTTTTTCTAAAATAAATTAATATTTTTTATTACTTAAATTTATCGATAGAATATCCATTTGGAAAAAGTCAAATCGGTGAAATATCCGATGGATTTTTTAATAAAACTATGGTAACTCTTGCCAATGGATTTTTTCACCGGTAAATTGCTACCTATGCGTATTTTACCAACTGATGCATTCCACTTGTAATCTTTTAAAAACCCATAGCTATGGCATTTTTTGTCTATAAAAAGCTCAATTTTGTTGGTAAAAATCCATCTGTACAATTAATTTTTTTTTAGCGTTGATATTGGAACTATTGGATCTAATCCAATTATTAAATATGTTTCTCTTGTTGAAGGTTTAAAGTATAATTTCTTAAGCATTAGTCAATATTGTGATAAGTAGAGAAGAGTAATCTTTGAAGTGGATTATTGTATAGTAGAAGATATTGAAATGGGAAAATATGATCTAAAAGGGTAAGGATCTGGACACATCTATTTGGATAGCCTATAAGATATCCAAAAAAGTGATGTTAAATGTCTAATTTCTAAGAAAAATTGAGTATTCTATGGCATAGAAAATTGGAACATATAACTTTCATGCGTTAAAAAAGCTGATTTGAAAAGATTTAGTTAATGAAATGCCAAAAATCAATATTAATAAAGATCATGTGTGCAAGGCGTGTCAATTTAGGAAACAAACCAGAAATTTTCATAAATATAGGAATGAGATTTTCACTAAAAAAGTTTTGGAGCTTTTATACATGGATTTATTTGGACCAATAAGTCCTTTAAGTATTGGTGAAAAATCATATGTCTTTAATGTGATGGATGATTACACAAGATACACTTGGGTAATGTTTCTTAGTCATAAGGATAAGGCATTTGAAGCTTTTAAGAAATAAAGTAAGAAGATTCAGAATGAAAAGGATACAAAATCATAAGTATAAGAAGTGATAATGAAAGGGAATTTGAAAATCAGAAATTTGAAAAATTCTGTAATAATTTTGGAATTAGTTAAGCCTTTTATGATCCAAGAACACTCCAATAGAATGGTGTTGTAGAAAGGAAAAACATAACTCTTCAAGAAATGGCTAGAACAATGTTGAATGAGAATAATTTACCAAACTATTTTTGAGCCAAGGCGATCAACACTGCGTGCTACATTCTGAATAAAATTTTGATTAGGACAGTGTTAGAAAAGACTCCATATGATTTGTGGAAAGATAGAAAATCCAACATCAGTTATTTTCAACATTTGGACTATAAGTGTTTCATTTTTAATGATAAAAATAATTTAGCTAAATTTGATGCAAAATCTGATAAATGTATATTCTTAGGTTGTTCTTAAAACTCTAAAGCATATAGAGTATTTAATAGAAGAATGCAAAAAGTAGAAAAGTCAATAAATGTTAAATTTGATTTTACTAATGTAAATTCTGGAGAAAGGATCTCTTCTGTTGATGAAACAGGTTTTGAGAAAAAAAATGACAAACATCAAAAGAATGATGAAACAGAAAAGTCACCAGATCAACAACCAGATTCGGATGATAGAATTCTAGAACAATATGAAGATGCAGAAAATGAGCTAAAAATTCAAGTAGAAGTTGATCCAGAAAACTCAACAGAAAATACACCAAAAATTCAGACAAAACAGCAATTTGAGCAACCAATAGAATTGCCTAAAGTTTGGAGATTTCACAAGTAGCATCCCAAAAGCAATCTATTAACTGATCATTCTAAAAGAATGATGACAAGAAGAGCCTTACATGAATATTGTGGTAATGTTACTTTTATCTCTCAACTTGAACCTAAAACTTTTATTGATGTTAAAAATGATGATAGTTCGATTATTGCTATGCAAGAAGAGTTAAATCGGTTTGAAAGAAATAAAGTTTGGAATTTGGTGCCTAAATTCTCAAATTGTTCTATTATTGGAACAAAATAGGTGTTTAGAAATAAGTTGGGTGAGCAAATAATGTCATAAAAAATAAGGTCAGATTAGTTGTAAGGATCCAACATTGGTCCTAGGAGAATTCTTGGAAATTAATATGACATTAAGGTCTAATTAAGATTAATTAGATTGAAATATTATAAGTTAAGATATTGTTAATTATTGTTTTAAGTGATAGAGGGTAAACTAATTATTTTACCATATGTTTAATTGAAATAAAAATATAGTTAAGTGGTTAATTAAGACTTAAGTATGTTGTTGTGGGTTAATTATAATAAAATAAAGGATGTTGGGGTACAAATAAAGGAAAAGAAGTAAGAATGGGGTTAAAATTGGAAGAAAGAAACAAAAGGGGATAAATTATTTACATACAAAAAATGAGGGTGTTAAGTGAACTTTTACAATCTTATTTTATTAAGAAAATGTGCATGAAGCATAGAGAAGACTCTTTTGATGGTTCTTAATGGAGAGGGGGATGGCAAAGGCAATGAAAAAGGAAGAAGTCGCTCTTCTCTCAAAGATATTCACACTTCACACACACACTCTCTCTCTTCTCTCTTAAAGAAAAATCCATCAATCTCTCTTTTGTCTCTCTTGATGATTTCAGCCTATGCACTATTAGGAACACTTTTATGCTACTGGAAGTGACCTTGTGAGGATTGTGATGAGGGATATTCATGGATTCACATAGCAAGTAAAGAGAAAGAAGATGAAGATAAGGAAAAAGTGGTTTTGATGGAAGATTTGGGATTTCATGAAAGGTTAGGGATTTTTATTTATTTTACATGTCATTTTCATGGGTGGAATTGTAGATTAAAATCTGTAATGGCTATATTCTAAGTTGGTAATATAGTTTTAAGGTCAAGATTTAAAGATTGATACCTTGCATGTATTTTATTGATAATGATTAAAGAAGTAAAAATCTGTTTTGGTTAATTAAGAACTAGTTTCTATATTTTTAGAATATCTCAAGTTTTATAACTTTAATTTGGATAATTCTAGTTGCTAATTACATCTAAGACTTGGACTTATAATTTCATAGAATGAACCTACTTTTGATTCTACCTCTAAATATCTTTAATATTAACTTGAAATTCATAGTGAGTGTTGTCCAGTTGTAGGGAGTAGGGTACTGTATTTTTGCTATACTTTTTGGTAGAGAAATCTAAATCTTATGAGGAAAAATCTTGAATAAAATAGACTTATAGGATCACAATTTTTATGAAGGAATTTTGGTTTAATTTTGTATCCATTTTCTTCTACAAATTTTCTAATTTTTAACAAAAACTAATTTTGGTATTATGAATTGTTGTCTAGTGTTATTGAATAGGTTGTAGTATTTTTGTTATAACTTATGATAGAAAGGTCAAAATGCTATAGGACAAAATTTTGGTTAAACTAGACTTATAAGATTACAACTCTTATGAATAAATGTTAGTTTAATTCTTTAGATATTTCACTACACGAATTTTCCAAAGTGGTCACACAAACTGATTTCGTAAAAAAAATGAAACCTTGGGCAGTTTGTAATGATTGGGTTATATCTCTAAATATAAACGTCCTAATTGAATGGTGTTTGAAGCATGAGAAACTAGAGACATATATTATTGTTTATTTATAAGACTAAATGGACTAGTTTAGCCATTTAGTATGACAAAATAGAGATGCAAAACAGGATTGAAAATCTGTCTACCTTATTTTCTATAAACCTAATTATTTTGATACATAAATGTTACTATAAGTAATTATATGATTTTAGAAAAACTTGATCATGAAAATAAGGACATTACATGTTCTATATTTATATGTAAAAATAGTGGTACTATAATTTGTGTATAACTATGGGATTGAAATGTTTAATATATGATGGTACAATTCTAGAGTAAATTAACAATATAAGAATTGGTTTACAATATGGTACAAGTACCTAGAGGAATGAAAACACCTTAACATAAAACTAATTATGAATTTAAAGGAACTTCTAGACACACACACACACACAATACTAGAACTATCATAATGAGTATTACTTATTAGAAATAATAATATAGTTATGATTGTATGTTTATACTCTTATATTATTATAAGAGAACCTATAGCTCTAGTACTATGCACTTACATGTATTTGCATATGTACGTGTATATTTGAGATTGTGGGATGGTATGAATGAGAGTTAATTTGCAATTGGAAATAACTTTACTGATTGTAACATGATGGTTATATGTATTTAGTGCATTAATCGAATATGAATGTGTGATGATGTAATTTAGTACAAAGATACATGTAACTTTATTGATTGTAATTGAGTAGATATTGAAACAATATGGGATGGTATGAATGAGAGTTAATCTCAAATTGGAAATAACTTTACTAATTGTAATATGATGGCTATATGTACCTAGTATATTAATCGAATACGAATGTGTGATGATGTAATTTAGTACAAAGATATAAGGGAGATGGATATAGTGAATCGTAAAGGTACATTCTTATGAAATGATAACATGCTTAAGTAATGTTCCATGCACTCATAGTTTATATGATTACATCCCATAAGTACAATGTTTTAGTGTTTAAGCAAGCATGAATAATTTGAGCATGTTCAATTAAAGATTCTAAAATCAAGTTGTAAGCCATAAAGCCTAGTAGTAATAAAATATTATGTATGTATCATCTGGATAAAGGAATTCAAGATAGCATGTTGATAAGTATTACTTTATATGTATATGACAAGATACATGCCTTCATATGGATTACAAGTATAGAATGTGTGTGTGTGTGTGTATGTGTATGATATCTTGCTCACAGAAAAGTTATACATGAACATGTATAGTAGATCTTGCTCATAGTTATACATGAGTATATATATGAATATCTATATGTATATGATGAGAAAATAGTATAGTATAGAGAAATAAAATAAAAAGATTCATTTACCTGTGGTGTGTCTAGGATGTGGATAGGTAAGCATGCCTATAAGGGCAATTTACAACTACTAGAGTATAGTTTGGATCCCGTTTGGGTCATAAAGTATATAAATGGTCCCGTTTGGGTTGTTAGCCGACCCCATTTAGGTCCACTTGATCGATTTACCGTACAGTTTCATTCCCATAAAGGGCTACCATTTATTACCTCCGGGTATCTTATTTGTACCTTTGGATGCTACCGTTATAGTTTAACCCATTATCCACTTCTTTAGAAAAAAATGCAGGCTTAATATAGAGTAATGAATGTATTATGTAACACTAAAAGATAAAGAAGCATGACAGTACTTAATATGATCTTCATATTATCTTTATATGACATCTCTATAATTTATATGGAAAACATGATACTAAGGGAGATTTCATTTTACATATGTATATTTACAGCTTATAGTATTACATATACATATTGGAATTATAAGTTATACACATATTGAACTTGTACATCATTAATGCCTTGTCAATAATTATATTGGTGAATGTACGTTCCCTATAATTACATGTTACTTTCTTTGTATTGATAAGTTATTTGCAAGACTCATTATATGTTAAAGTTAAAAATCACTAAGATAATTTCCAAGTGTTTCCTAATAGTTAGGAGCACAAGATACATGTATTTATATTTGTGAAGTGTGATGTCTTTCAATAGTTATATGCACTAAGATGCATTCCTTATAGCTTCATGTTAATTGCTTAACATTGAATAATGATGTTTATGACTTATTATACATAAACACTAATGGCTTGTGAACTTACAGTATATGTATGCAACTTAAGCTTGATATAGAAGTAAATAAATATATCTACGTATTATGGAAATTAGAATTATATACAATGAGACATGGAAAATGGTATAGTAAGAATAACCACTAATTTATGAATTTATAACTAGTGTACATGATTGATTTATTATATAGGCGGGAAATGATCTAGTGTTTATCTAAATATAATAATGATCTCCAACTGCACTTAAGGGATGAAAGGGATAGCATAATAATTATATTAACATTAAGTTTATGAATAGATGTGGTAGATACTTAGAATTGTAATGTATACATATATTTATATGTACAGAACTTGATATATAAAAATATATCTATATGTAGGTGAATCTAGTTAATTAACTTAGACTATTATTATTATCGGTATGAATCTCTTATAAGTATAATTTTATTAAAACATATGTGAAATTAAGTTGAGTAATTTACACCTTATCAAGTCAGTGAATTATATGAAATAAGGAAATTAACTTGTTGTATATGATTTTAAGTGTTATACGAATATGTGTAAGACAATTATGAAATTTATGAGTAAAGGAATTAATTAATAACCAGAGATGGAATATAACATTAAATGTGATTGCTAAATATTTTGAAATGCCTAAACTTGTCACCTATTGTTTATCATATTAAACATGTATGTTTAAAGTTTTCTTGCTTTAAGTGTATGGGATTGGTTTAACGACTTTCAAATGAGGTCGTTTACATGTTGTTTCTCCCCACTAAGCTTTATAGCTTAGAATGAATTTTTATCCATATAGGTTATCGAGATAAGACTTCTTCTCAGGGATGATATCTGTAGTGGGATGGCCAACACATATCATAGAAGAGTTTATTTTTGAAGTGTTTATTATGAAGATTTATGGTTTATAAGATCTTATTTGTACTAAGAATTTTGTATAGTATAGATGTTCTTATATAGAATGGAAGCTAGTAAATGTAAAGAGATATTGTTATAAGTTCGTTTTGATATAGTATTTAATGCATTTAATGCTACAATTTATTTGAATTTGTATTGAAAGCAAAAGAGTGATGGTTCAGTGGTTGCTTCATAAGTAACTTAAAGATTAATTTGTTAAGTATAGATTTATTATATGGTTAATGTTTGATTATAGAATAAGGGTGTTACATTAGTGGTTGAAGGCGACAAACGGAACATCATGAGCCATCTTTTTATCCTATCTCTCACTTTGTTTTGGGCTTCCATCGCCTTGTTTTGGGCATTCGTGGCCATATTTTTAAGTATTTTTGTGCATTTTATGTATTTTTTATGCCATTTATTTGATATCTATGATGTTTTTATGTATAATTCAATTCTGTAAGTAATCTGTTGCTACACTATATGATTAAATTTGTGCCTTTCTTTATTATGTTATTTTAATACTAACTTATTTGCCTTTTTGTGTTTTTCTAGTATTAAATTCTTTTACCTTGGAGGATTGTATGAGGTTTTTGCATTAGGAATTGTGCTCCCGATTGGATGACCACCCTCAGCCCATTCGTTTACCTCGGTTAACCATTTTCTTTTATTATTTATTTATTTTATTAGTTTTATTTGGTTATTATTTATTTTTTGTGTTTGTTTATTTATTTGGCATTTCTGGATGTATTATTATTTTGAGGCTGTAATAATTAGTGAAAAAAGCTTTTTGTGCACGTTAAGAGGAAAAGGCATTTAAAATATTTTTTCTATTAAAATAATTAGGATTTTCTTCAAAACTTAGACCAATATCCGATTTTTCATCCAAAGCCAAACAAAAGAATAAAATCAAGATTTTTGTAAAATGTGTACTAAGGAAATCAATGTTCCCAATCCAAATAAATATTCCGATTTATGTATGTATATTATTATTTTGTTGTTATCGGACGATTTACTTCTGTAATAAATTTAAGTAATTTATTTTATTTTATTTGTTTACTTATCGCTTTATTATTTGCTTAGAATGTTTACTTAATTCTACCAATTTGCATCATGTGAGGAAGGAGAGAGGATTAAAATTTAAAACTCAATTATAAAATAACAACTAACCAAGATGCCTAATAAAAGTGATATTCCAAACACTATTTTCTATTTGGGCATCAAAAGGTCGAGAATCATTTTCCAACGTTCTGTTAGGTGGCCACTCCATGACACCTACCTCTTTTGGATCTATTAGTAGATGCCTTCATGAGTTGACAACCCGTAATAATTTGGGCTTAGCCCCTTTTATTGTGAAGTAGCTAATTTATGAGTAAAAGTGAGCCTCATCCGATCTTAAACCCTAAAATTGGACCTTCGAGAACCCAACCAAAAACGAGTGATGGCTCCGACGTTTGTCACACTCTTTTTCCTTTTAAGGCACAAAAATCTCTCTAATTTCCTTTACTTTGTCAAGATTTACCTTTATGCCTTCCTAGCTCACTATATGTCAAGAGCTTATCCAAAGTATTCCCAAATATACACTTCTTTAGATTAAAGTGGAGGTTATACTTATCAATCCTTTGACATAATTTCTCTAATTTCTTGAAGTGACCTTCCCGGGTAGTTTACTTGATCATCATGTCATCCATAAACACCTCTACTTCTTCGTGGATTAAGTCATCTAGTATCCTAGTTTCCATCCTCTAATAGGTGGTGTCTGCATTCTTAAGCCCAAAAGGTATAACTTGGTAAGCATAAGTACCCCATTCGGTAATGAAGACTATTTTGATCCTATTCACAATATTGTTTAAAATGTTATTATATCCGACATAACCATCTACAAAGCTATACATGGCATAGGCAGCTGTACTATCAACCAAGACATATATGTGAGGTAAGGGGAAGTCATCATTTAGGCAAGCTTTGTTCAAATCCTTATAGTCCATACATACTTTAACTCTTTCATCCTTTTTTGCCATAGGGACTACATTTCCTAACCATGTATGGTATTGAACCTCTACTAGGAAATTAGCCTCTATTTGTTTCTTAACTTCTTCTTTATCCCTTTCAACCCATTTCAGCCTAAGTCTAATAAGCTTTTGCTTAACTAGCTTGTACCCTGGATAGGTTAGGATGGCATGTTTTGCAATCTCTTAATCTATTCCCAGTATGTCCTCATAGGTCCAAGCAAAGACTTTTTCATATTTTTTTAATATTTTCTCAAATTTTTCTCTCTTCTCATGAGTTATGTCTGATGTTAATAAAATTTCTTTAAGGTTTTCTTTTGTTATGAGATTAAAAAAAATATGTATTTGTTAAGTTAATGTCAAATATGAATGGTTCATAATCATGATTATGCATATTGAAATCAGAAGAAATGTCACACAAGTAAGCAAAATTGTTCATCCTATTAATATAATCAAAAGAGGAATCATTATTCTCATCAAAAAGTTCTGAAACATAAAAAATATCAATGAAAGTATCTTCTTCAATCTTAGCAACATGATATGTCTCTTTAGCTTCCAGGTCAGTCTTGGATGGATCTTCAGCCTCAATCTTTTCTTTATACTTCATCCGTACAGTAAGCAGTCTTTATTATGATCTCTTTAGGCACTTCTATATCCCAAGCTGAATGATACAGAAGGATATCTTCATCCTAAAAGCCCTCAACTAGCTTAATAATACCCTATTCCCAATCAAATACATCATTAAACATCTCAAATCGAAACACTACTTCACCCTTAGCAGCTGAGGCTCATTCTCTCCATAGTAAAGGTAGATCCCTGAAGCTTGCATAAAGCTTTAGGAAATATAAAGAACCTCCTTCATTGCTTCCTTTCCCTTATTTTTCTCAGCAGGACCAGTGAAAGCTACCCTTTTCTATCCTTTTGACCCTTGGTAGTGATAGCAGTTTACACCCTCTGAGAATTCTTACCCAAACCAACCCCAAGCAGAAAGTTCATATTCTTTAACATATTGATCACTTATGTACTATCAACAAAGCTACTTTCACCCTTTTCATCACTGATTACAAACACATGAAATCCACTGAAAGCCTGTTTAGCTATTTTCAACATAGATACTTAGTTTTCCCTTACAGCTTTGATGGTTACCACTTGACCATCATAAGGTATCTTAATCATCTGATTCATCATAAAGGGCACTCCCCAGAGCTTATGAAACCATGGTCTTCATACTAGCATGCAGAAGTTGGCAAGAATAGGTAACACCACAAACTCGGCTTTGCTTTTAATCAATCTTATCTTCACTACAGCTTTGAAAGTTCTCGTGGCTTGCCACTTTGAATTTTCATAGGCATAAATGGTCAAATCATACTTAGTCAGCATGCTCTCATTTAGCCCAAAAGTAGGAATTACATCCAAAGGACATACATTGATATAAGACCCGTCATCCACCACCACACATATGTTGTGTACTTTTCATTCACTCGAGCTTTGATGTAGAAAGGGCAATAATGGTTTCTACCTTCAGTAGGTAAGTCAGCATTGAAATACACAACATTTTCTCATGTTCCTCCCTTGACTAATTATAGCAGTTCAGAAGGCAAAATGGTAGTGGCAATAATAGACCCAATCAAAGCTTCCACCAAATTTTGCATGTGTGATGGAGACTGCCTCAATAAGTTCCAAATAAAAATTTATACCTGTGTCTTCTTCAGCTGTTTTATTATCTAATTTTGCTCAACTTCTTTCTCCATAAGCACTGTAGTGGGAGCTGGCTACTTCTTAATTTCTAGGGCCACCTTTCCACTTGTAATGACTACCTTCACTTTCTTTTCTTCCCTTACTTCCTTCACACTCTCACTAGTTAAACTCTAGATATCAATAGGTACCATAGACCCTTTATCCTCACTTTTAGTGGGGGAATTCAAAAAATCAATCATTGAAATTGGTCAACTTTCATCACTTGGCTTTGTTACTTTAGGGGTGGAAGGAGTAACGAGTAAGCACTCATTCCTG
This sequence comes from Excoecaria agallocha, assembly GCA_037975025.1. NCBI lineage: Eukaryota > Viridiplantae > Streptophyta > Magnoliopsida > Malpighiales > Euphorbiaceae > Excoecaria > Excoecaria agallocha. The sequence continues at coordinate 37,984,507 of CM075814.1, forward strand.
TATAGGTCTCTCCTGACATACCACTTAGTCAAATTAGACCCAATCTTAAAACCCAAAGGCGGTAAAACATTGTATCCTTCTTTCTTATTCTTCTTTTCTTTCTTTCCAGGATCTAAAATCTATTTTTTTATCTATCAAATCCTAAATCTTATTTCTTAGGGTGCGATGATAATCAATGAGGTGCCTAGTATGCTGATGGTAAGCACAGTACTGATCTTCCCTATAATATGATAACTCTTTACTCTTTGCAGGTCTTGAAGGCAATGGTTAAAGTTTTCCTTCTTTGTTTAGCCTGTCGAACACCTAAGATAATGACTTACTGAGGTTGGAATAGTGCCTTTGATTAACCTCTTTAGCAGACTCCTCAGCTATCTTCCTACTTCTATTTGCTCCACTACTACCTCCAACTATTTTGTTATTGCCAAAATTCCTCGTCACACCCTCTTTGTTGGCTCTTTTAGCTAAATACTCACCTTTATCCTTTATGGCTATATCCTTCAGAAACTCTCAATCCTATAAACCTTTCATCTTCAAGTTATCCCTTAGGTAGGGACTTGCATTTTGAATAAAAATCATAATCTAATCGGTTGTATAAGACTTCCTTTTCATCTCCATTACCTATTCTTCCACCTTATAAGGTATTCGTGAAAAGACTCACCATGATTTTGTTGGAGAAATTCAAGGTCTTTTAAAGTAAACTCTATCCTAGTACTACAATCATACTACTAAAGGAATTCTTCAATCAGCAAATCCCAGTCCTTCTTAGTGCACCTATCCAATCTATGATACTAGTCAATTATGGGGTTTGTCAAGTTTAGAAAAAAATATTCCATCTTTTGCTTATTGGTCATGATCAGCGCGTATTGCTGGACATTTGCAGAAGGATCCAAAGTGACATGAAATTTTAGTAAGTCAGGTATCTTAAACTTCTAGAGTAATGGCTCATCTCCATCTAATCCCTATCCTCATGACTCATTCCCCTTTCAGCAGATAATAACCTGGACATGGCTTTAACCTTCTCTTCCATTTTTTTAAAGGTTGTATCCTTGGCACTTCTGCTCCCAATATTAATCATTGAAGGAATATATTCCTCATCTTCTTCCTTAATGTAATCATTATATGGCTCATTTACTTAAAAGTTGTCTATCTAGCCTCTAATCTAATTCATCTCATATCACCGAAGGTCTTGAAGCAGAAGCATTCAACCTTTCCCTTAAAGATGGAAACCTTATTATCTCATCGATAGCTATCCCAGTCTCATTTGATTGCTCATCATCCATTTCTGATCTTATTTCTTGATTGCTTTCTGACAGCTGGGTTAAACTCAATCCAAAACTGACCACTAATTCCAAACCTAAACTTGACCTTGACCTAGGCAACTCACATGTCGATCTCCAAATAAGGGAATCAACTAACCCTCTGGATCACCTAAGTAAATATATGATGGTTGCAAGAATCAAATGTTCGGAGTAATGTATGATGGATTATGCATGAGCATGGTATATACATGATGCATGAATGCAATGAATGCTTTTGTTAGATGTCAATCACAATCACACATGAGCATAACAATAGCCTTTCAACCTTATTAATCCCACACTTGAGGTTGTGCGATCTCTTTCCTAGGTGGGCTTAGTCCATAGGTCAATAGGGTACCCGATGGATATGTATGGTGCACAGTCGAAAGCCGATAGCATAACCTCTCTTAATTAAAAGCACAAGTATATGGATTATGACCATTATGTATTTTAGACTAGCTCATACACTTGAGGTTGTGCGATCTCTTTCCTAGGTGAGCTTAGTCCATAGGTCAACAGGGTACCCGATGGATACGTATGGTGCACTGTCGAAAGTCGATAGCATAACCTCTCTTAATTAAAAGCACAAGTATATGTATTATGACCGTTATGTATTTTAGACCCAGTCTTAAAACCCAATGGCGGTAAAACATTGTATCCTCCTTTCTTATTCTTCTTCTCTTTCTTTTCAGGATCTAAAATCTATTTTTTATCTATCAGATCCTAAATCTTATTTAGTAGGGTGCGATAATAGTCAATGAGGTGCCTAGTATGCTGATGGTAAGCACAGTACTGATCTTCCCTATAATACGATAACTCTTGACTCTTCGCAGGTCTTGAAGGCAATGGTTAAAGTTTCCCTTCTTTGTTTAGCCTGTCGAACACCCAAGATAGTGACTTACTGAGGTTGGAATAGTGCCTTTGATTAACCTCTTTAGCAGACTCCTCAACTATCTTCCTACTTCTATTTACTCCACTACTACATCCAACTATTTTGTTATTGCCAAAATTCCTCGTCACACCCACTTTGTTGGCTCTTTTAGCTAAATACTCACCTTCATCCTTGATGGCTATACCCTTTAGAAACTCCCAATCCTTTAAACCTTTCATCTTCAAGTTATCCCTTAGGTAAGGACTTGTATTTTGAATAAAAATCCTAATCTAATCGGTTGTATAAGACTTCCTTTTCATCTTCATTACCTATTCTTCCACCTTATGAGGTATTCATGAAAAGACTCACCATGATTTTGTTGGAGAAATTCATGGTCTTTTAAAGTAACCTCTATCCTGGTACTACAATCATACTACTAAAGGAATTCTTCAATCAACAAATCCCAGTCCTTCTTAGTGCACCTATCCAATCCATGATCTAGTCAATTATGGGGTTTGTCAAGTTTAGACAAAAATATTCCATCTTTTGCTTATTGGTCATGATCAGCGTGTATTGCTGGACATTTGTAGAAGGATCCAAAGTGCCATCAAATTTTAGTAAGTCAGGTATCTTAAACTTCTAGGGTAATGGCTCATCTCCATCTAAATCCCTATCCTCATGACTCATTCCCCTTTCAGTAAATAATAACTTGGACATGGCTTTAACCTTCCCTTCCATTTTTTTAAAGGTTGTATCCTTGGCACTTTTGCTCCCAATATTAATCATTGAAGGAATATATTCCTCATCTTCTTCCTCAATGTAATCATTATATGGCTCATTTACTTAAAGGTTGTCTATCTAGCCTCCAATCTAATTCATCTCGTATCACCAAAGGTCCTGAAGCAGAAGCATTCAACCTTTCCCTTAAAGATGGAAACCTTATTATCTCATCGGTAGCTATCCCAGTCTCATTCGATTGCTCATCATCCATTTCTGATCTTATTTCTTGATTGTTTTCTGACAGCTGGGTTAAACTCAATCCAGAACTGACCACTAATTCCAAATCTAAACTTGACCTTGACCTAGGCAACTCACTTATCGATCTCCAAATAAGGCAATTGTCTAACCCTCTAGATCACCTAAGTAAATATATGATAGTTGCAATAATCAAATGTTAGGAGTAATGTATGATGGATTATGCATGAGCATGGTAAATACATTATGCATGAATGCAATGAATGCTTTTGTTAGATGTCAATCACAATCACACATAAGCATAACAATAGCCTTTCAACCTTATTAATCCCACACTTGAGGTCGTGCGATCTCTTTCCTAGGTAGGCTTAGTCCATAGGTCAACAGGATACCCGATGGATACGTATGGTGCACTGTCGAAAGCCGATAGCATAACCTCTCTTAATTAAAAGCACAAGTATATGGATTATGACCGTTATGTATTTTAGACTAGCTCATACAAATTAGGTAGGGCCCGCCAAGGTATGGCAGCCTTTGACCGATACCTTTATAATGTGTTTAAGCTCGATCAATACATAAAGGTCAACATAGCAAGAAAATTTTATTATGGTTATGCAACCTAAGGGAAGTAGCTATTATCATTACATAAACTTTAGTCAAGGTGATGAAAGTTTAGGTTTATCCAAGCATAGTCCCTACCAATAAGTCTAGCTCATCATAAGAATAATGACCAATAGGTTACCATTTCATATACCAATTGGTACTAGACTTAGGTTGGTAGTTCTTTTTGATACCTTCCTACATTGAGTGAATATATAGCGCATTTCAGGATAACATCGAGGTTAAAAAGGGATGCCTAACTTAGCTCTAAGTCTCTAACATGAATGTAAAATTGAAAAATGATAGGATTAATAAGAAAAAAATCAATTATAAAGAAAACCTAACCAAGAAACTTTTAGGATCAAGGTCTCTTTAGTCCCCAACAGAGTCACCAATGCGATGCATGCCAGACCCCGCTCATATCCAATTTGGTTCTTGAAAGCTTTTTTTTAGGGTCTAAGATTGGATGAGGCTCATTATAACTCATAAATTGGCTACTTTACAACAAAAAAAAGGATTAGACCCAAATTATTATTGATAGCTAACCTATAAATGCATCTGATGTGAGCTCAAAAAGGTATGTATCATAGAGTCGCCATCTAATAACACATTAGGAAATGAATCTGGACCTTTTGATACCCAAACAGAGAATGGTGCTTAGGATATCACTCTTACATGGCACCTCGATTAAGTGTTATTTTATAATTGAGTTTTAAACATTAATATACTACCTCCCTTCTTATACAATGCATTGTATAAATTTAAATAAACATATCAATCAATTAAACAAACGATAAATAAATTTATAAATAAATAATTCAACTACTTAAATTATTATAAAAGCAAATCGGCCAACAATAAAAATAAAATAACATACATAAATTGAAATATTTATTTAAATTGGGAACAATGGTTTCCTCATGCATATTTTACAAAAAAAACTCTTTTTTTATTATTGTGTAAGTTTTTGGTTGGAAATTGGACATTAGTCCATTTTATTAAGAAAAATGCAAATTAATTAGTAAAAATGATTTTAAGTGAATTTTTCATTTAATGTGAAAAAAAAAATTTATTACTACTTATTGCATCCCCTAAATAAATACATCCAAAATTAACAAAGTACCAAAAAATTAACTAATAAAGCAAAACATAAAGAAAGCTAACACTAAATGCAATATGAAGTAAAATAAAAGGAGAAAGTAAACTAATTGGGAGCACGATTCCCAAAGCATGACCATTCTTTGATAAGCCCCATACGTATATTAAATCAATTTCGTACATAATAAATAAGAAACCAATAAATTAACATTTTGGGATAAAATAAAAATAAAGAAACAAATTAAAATAACACATAAAAGAATTGTCTTAATAAGCAAGAGCATACATGCAAAAGTGAGAAAATTCGTATAAAGTTGTAAAAATAATTCAAAAAATGAAAATTAAGAAAGGACATAAATGAATATGGAAAGGGATAAAAAAATATTTAAAATAAGCAAAAATCCAGCAACGGATGTCCCGGAGGTGACGGACGCCCTTGACCAGAAGAGGGACAGAACGAGAAGAAAGGACCACAACATCCCATCTTCCACATTGGCAGATAGGCATCTATGATGCTTTCTTCCCGTCTATCATTTGAAGGACAGATACTAAAAGCTAGTTTCTTTTATGCAAAATACACAAAGACCTCAAACAAACCCCAAATATGCGATTTAATAGCCCTAAAGAATATTAGATCTAAAGAAATATCCCTAAATCTAATTTTTAGTTAAATAACATTAGTAAAGAACATTTAAAAAAAATTAGTATGATAAACATATATGTACTAATCGAAGAATTTAAACCCTAATATTCCATTCCAACACCCTAACTCATTTGGATCATTATGGCACATTTATTAACATGCAGATTTAAATGAATGTACTTAAAAACATGTATCAAAACACCATTAAAAAGAATCTATAAGGATGAGAATGAAATAAAAAAAGGAAAAAAAACCTAGAATATTACCCTTGAAAGATATTTTGATTTTATAGGTTTGAAACTTAGATCTCTACTTCAATCCTCGATTCTTGTATTTTAGAAATAAAGATTTTTATGTTTTTGTTTTTGTTTTTGTTTTTGGTTGAAAGCAATATGAACTCTTATTCATGAGAGAAAAAAATTGATTTTTCTCCCTCTAGGAACTCTATCCTTTTTTCTCAAAGTCTGAATTCCCCCTCAAAAAACTTTAAATTTTGGCTTTTTATACCTAAGTGGAAGTTGGAAACCCACTCCAACTCCAACTCTCTAGATATGGAAGGATTAAATTCCCTCTAAATCCAAAAAAAAATCTTTGAATCATCCTTATCTTTGATTTTAAAAATTAGAAAATGTGGAAATTCTAAAAATGTACCCACGGATGGGTGTCCATTATGACAGACGGTCGTCCCTCACAAGATTCGTCAAAAATTATAAAAATACCTTTGATCTGACCTGAGAGGAGGGAAATATCCATAGACAACTGTCTTTCATATGCCAAATGATTGTCTGTCATGGCTAAAGGCCAAGCTCAAGGTTTTTTATGCTCTTTTTCTAAAACCTCTAAAAACACTTAGAAAACCACAAAATTACATGAAAAGTTTGAAAAAATACGGTCTGAGCTTTGAGATCTATGTTCTTTATCAGAAATATATTGTTTCCTCATCATCGAGTAACCTTGTTTTAGGTTGCCTCAGGTCACGATGTCTATATGGGTTAATTACAAAAGGAGGCCTTAACTATAAGATATTTTTCAATGATTGGATTCATTTTTGAAATATTAAAATGTCAAATCCCAATTTAGAGTTCCCTTTTAATTAAAGGACTCCATCAATTATTTCATTTAAACTAACGGATTATGATGACTGGGATACTTTGTGGCACCCAGTGTGCTAATAAGGATGCCATGTCAATCTTCTTTACCTTTAAGAGCTTTAGGATGTTCTTTTAATATATGAATCCCTAATTTTGAAATAATGGTATCAATCTTGTTGTTGAAGTGTGTTCTACGACATGTTTGCCTCTTCTTTTTTAAAAAGAGGAAAAATTGTTCAGTGCTACTGTGAATTATGAGCCGTAATAAGGATAAGGCAAATAGAATAAAATTTATACAAACCATTTTATGGATGTTCTAGATATGGTACCATTGGATATTGTGATTATTTCATATAGGTAGGTTCAGACACGGCAGGTGGCAATTGAAGTAGAAATTTGTTGCAAAGTAGAAGGGATAAAGACAATAATCTTGCAATTGAAAACATTATTTGTCATAGAGAGAATGAAGCATTAATCATAGAAATTGAAGTGCTTCAAATGAACAATCAAGAGCTTGAAGAAACAATGAAAATTTTGAATTCCAGGTGGAATTTGGCAATGAGAATTGCCAATAGTGTAGGATTTTATTATTTTTTCATGAAATTGATATTTCTAATTTAATCTAGGATTTTATTTAGAAATCTTAATATAGCTAGTTTCCTGTAAATTTTTAAGAATTTTAGAACTGTTAGTGTAGTTGGATTTTTGCCAATTTTCCAGAATTTTAGAACTCTAAATGTAGCTAGATTCCTGATTTTAGCTGATATGATTATTGAAAAATGTATCTCCATTTTATGTTCCAGATATGTTATATTTTGTTACAAATTAAATTAAACTCGATTGAATTCGGTATTATCTACAACATTATAATCCTGTAATTGTAATTAGCTTTAATAATAAAAAAAAGATGAAATTCATTAATGTTATATCCTATTCAAAAATTCAAAGATCTATTCATATATATATGGATAAAGAGAGTAGAAAAAAGTCTCCCAACCCTTTTCCCTAACTTTTTAAGGAATTCTTCTTCTTCTTTTTATCTTCTTCTAAAAAAAATAAAACTAAATTATTCTTATCTTAAAAATTCAATTGCCCCCTATTATTTAACAATTTCCTCTTTAAATACCTCTAAACTTGATGTCTCTTCAAGTGCCTTTATAGAAATGCATAACTTTTGGTAAAAAGGCATGAAACTTAAAGCAACTCTTCAAAATAAATTGCCCAACAGCTAGTTATGTCATGCTTGCGAAAAAACATGGAGCTTCAATTGTTGACTTTTTTTATTTGACTTCTTCTTTCCTTCTTCCTTGTTTTATCACGCTCGTGACCTCTGACCGGATGCTAGCAAGTGTACTAGATCGGCTAGTAATATAGGGAAATATAGATTAAGACCCCAAATATCGTACCCAAGGGAACATGGATTGCTAAGAATAATACCTATGTATGAATTAAATTAATTCGCGATTGTTTTCCAAATGTTTTTGTTTTAAAAGCAAAAATTAAATAAAAGAAACAATTAAACAAAACAAAAGCTAAAACATGAATTAAAAACAAAACAATAACTGGAATTCTCTTGCTAAGGAAACTATCCACCTTACCTTTCATTGTAATGACTTAAATTCAAAGAATAATACCAGTGATTATGAAGAATTTAGATAAATAAAACCAGATAACTTTATTCAAGATTATCATTCCAAGCATTAAACTCCTTTATTCAGAACAATTCAACAATTGGCATAAAAGTCTGAATTAATCCTCTTAGATGTCTATTAAAGCCTTTCTCAAGAGATTTAACTTTCACCCATTCTTAGTTCTTCCTCTCTTAGTATTAACCAATAAAATTCATACATAATCATTTCATATTTCGGATAATAATCATGCACAAACTTTAAAGAGCCAACCCAAGAACATGCAAATCATTAACTATGTCAAAACCAATTCTTAGTTATTTATTCAATAAACAAACAACCAATCTCAACACAATCAAAGACAAGAATATGCTTAAAACCAAGAAATAATCAACCGATATTGAAATTAAGCTCAAAATAAAGTCATAACAATGAAAATGTATGATTTCAAGAATCTATTAGCAAAAGAAGAAAAACTATTTCCTAAACATCATTAAAGATTAAAACAAGGTTTGAAGAAAAACAATGAAAACTAAAAAAAAACGTAAAAACAAACTAAAGAAGTAAAGCTAAATTCTAAGGTTTTATCTCAAGGATTCCCCAAGATTGATCTTCTTGATTCCTCCCTTCGATCTCTCCTTCGATCTCCCCTTCGATCTCCCCTTTGATCTGTGTAATTGTATGCTATTTATAGGCCAAAGAAGATGTAAATTACTTCCTAAACTCTTAGAATTAAATTGGAAACAATTTAGCTGCTCAAAACAGGAGGATTTGCCAAAATAGGAAGCTCGAGGAAAAACTACGCGAATAGGAAAATTGCATCACGTGGCCACGGTTCACAATGCATATCTTCTACATGTGACCACGGCTCCTTTTTCTCCTCCTTCACACGTGGCCACGTGTGGTCCTTCAATGGGAATCCACGTGGTCACGTGATTCCTTGTATTTCTTTTTCAATTTCCTTCACATGGCCACGGCATCTTCACAAATACTTCTTCACGTGGCCACTCAACTTCATTATGCATTTAACTTGTTCCTTTTCACGTGGCCACGGCTAGTACTCTTCAATGTCTTCACGTGGTCACGTGTCAAGCCTCTGGACTGGAGCTTTGTTTTCTCGCCTAATTTCTTCAATTTTTGCACTTTTGGCCAAAGCTTTGCACTTTTTACACTTTAAGCCCTTTTTTATCAATTTGACCCTGAAAATCATACAAAACACAGAATTAACCCTAAAAACATAAAACTAACAAATTAAACTCAAATTAAACCTAATTAACACAAAATTAACTTAATTAAATACCTAAAAACATACTAAAAACATCATATAAATGACTATTATCAAATACCCCGCACTTAGACTTTGCTCGCCCTCGAGCAAATTAGAACAAACCAACTTCTCAAAATAATCAAACTTAAATAAAGAATCATACATTTCAAAACCAAGTTTAATAATTAACAAGAGCACTTAATAAAACTTTTAACTAGAATAAATTCAATCAAGACAATATAAGTTAGTTTCCTTGTGTGTGTGTGCAAGACCAAAACAATTTAAGTATTTTCAAAATCCAAAACACCAATGCAAATTCATAGTCGAGGTTAGAATGAATGTACACATAAGTATACTCAAGGTTTCGCGCTTGAAACTCTAGAAACACCATAGGCCTCTCCTTTAGCATCGGAACCCGAAGGTCATCTCCGCTAAACAACTCAAAATCAAAATTTAGAATCACTTAGGTCTTTTAAAGGTTGTAATGGGGCTTAGGTATTGGTTATCAAAGAATGGATAAAAGATCAATAATAAGAATAGCCACTCTAAGATAAAATAGACTAATAATTCACAAATTTCATCCCATTAACTTATTCAATAAAGAACTTAGCCAAAATTTCCCAACCCTTCACAATTCAAAGCTCTTTTATGAACAAGAAATAATAATTGAAACTCTTTTTCATTCACAATTCATACCCTTTTTGAAGAAGTCATAACCATTTTTTTTCTTGTAACTACCCCACACTTAAGATTTTGCCATACATGCTAGCTTTATATGTAAATTTCTTTCTTTTTCTTTCACTTTTTCTCTTTTTCTCTTTCTTTCTTTTTTTTTCTTTCTCTTCACTAGCTTTGATGTTGACAATACAATAATAACATGGGTAATCACAAAGTCACTATTCATTTGACTTCAACAATAGCCATTAACAATAAAATCAACAACATCTTATCACACCCATCAAAATACCCAATTCTTATTAATCCATCAAATCCTAGAGTGGCCAATTCTAGAAGAGAAGCTAAAAGTTTTTTAGGCTATATGGTAAAATATATAAGTGTAACAAAAAAATAAATATGGCACGCATTAAGCATACCTCATTAAGCTCAAAATGGCTAACAAAGGATAAATATGTATATGGGGTAGGAAAATAAGTCAAAATATGGCTAAAAAAAAAATTGCCTAGATCACTTTCCAAGTTATTTTGAGTTATTTGTATGCTTTGAAGGGTGATGAGGAAGGTTCTAGTGTTCTAAAATTCATCACTTAACTATTTCAATGCATTGTTTTTCTTTAAAGTATAAAAACTGGTCTTAAGTGCTCAAAAATGTAGAAACTAACAAATATAAGTCAAGTTGAATATGAAACTAGCTAAAAATTCATTAAACAACATGCTTGTTCTAATGCTAAACAAGAATTTTAAACATTGCACATTCTAAATTCAAGTTCAAAGTTCAATTTTTGAGAATAACTAGGGTGAATTAAGCTAAATGTACAATAAATGATAAATGAATAAACTAAACTAGCATGCAAAACTAAAAAACTAAACATGCAAACTAAAAACAAAACTAGTCATGCAAACTAAAAACAAAACTAAACAACAAAAACAAAAATTCATGAGTAAGAAAATAAGCAAGGTAAGAAAAACTCCCTTAGTTGGACTTTCAATTTTTAGCTCAGCTGAGCTCTATCCCCCTTTTTAGAGGCTTGCTATCCTCAGCAAAGTATGGAAAATTTCAGCACACTTTATCACTTTTGAGAAATAAGTTAGTGACCAAGATAGAATGTAAGCTTAAAATCACCACACCTAGAACCATGATCAAGTCAAAAGAAGGCATGAGATCAATAGAATTGCGTTAACAAGCAAACATACCTTTTAAACCAATAAAGTGCCATAAACAAGACTTAATATGCATGGTAACTAAGTAAAGAAATTCAATTAGGCCAAACTTGCTTAAGTGCTTAATGTCCATGTGTGACAAGGTGAACAATGCATAATCTCAAGTGAAATATAATTTGGTGATGGTTAGGCTTAAATAAAAGGAAGAGAAATATTTCAATTGGTCATGGTAAGCATAAAAGAAAATTAGCCAATTTAAATATAAACTCAACCTATATGAAGCCACAATGAGTTCAATGTCAAACAATATGTAGCTAAGAGTAAATGCAATGCTACTTGAATTAATGAGGTTAGAAATAATGAAAAGATGAAGTTCAACTTTGAGGTGTGTGCGTAAGTGAGTATGTGAGTGTGAATGAGTGAGGGTGGTGGAGCAAAATAAAAGAATCGTGGGTGCGCATATCTTGGTGAAACCAAACCCGTGGGCACACAGGTGCATGGGAGAAGGAGAATGTGGGCACGTATGAAGCTTCTGCCAGACAATACTTAAACACGTGGCCACGCATGAAGAACAAAGAGATCCACACGTGACCACGTGTGAAGAACAAAAGCCTAGACACATGACCACGTGTAGATTTGTGTTGAGAGAGGCGTGGCCACGCATTTGGCTTTCTTCTGTATTCTTGGCTTTATTTTCTGCATGCACAAAAATTAAATTTCAATTACCATATGAATAAAACATTCCTCATACTCATTTCATCACTTAATTATGCCTTTTCTTTTCTCTTTAAGCTTCAATTTAGTTATGCCAAACAATATGTAAATCTTCAAACTAGTTGAATTACAAATCAAGTCCATTCATTTAGCAAACTGAATAATTCCCTCTTAAGTTCATGAAGCATCAAGCAACTAGGATCAAATTCTCATTCAGACAATGAAAATAACTCAAGACTCATAAATCCATATTAAGTTCAACTAATTTGTAATTCACTTCAAAAATTATTGTAGCTCTTTGAAACCCTTACTTAAATATGACAATTAAGCACAAAATTACTAGGAGTAACTTATGTCTAACCCCTAATCTTAAACTCATGAATTAAAAGACACAAACAACTAAAAAACATGCATTAAACCTTAAACTAAAAAAAAGCAATAACATGTAAAAAAAAATAGATGACAATTTAAAGAGAAGAGTTAGAGAAGAAGTTCTGGCTTATTGAGTCCCAGCTCGACTCATTTTACTCTCGGGCGGTCGAGCTTGTGATCCAAACATAGGTCTCTCCGAACTTTGCTCCTCATTTTCTCCCATAAGTAGAAGAAACTTGTCATAATTTATCAAAGCCGGAAACTCCATATCTTCAATAAAATATGACTCCTCTTTTGGCTCATTTATCACGAACTCCACCGGCTCTTCTAGCTTAAATAAATCCTCCAAGCAGATTGAATTTGGTATCTCCACTTAAGAATCCTTTCCTTCTTGCTCCTTTAGTGATAAATTCTCTACTAGAGATCCAACATCCTCTAAATAAACACATGACTTATCCTCCAATATGAATTGTTCCTCTTGTTCCTTATCCTCCATGAATGAATGATTTGGTTTCTTTTCCTTACCACCATCAACTTGAGTGCTCAAAAGTTCTAGCTTAGATTCCAACTTTTCAATTCCATGCTCTTTATCCCTTAATAAATTTTCTGACTTCTAATTGTCTCCTCTTAAGCCCTTATCTTTTCTTCTTGAATTCTAAACTTTTCCTCTTGAGCCCTTGATGTAGCCTTCCATGACTCTTTTCTCAGCCCAAAATTGTTCGTTCTTACATATAAGCTGGTTATGAAGACGTTGATTCTCGGAGATACAGGCTTCTTTTGAGTATTGAAGTTGTTGATTCTCTCTTCTCCATTCTTCCAATTGCAATCTCAAAGTCAAAAGAGAATAAGAATCTTCAGCAATGGATGGTGATGAATAAGGATTTTGTGATTGTGCACGCAATCGTTCTATCTCCTCTCTTTGTCTTAGTAGATTATTCATTCGTTGTTTTAAAAGAAACACTTCATAATCTTGGAACTCATCTTGCATCATCTTGAAAGATGTTTAGAATTTTTCCTGCAAAGAACAATCACCAAATTAAAACAAAATAAAAAAAATCTCAAATTAACTCAATCAAAGATATTAAACAAACAACACCGCTGTTCCCCGGCAACGGCGCCAAAAACTTGATCGGATGCTAGCAAGTGTACTAGATCGGCTAGTAATATAGGAAAATATAGATTAAGACCCCAAATATCGTACCCAAGGGAACATGGATTGCTAAGAATAATACCTATGTATGAATTAAATTAATCCAAGATTGTTTCCCAAATGTTTTTGTTTTAAAAGCAAAAATTAAATAAAAGAAATAATTAAACAAAACAAAAGCTAAAACATGAATTAAAAACAAAACAATAACTGAAATTCTCTTGCTAAGGAAACTATCCACCTTAACTTTCATTGTAATGACTTAAATTCAAAGAATAATACCAGTGATTATGAAGAATTCAGATAAATAAAACCAGATAACTTTATTCAAGATTATCATTCCAAGCATTAAACTCCCTTATTCAGAACAATTCGACACTTGGCATAAAAGTCTGAATTAATCCTCCTAGATGTCTATTAAAGCCTTTCTCAAGAGATTTAACTTTCACCCATTCTTAGTTCTTCCTCTCTTAGTATTAACCAATAAAATTCATACATAATCATTTCATATTTCGGATAATAATCATGCACAAATTTTAAAAAGCCAGCCCAAGAACATGCAAATCATTAACTATGTCAAAACCAATTCTTAGTTATTTATTCAATAAACCAACAACCAATCTCAACACCATCAAAGACAAGAATATGCTTAAAATAAAGAAATAATCAACCGATATTGAAATTAAGCTCAAAATAAAGTCATAACAATGAAAATGTAAGATTTCAAAAATCCATTAGCAAAAGAAGAAAAACTACTTCTTAAACATCATTAAAGATTAAAACAAGGTTTGAAGAAAAACAATGAAAACTAAAAAAAACGTAAAAACAAACTAAAGAAGTAAAGCTAAATTCTAAGGTTTTATCTCAAGGATTCCCCAAGATTGATCTTCTTGATTCCTCCCTTCGATCTCTCCTTCGATCTCCCCTTCGATCTCCCCTTTGATCTGTGTAATTGTCTGCTATTTATAGGCCAAAGAAGATGTAAATTACTTCCTAAACTCTTAGAATTAAATTGGAAATAATTTAGCTGCTCAAAACAGGAGGATTTACCAAAATCTGAAGCTCGAGGAAAAACTGCGCGAATAGGAAAACTGCATCACGTGACCACGGTTCACAATGCATATCTTCTACACGTGACCACGGCTCCTTTTTCTCCTCCTTCATACGTGGCCACGTGTGGTCCTTCAATGGGAATCCACGTGGTCACGTGATTCCTTGTATTTCTTTTTCAATTTCCTTCACATGGCCACGGCATCTTCACAAATACTTCTTCACGTGGCCACTCAACTTCATTATGCATTTAACTTGTTCCTTTTCACGTGGCCACAACTAGTACTCTTCAATGTCTTCACGTGGTCACGTGTCAAGCCTCTGGACTGGAGCTTCGTTTTCTCGCCTAATTTCTTCAATTTTTGCACTTTTGGCCAAAGCTTTGCACTTTTTACACTTTAAGCCCTTTTTTATCAATTTGACCCTGAAAATCATACAAAACACAGAATTAACCCTAAAAACATAAAACTAACAAATTAAACTCAAATTAAACCTAATTAACACAAAATTAACTTAATTAAATACCTAAAAACATACTAAAAACATCATATAAATGACTATTATCAAATACCCCACACTTAGACTTTGCTCGCCCTCGAGCAAATTAGAACAAACCAACTTCTCAAAATAATCAAACTTAAATAAAGAATCATACATTTCAAAACCAAGTTTAACAATTAACAAGAGCACTTAATAAAACTTTCAACTAGAATAAATTCAATCAAGACAATATAAGTTAGTTTCCTTGTGTGTGTGTGCAAGACCAAAACAATTTAAGTATTTTCAAAATCCAAAACACCAATGCAAATTCATAGTCAAGGTTAGAATGAATGTACACATAAGTATACTCAAGGTTTTGCGCTTGAAACTCTAGAAACAACATAGGCCTCTTCTTTAGCACCGGAACCCAAAGGTCATCTCCGCTAAATAACTCAAAATCAAAATTTAGAATCACTTAGGTCTTTTAAAGGTTGTAATGGGGCTTAGGTATTGGTTATCAAAGAATGGATAAAAGATCAATAATAAGAATAGCCACTCTAAGATAAAATAGACTAATAATTCACAAATTTCATCCCATTAACTTATTCAATAAAGAACTTAGCCAAAATTTCCCAACCCTTCACAATTCAAAGCTCTTTTATGAACAAGAAATAATAATTGAAACTCTTTTTCATTCACAATTCATACCCTTTTTGAAGAAGTCATAACCATTTTTTTCTTGTAACTACCCCACACTTAAGATTTTGCCATACATGCTAGCTTTATTTGTAAATTTCTTTCTTTTTCTTTCACTTTTTCTCTTTTTCTCTTTCTTTCTTTTTTTTTTCTTTCTCTTCACTAGCTTTGATGTTGACAATACAATAATAACATGGGTAATCACAAAGTCACTATTCATTTGACTTCAACAATAGCCATTAACAATAAAATCAACAACATCTTATCACACCCATCAAAATACCCAATTCTTATTAATCCATCCAATCCTAGAGTGGCCAATTCTAGAAGGGAAGCTAAAAGCTTTTTAGGCTATATGGTAAAATATATAAGTGTAACAAAAAAATAAATATGGCACACATTAAGCATACCTCATTAAGCTCAAAATGGCTAACAAAGGATAAATATGCATATAGGGTAGGAAAATAAGTCAAAATATGGCTCAAAAAAAACATTGCCTATATCATTTTCCAAGTTATTTTGAGTTATTTGTATGCTTTGAAGGGTGATGAGGAAGGTTCTAGTGTTCTAAAATTCATCACTTAACTATTTCAATGCATTGTTTTTCTTTAAAGTATAAAAACTGGTCTTAAGTGCTCAAAAATGTAGAAACTAACAAATATAAGTCAAGTTGAATATGAAACTAGCTAAAAATTCATTAAACAACATGCTTGTTCTAATGCTAAACAAGAATTTTAAACATTGCACATTCTAAATTCAAGTTCAAAGTTTAATTTTTGAGAATAACTAGGGCGAATTAAGCTAAATGTACAATAAATGATAAATGAATAAACTAGGAAGATGATTGATCTTCTTGATTCCTCCCTTCGATCTCCCCTTCGATCTCTCCTTCGATCTCCCCTTCGATCTCCTCTTCGATCTCCCCTTCGATCTCCCCTTTGATCTGTATAATTATCTGCTATTTATAGGCCAAAGAAGATGTAAATTACTTCCTAAACTCTTAGAATTAAATTGAAAACAATTTAGCTGCTCAAAACAGGAGGATTTGCCAAAATAGGAAGCTCGAGGAAAAACTACGCGAATAGGAAAACTGCATCACGTGGCCACGGTTCACAATGCATATCTTCTACACGTGACCACGGATCCTTTTTCTCCTCCTTCACACGTTGCCACGTGTGGTCCTTCAATGGGAATCCACGTGGTCACGTGATTCCTTGTATTTCTTTTTCAATTTCCTTCACATGGCCACGGCATCTTCACAAATACTTCTTCACGTGGCCACTCAACTTCATTATGCATTTAACTTGTTCCTTTTCACTTGGCCACGGCTAGTACTCTTCAATGTCTTCACGTGGTCACGTGTCAAGCCTCTGGACTGGAGCTTCATTTTCTCGCCTAATTTCTTCAATTTTTGCACTTTTGGCCAAAGCTTTGCACTTTTTACACTTTAAGCCCTTTTTTATCAATTTGACCCTGAAAATCATACAAAACACAGAATTAACCCTAAAAACATAAAACTAACAAATTAAACTCAAATTAAACCTAATTAACACAAAATTAACTTAATTAAATACCTAAAAACATACTAAAAACATCATATAAATGACTATTATCAACCTCCACTGCATCGCGACTGCCCCTTAACTCCTTTCCTCCAATGATGCCCATTCATGCTAGTTTTTTTCTCCATTTTACCTATGCACACACACAACACATAAAAGGTACCAACTTCACACTCAGTAATAACTAAAATTACAAAAAAAATATTTAAAATTAGGCTAAAAACATCAAATGAACATATATAAAAATAGACACATTAAGAATCTAAAATCTACTTGCTATCTATCAGATCTTGAATTTTATTCTTCAGGGTACGGCAGTAGTCAGTCAAGTACCTGGTATGCTAGTGATATGCACAGTACTAATCATTCTTATGATGGGGTAGCCTTTAACTCTTTGCAGGTCTTGAGGGTAATGGTTAAAGATTTCCTTCTTTCCTTAAATGATCTAGCAACTAGAATAACGACTTACCCTAGTTGGAAAAATACTTCTAACTAGCTTCTATAGCCGACACTTCTACATTTTTTTAATTCTGTTTGACCTATTTTTTCCCAACTACCTTGTTTTTACTTAAGTTCCTTCTAACACCCTCATTGCTCACCCTTCTGGCTATGTAGGCTCCCTTAGCTTATATGGCTATATCCTTTAATCACTTTGAATCCTTCAAACCTTTCATTTTTAAGCCATCTCTCAAGTATGGGCTTGCATTTCTAATAAATAGCCCGATCGGATCAACGGTGTCAGGTTTCCTCTTAATTTCTATTACCCTATTTCTCTATCGAATGAGGTATTAATGGAAGGATTCATTATATTTATGCTGAAGTAGCTAAAGGTCTTTCAGGGTACCCTCTATTCTAATGCTGCAGTTATACTACTTAAAGAACTCCTCAGTCTACAAATCCTAATCTTTCTTGGTATTCCTATCCAACCTATGATACTAATATATTGTAGGCCTTGTCAAACTTAGACAAAAATACTCCACCTTCTACTTTTTGGTCAGGGTGGTCCCTTTCATGATCAATGTATATTATTTAACATAGACTAAAGGGTCTGAAGTGCCATTGAACCTTAGCAAATCGGGTATCTTAAACCTTTGGGGAGATAGCTCATCTCTATCCAAATCCCTATCCTTAATATTTATTCCTCTACCAGCAGACAGTAATCTAGACATAGCCTCAACTTTCTCTTTTATCTTCTTGAAGGTTGCATCCTTAACATTAGGACCTCTATTCCTTACATTCATCATAAGAAGGATATAGTCTTCATCCTCATATTCAATATAATCAATTTTAGGACCATGTCTCATCTCTTTCCATGATCGATCTTGAGGTATAGTAACATCTACTGCAACAATGTCCTCGATATGGGTCAGGTCCACTATCTCGCGAGCGGGTGCTATCGATCAAGTTCTAGCATTTGGTGCCACAAAGGCCACCATTCTACCAATCATAGCCAGTATTCTTTCCTTAAACTCCTAAAGATGCCTATCTAGCCTATTATCCAACTCATCCCTCATTATTGAGGTCCTAGCCATAGATGTAATTAACCTTTCTATTAAAGAGGGTAATCTCCCAATCTCTTTCATAACTCTTTCGATTTAATTTAACTATTCCTCATATATGTTTAAACTTATTTTTTGATTGCTTGCACTTAGCTCTGAACTGACCTCTAAACCCAACTCTAACCTATAGCTCTGAACTGACCTCTAAACCCAACTTTGACCTAACTTTAGACTTGAGTCAAATGGTAGCAGCATAAATGTTAGTTTGCAAACAAGATGACCATTTGATCCTCTAAACCATTTAGATGGATCAATGATGGCTGCAAGGATCAAATGTTAGGAGTGATGCATGATGAACGATGTATGATCAAAATATATACATGATGTATGAATGAAATGAATGCTTTCATTGGGTATCAATCACAACCACACACAAGTATAACAATAACCTTTCAACTTTATCACTCCTACACAGGAGGTTATACGGTCTTTTCCTAGGTAGGCTTAGCCCATGATTTAATAAGGTACCCAATGAACGTGCATGGTACACGGCAAAAACACCAATAGTATATCTTTTCTAATTGAAAGCACAGGCATATGGATTTTAACCATTCTATATTTTTTACTAACTTACATAGATCGGTTTAGGCTTACTGGGGTATGGTAACCTTTGACTAGTACCTTTCTAATTCATTTAAGGTTGGTCAATACACAAAGGTCAACATAGCATGCAAACATTATTTTATTTTACAACATAAGGGAAGTTGTTATTGTCATTACATGGGCTTAAGTAAAGGGTGATGAGACTTTAGGGCTACCCAAGTGTGATTTCTGCCAATAGATCTAGTTCATCACGATCATAAATATAGATGGGTAACCATTTTATATACCATTTGGTACTAGACTTGGACTGATGGGTCTCCTTGACACTTCCCTATATTGAGTGAATATAGAGCATGCTTCAGGATAGCATCGGGGTTAAAAAGGGATGCCTAACTTAATTTTAAAGCTCTAAAATACATGTAAAAAATGTGATAACTCTAAGTTTTATGTTTAATTTTAGTATATTTTTATTTGTGTTTGTGTCTTATTTTGTATATTTTTAATGTTTAAAGTGTTAAATTTCTCTTTTTATGCCAAATGGAATTATATTGAGATTTATTATGTTTTGGTATGTTTAATAGGGTAATTGACTTTTTTTGCGGAGAATTAACTTTCCCTCAGCAAAGACCAAAGTGTCTCATTCTTGTGCCTTGCAAAATTCCTAATTTGTACCATTTCATTTTTGGTCTTGGCAAAGTTCAATTGGACTCGGTCGAGACCATTTGGTCTCGATCGTGTCCAATGCAGGGTTCAAAGTTTTTCAGTCCAGAAGGGTGCACTCGATTGAGACGCTTTGGTCTCAGCTATGTGTCATTGCTACAGTACCATTTTGGGTTGACTGTACTTGATTGAGACCATTTGTCTCCGCCATGGCCATCTATTGATCTATATAAAAATAGCATTTCTTTAGCAGAAAAAGGGAGGATTTGGAAAAGAAAGTTACCACACTTAGATCTAGGGTTTTTTCCTTCATTTTTCTTCTATTTTCTCTCTAGTTTTTGTTGTATATTAGATTTATTTCAATGTAAGTTTAGGTTTAGATTTAATTTTCTACAATTGCTTTTAGTTTTGTACTTCATTTTGCTGGAGATTTAAAAGAGAAGGCTTGGATTAGGATAACAGCTTCATCAACTACAATGGGTTTCTTAGGTTTCCTCCTTCCTTTCTCTTTTACTTTATTTTTGTTTAATTTGTAGTTTTATTGCTAAGGGATCTATGAATCCCCATAGCTATGTAATGGATTGAACTATTTTTTAATATATATACGTGCTTGAATGTTCTATTCTCTATCGGGTTCATTCTTTTATCTATTTTATTGTTGAGCATTTTATCATTTTACTTCATTTGAATGGATGGTTATTATGCTTTGCATGGAATGGGTATTTGCATGCTCTGTTTTAGCCTTATATGAGTTGTGAATCGAAGGAGATTGGATTCCAAAATGGAGGCCTTTAAATCATGGGTTATGCATTATTAAATTTAAAAATAGTTGAAGGATAAATGGGTATTGAATTAGTAATCTCCGAAATGGGATATTAATTCATGCCTAGGTCTTGGGATCTATGCTTATACTGGCTATCAGATAAGCTTTGGAATGGAACATCGGGTAGTTAAAGTAGTAGGCTCTGGAATGGGATACTAGGGGTTTAGATGGATTATCCGTATTTAAGCCATATATTCATTGGTGGTTTAATTCAATGCATTTGGTATGGGGAGGATTAGAGTACCTTGGCAATGTCTTTAATTAATGTTTTAATCTTTAGTTTAATTAGCTTTATTTAATTATTTTGTTAATTAGATTTAGGATGCTCTTTTAATCTAAAACTTAGGAATTTGTCTCAGATAAATCCTGGTCGACTTTAGATATCTCAATGAATAGCCCTTTATCCCTTGGGTATGATATTATAGGATCTTAAATATATTCCCCTATATTACATGTTGATTCAGTGCACTTGCTGAGATCGTAACAAAATGTAAGTTAGAAAAGAGATAGGAATAATAAGAAACTCAATTATGAAAAACTTAACCAAGATGCTTTTAGGAGCAAGGTCTCCTTAGTTTCTAGTGGAGTCACCACTATGATGCACGCTAGAGCCATCGATTATTTTTAGTTTAACTCTCGAATGCCTGCTTTTAGGGTTCGAGACCAGAAGGGGCTCATTTTAACATATAAATTGGCTACTTTGTAATCAAAAAAGATTAAGCCCAAATTATTAATGGTAGTTAACCCATGAAGGTATTTACTAATGGATCTAAAACAGGTAGATGTCATGGAGTCACCATCTAAAAGAACGTTGGAAAATGATTTTCGACCTTTGGATGCCCAAATAGAGA
The DNA here is from genome assembly GCA_037975025.1 of Excoecaria agallocha. NCBI lineage: Eukaryota > Viridiplantae > Streptophyta > Magnoliopsida > Malpighiales > Euphorbiaceae > Excoecaria > Excoecaria agallocha. Next base: position 38,006,273 of record CM075814.1, read on the forward strand.
TTGGCGTTTAGGACATCACTCTTATTAGGCCTCTTGGTTAGGTGTTATTTTATAATTGAATTTTAAATGTTAATCCATGCTCCTCTCCCACACAATGCAAAGCAATAAATAAATAAATAAATTTCAACTACTTAAATTTATTACAGAAGAAAATCCTTCAACAAACGAGAATAAAGAATATACATACCTAAATCTTGGCATTCATTTGAATTTGAAACATTGGTTCCATCATGCATATTTTACAAAAAAAAAAAAGTTTTTACCCTTTTGTTTGGCTTTGAATGGAAAATTGGACATTGGTCCATGTTTTGAAAGAAACCCCAAGTTATTTAATAGAAATCGTTTTGAGTGCCTTTTCACTTTAACGTACACAAAAATCCCTTTTTTATTAATTATTACATCTCAAAAAAATACATCCAAAAATACCAAAAAAAATAATCAGATTATAATGAAATAAATAATAATCAAATTAGAAAAAGATAAATTAAAATAATAAATAAATAAAAACAAAAAATGACCGATAAAATGAAGTAACCAAGATGGGTTGATGGTGATCATCCAACTGAAAACATGATTTCCAATTTAAAAAATCTCATAAAATCCCCCGAGTGCGAAAGAATTTACATACTCAAAAAAACCACAAAAATAAATAAATTAGCATTATACAAATAAATAACAAAAATACAAAAAAAAATCATTTATTAAATCACAAAATAAAACTATATACAGAATTAAATATCACGTAGAATGACAAATAAATATTTTAAAAATCAAATGAATAATGTAAATGTCATAAAAGACATGCAAAAATGCCTAAAAAATAGCCACAGATGTCCACAGCCATATAAGGGATGGGACAAGAAAAAACCCCACATTGTCCCATCTATCACTTTGACGGATGACCATCCATGGAAGCTTCTTTCCATTTGTCACTCGCAGGACAGAGCAGAATGCAGAAAAGTATGCCAAAAATCATACAAAATGCAAATGACCATAGATAATCAATTATTGGTGCCTAAAGCATGCCAAAACAAGACAATATTCCTAAATCATACATATTACATGCTAAAAACTCACTAAATTCTACATTTATAGAATAAGAAATAAAGCTTAAAGTTATACAACAATTGAGGAATCTCTATTTATTCATGCCTTTAATATGCATATTAATCCAGATTCGTACATCATCACATTTTAAACATGCAAATCAATGAAACATAAAACACAAACATGATTATTCCAACAAAGATTCAAATAATCATGCATGGCAATTTTTAGAGAGAGAAAATAAAATGAGAGTCCAAAATATTATCCTCAAGAGATATTCTGACTTTGAATTTCTTGAAGTCCAGATCTCCACTCCAATTGCATTCTTTATTTCTAGAAAAGTGAATGATTATTTGTGTGTGTGTGTGTGTTTAGATCAAAAGATTGTTATAGAAATTTCTTCCTAGAGAGAGAAATTAGCTTCTTTTCTAAGATTTTCTTTATGTCACAGTGATTTCTTCATTAGAAATCCTAAAAATCTTACTTTTATACTTAGGAAAGAATTGGAATTGAATTCTAACTCTAACTTCCCAAATCTGGAGATATTTTCTCTATCAAATCCAAATGAAAAATCCTTAAAACATATCTTTTCTTTTTCTGAATTCTAAAAATGCGGGAAATCTAAAAAAAATCCACAGATGGGCGTCTTCCATTGAGGGATAGGCATCCTTTAGGTGAAAATCCTAGAATTATAAAAATACTCATGATCTGATTGGATAGGAGAGACAAAGCCATGGACAACCATCCCTCATATGATAGATGATTGTCACCTTTAAAGGCCAAAATCAGGGTTTTTCCTATTCTTTTGCCAAAATACTTGAAAATATTTGAGAAATCATAAAATCTTTAATAAAATATGAGAAATTCACAATTGAAGCTTTGAGATCCGAACATGTTATCAATAATATACTATTTCCTTATCACTGGTTATCCTGATCTAGGCTACCTCGAGTAACAGTGTCTATATATATATATATATATCAAAATGAATGCCCCATGTAGTTTCAATTAGTATGCATTATCAGTTACATTCACCAAAATATAATAACCTAAACATCTGAAACAAAACATAACATATATGTGTGTTATTCCTCTATGTCAAAAAAAGACATGAAAGACAACAAATAGAACATTCAAAATGAAATTTTTGGTGTAGCAGTTGTTAATCTTTTTTTGATTTCTTCTTCAATCTTAGAGTTTTCCTGATGGAAGGTTAGCTAGCTAAGTTTTTGAAAGGAGTTAACTTCTTCAATCTTAGACTTCTCTTAATGGAACTTATTGGTTAGCTTAAACTTGGTGGTTTGTTTGAACTTGGTGGTTAGCTGGAACTTGGTGGTTGGCTGAAATGTGTTCTAAAATCTATTGATATTCTGAATGTGCTAACACCTTTGCTAGAAATTATTTGGCTTTTACTCCATACGTTTCTATGTGGTGGGCTTAAAACATTTTCCTCTACACCAGCATCATTGGGTTCCACATATGGTGTATTAAAAATAGTGTCTTCAAAAACATCTCATTGTTGACCATTTATTTCCTAATGACCAGCAATAGTAGCCTCACCATATGGTCCAACAAGAGACCCAGATGCCTAAAATCAAAAAAGTATAAGTTCTTTATAAAATATTCCCATTATACTTAATTATAAAAAGAAGACAAATGGGTTAAGTTACTTGCATTGTAGAAGCCCCATTATCATTTGTAGCTTTCTTTTTTTTCTTTTTTGGTTAGTTGTTTTCTTTTTCCCTTTAGGTCTGCATGTCCTAATATTATGGCCTAATTTCCCACATTTTTTGCATTTCATAACTACTCCTTGCTTGCCTAACTTGTAAGGATTCTTGGGCTTATCTGGATCTCAAACCCTTCTTTTCTTAGGTCTTCTTGGCTGCCTTTTCTCAACAGGTGGCAGTGGCTATTCATATTCAAATTCTGGCCATATATTTGTCTATTCATTAGGTTCACACAATGTGAATACACCCTCATATGTGTGCTTTTATGGAAATAAAGGTGAAAAAAATCTTCTGGCATTTTTTTTCAAGTAGAAAATTGATGATGTTGCATGTACACATGGGATTCCTCTTACATTCCATTTATAGCAAGAGCAAGTTTATTTACCTAAGTTAACCACAAATTCCCTTTACTAACATTGTACCTTGAATTTATCTTCACCTTTCCACCTAGGATTCCAAAATCTATACATCATTTTCATTCCTTCTAATTTTTTTTGTATTTTTTGAGTGAAAGGCCCATGATAATTCTCCATAAGCTTTCTATTTTATAGAATCAACTCCATGATGTATGTTACAATGCCTTCAAGCATTGTTAAGATTGGCTGGTCTCTCAAATGTAACATGGTATTATTTAATGATTCAGATTTATCATTACGGATCTTCTCACACTTAGGTCATTGACTGAATGTATGGACTGCCCAGTGATAGTTGCCCATTCCCATGAGATGGTTATATGCTTTTGGCTCTTTCAGTCTAATTATATTCATGTTCAACTTGAACTATGTTTCTATTATTGCCTTAGCAACAGCCTGCATAAGAGCTTTTATTGTCTTGCCTTTCAATTTTGACTTAAAGTTCTAACACAAATGTCTCTAGTAGTATCGACGGTCTTCTGGATTTATTAAATCTTCAGTAGCTTCCACAATTCCCTAAATTTATAAAAATAGAAATAATTTACATCATTTATTATAATTACAAAAAATATATTTATTTTCAAATTCATCATAGCATGCCTTTTATTGATCACTTCTGAATGTCCAACCATGTTCATGTGCAGATCCAATATCATTAAGCAAGTTGTTAAGATACCATCGCCAAGTTTCTTTTGATTCAATCTCTACTACAACTATTGCCAAATAGCAAATATGGTTATTTCCATCATATGTAATTGCTACCAAAAGTTGTCCCCATGTCTCTCCCTTTAAATAACATCAATCTAGCCAAATTATTGGTCTCACATCACTTAAAAACCCTTTCTTGTAGCATTTAAGCACATGTTAACTCTCCTAAAAATGGTTGGGTATAAATTAGTAGTCTTTCAGTGTGCATCAGGGCATTACTTCCATGATTGCTTTTCAAAACTTCAATACAAAAGTTATACATCCGTGCATATTGATCCTTCACACTTCCTTTTATCTTATCAAAAGCATACCTTTTAGCTTTATAACATTTCGTCATGCTAACACCTAATGCAAGGTCAGATTGCACCTTCTTTTGGAAAGTAATGTGTTTCCACTCTAGATTAACCCTTATATCTTCAATATATTTGTCACACAACCATTTTGAACTTGCTAACTTATTATCGAATGCCCTACTACATGTGTGGTCAAATCTATATTTTTTTATTTGGAAAGGTAACTCATATCTAATTTTTGAAGCATACAAATACCACAGACATCCTTCACTACATTTTTCTTGAATTTTTTTCTCAAATGATTTTGAAAATTTCACACTATATCCCCCTTTAACAACATATTCCAACACAACCTTCTTCAAATCCATCTATCCCCAAACTTAAGGCCAACTCTAAAATTCAGATTTAACATGTCAATCTCATAGTTAAACATAGAATATCTTCTAGCCTTATTAACATCTCCATCTACTTCCACAAATTGATCATCTGATTCATCATTAATAGCTTCATTAAATTGATTTGACATCTCATATTTGTTTTGCTTACCCTTACCCTCCTCTTCTCCCTTACCTTATTCTTTTCCCTTGCCCTTGTCTTTATCATTAACATTCTCCCTATCATTCCTATTACTAGCTCACAATCCTTACCACTAATGTCAACAGTATTGATGTATGCATGCCCTATATCTTTTTCATTATCAATAAATACAAATGACATCCTATCATCCCTATTATCTAAATTAGAATTCACATTTATAGCAACTTATCCACATTCATCATTAGGTTTACAACAAAATATTGTTCTTTAAGTCATAATTTCTCAAGTTATCCACTAAAGACACTTGAAATTCACCATTTTCCTACCTACCCTATTGTCCTGTCTGCTTCTCAACCAATTCATCCCAATTATGAACTGGTTGGGGCACATCACCAGATGTTTCAGGGAATATGTTTTTTATGATCTCATATTCAGTATAAATATACACACTCTCTGTGCAAGCTAATGCATTTGTTAAATCCAATATGTCTGCATCAGTGGAAAATGGATGTAAACTATCCCTAAAATCTGAATCAAGCAGCCTATAATAACACTTCTTAAATTGTAATAGACCATATTTTACCAGCAATTCCTCAACTCTTAATTATGAATTAAAGACCCACATACAAGTACCATTAAAATCAAACAAAAAAGAAACAATATAAAAATGCATTACAATTAAAATAAATACCTCAAATTATGAATAATATCTGTTGTGCTTTAAGAATTTTAGCATTTGAAAAGCTTTCTATAAGATGTTAGCTCTGAACAATTCCTTCTGTTTGAATAATTCTTGTTGTATTAACAAAAATCCCTATTTCAATTTCCATTCAAATGTTAAAATATTAGAGAGTCGATGTTAGTTTGATTTACAGTGATTTCTATGGAGAGTCGAAGAGAGGAAGAGAAACAAAAAATAAGAAAATAAAAAAAGAGGCAAAAAATTTAGCGATTTTTCGAGTGAAACCAATTCAAACATTTAAGGTAAGTCAAATACAACTGGCATATTAAATAAAGATTACTGGGCATCCTTTCCGTTGAATGCCACAAAGCATCACAGTCAGCACAATCCATTAGTTTAAATAGATTAATTGATAGAGTCCCTTAATTGAAAGGGAACTCTAAATTAGGATCTAACATTGTAACATTTCAAAAATGAATTTAAACATTGAAAAATACCCCATAGTTGGGGTCTTTTCAGTAATTAACCCTTATTTTTTATCATAAAAAACATGTATGTATTCACATATCTGCAATTCTATAAATTACTCTTATCATACATTTCATTTATACCATTTTAATCATCTTCTATATTTGCTTGCCCTATTCTACGGGTGTGGATAATAGGTATTATAAATACCTAAAGATATCAGATAAGGATACCCGAAGGTATTGAACATGTGAAGCAGACCCAAATAGGGTTGGTTATGTTTAACCCAAAAGAGTTCAAACATATGAACCGAAATGAGGTTGGCTATATTGACCCAAATAGGGTTGATCCTACAGCAGCTGTAATTTTTACCCTATAGGCATGCCTATCTACACATAGCCTAAACATAGACATATGCATCTATGATCGTTTCCTTTTTATTATCATGACATTTTTAACATGTGAATCTTTAATTTTAATTACCATGTAAATAATTATAATTACAGGATCATAATGTATATTCATATATACATGTCATGTACCTGTAAATTTATGCTAAGGCATAGAATTTCTCATTTGCATATAAATATCTTACATATATTTTGTCCATTATGCATTTCATCTTCAAAATTTATATGACATTATAGCTCATATAATTCATGTATACATTTATACATACATACACATACACAAACACACACACATATATATATGACATTATAGCTCATACAATTCATGTATACATTTAGAAATACATACATACACACACACACACACACACACATATATATATGCATTTATCCAAATTATATGTCATATATTTCACCTATAGTTTTGTTTGATTCATGTGCATATATACTTAGAATTCACATTACATACTTATGTTATTTGTGATAACATATGCATATACATGTAATCTTTATGTTCTTATTTACATGTAATTACCTTTACATATATTCAACCATATTCATATTATCTATATACTTATATATATGTATATGTGGCACAATTATGATCATTGTAATTACATAAAAATTCATCATGTACATTGATAACTCCAAATCATATCTTTGTTTTTTTTTGTGTTTTACGTTTTTTGGAGTCTTTGTAGTTGTTATTTTTTTGTAGTTTTTAGTTAAAATAAATTATCTTGTCAATTTCTAGTTAAATTGGTGTTCTTGTGGTGAAAATCCAGAAGTTTGTCATGGCACTAGGCTATTAGTGGAGAGGTAACATCCATATAGTACTTGAAATGCAACATTTTGAAGGTAACCAAACCACATGGATGTTACCACTTAAGCAATAGCCATGTCAATCCAGGAATTTGGCCAATTCTGTCACACCCTTCTCGGAACAGTCCTTTCCGAAACAAGACTTAGCTGAAAACGGTAAGTTTTTTTTTCACCGAATACTTCAAAACACTTGAAATACTTTTACAATAATTCAAGAATCAAATAACAGTTCTATAAACAATTAAAACAAATACCAAACATCATAACAAAAACTTATACCATTCATTCATCCAAGACCATTAAAAAAAATACATTCAAAATACAATTCAAGCTTTTATCTTAATAGTCTAAGTATATACATGCCAAAGGCTTACACCAACTAACACAAAAATCTTTTCTTCCGATCTGGACCTTCAATGTACTGTACTCCCGCAACACTTTAGAACCTACATGCAGTAAATACTATGTGCTGAGCATTAAATATGCCCAGTGGTAACTACTAATCTAAGAATTTTCCAAAAATAAGCATAATTTCATAATTTATGCTACTGTTATTCTTATTTTATTAAGCATTTTCTTATATTTCAGTTATCGTTATTCATGTTATTAATTCGTATTTTGATAACCATTGTTCTTTTGTTTCTAAACTTCCAACTTTACTTTGTAGTATTTTCTTAGGTAGATCGATATCAAATTTACTTTCACCTTTACATTAATGTTTACTATAACTTTTTACTTATTATCAGTACTTTCACTTTATCTTTTAGCCATAGCAATTTAATTATCTTGTCATTTAGCGATGCGTATTGGTACTCGTATCTTTACTAGTACCAAAATAAACTACTTTTAATTCTTGATTTACTGTTCAATTATTTGACCTGTATTCTAATTACACTTCTCGCTATTTATTCTTTTACTTTTATTTTAACTTTTAATTAAAAAATACATTACTATTTAAAGGCTTTTAAGCTTTATTGCAAAGTGATATAGCTATTTCGGGACACTTTGCAATCAAATTCTTTTTCCTTCTTTTATACATTTACTTATGTTCAAATATCTATTTTAAAACTCATGCCTTTTACTTTTTATTTATCTTTCCTTTTTGGAAATATCTTACTTAAACATTAAGTTTCACTTAATGTCATCACTATCACCTTTTTAACTTTAAATAGAAAATTAATATTATTTTTTCAAGCTTGTCACTTTTTCACAATAATATTTGGTACAAGAAATACCAATTAATTAAATTCATTTTTCTCATGTAAAACAAAATACATTTTAAATCCATTTTTCATTATTAAAGCTTAACTAAACATTGATTTAATATTTTATTCTTATACAACCTTTCTTTTTCTTTTCTTATTACTTACATTTTTCAGAAACCTTTACAGATTTATTTCAACTTTACATTTTCTTTCAAACGAAATATTTTTTCGTTATAACTTTTTATATTCAATTCAATTCAACAGTACTTATTTATTCATTTCGATGTGCCCCTATTGCAATATAACAGGTTTCTCACAAAGGATACTCGGGACTAGACCCGAAGGTTCCACTAAACAGACAGAGAAATGATCTCAAAAGATCAAGTCTCACAAAGTAGAAATAGATACACTTTTACTTTCACTGAATCTATAGAGATCAAAGATCCCATCCATAGATAAGCAAGTCGCCATGACTTGCACCGCGGTACAGAGGTGTCCCTATGGCTAGTCAATTATATCCAAAACAAGAATCATAACACCTATCTATCGCTAAGGGAAAACATAATCAGTCACATTTGTAAATGTTTTTGAACATTTAAAATCTTCAATTTCTTTCTTTTATTATTTTGTACATTATATTCTGAGCAAATACACTCTTTTAATACTTTTGACTTTTCAATAACTTTCATCTTTTTTTTTTCACTTTATCTTTTCAAGTCACTATTGTGAATTATTCATTAATAATTCACTCAAACACTTGGCTTTTTCAATCTTTTATACAAATTATGAATTCTCTTTTATTCTTTTTGTATAATTCTTTACGAATCATTTTCAATACTTTTAAGCTTGACGTTTTTATAATTTTTTCTTTTTCAGTCCAATTTTTTTCAATTATTCGATATGCCGGCTTTTATTTTGTCGACGAATTATTTTTATAATCATTTACTCTTTTAATATCATTTATTATCTTCTGCCTCGAAAATGTATAATTTGACTTTTTCTATCGAATTATTCATTTCAAATACATAATTACGATTTTGCCATTATAATAATTTATTTTTATTTTTATTATATAATTTCTTCCATTATTCATCTTTTATTCTTTATTTTACCATTTTCGAGTAAAATTATATTTTAGTCCCCATATCATGAAAATTTTATCTTTTGATACAGTTATGTCTCCGAAATTACCATTTTGCCCTTATTAACTATTTCTTACTTATTTTTACTCATTAGTCACCCACTTTGGTAAAATTATCATTTTTCCCCAAAACTTTTATTTTCTTTCATTTTAGTTCTTTTTTACTTCATTTTATCTTTCTTTATTCACTTATCAATTTATTTCCATCATTTTCATTCATTTCATGAATTATTTACCGATAATTCATTATTTTTGTTATTTTTACGACTTAATAATTATTCCAAAAAATTCATCGGTTGACTTTTTATTTTTTGTCATTGACATTAATTTAATTTCATATTAATTCATCACTATTGTCATTTTTATACAATTATGCATTAAAAATTTAATTGTTTTCATTGTACATTTTCACATAAAAATTTCAATAAAATCTCAATCAATTCAATAAATTCCAATAAAATTTATTTATACATTATTCATTAGTTAGCATCATTTTCCACTAACATAATCAATTATTCCTCATTATTTCACATTTTTTACTATAGACATAACCAATACATAGGCTTTAAAATTTCAAAATAAATTCCAATAATTTATTAAAAATTCAAGGGCACAATTTATCATTTATACAATTAATTTAGGCTAACATATATTATTTTCATGCAAATATTCCTTCATTTTCCCTTACTACTATATTCGGCCATCACAAAATTCCACCTAAAATATTTTCTTTTTTCCTTTTAATCTTTCATTTCATCTTCTCTAAAGTTCAATTTCATTTACCCTAAAAAAATTTCATAAATTAACCACTTTAAAAATTTTTAACCTAATTACATCAAAGGAATTTCTTCACAAAAAAGGGAAATTAATAGATTTTGTAGTCATTTACCTTTTTCTTGCCTTTTATCTTCTTTAAACTTCCATTTTCATGCTTGAACCCATGAAAATTCCTTTCTCTTCATTTGATCCCACTAGGCCGACCACTAATCCATAAATATCCCTGTTTATTTGACCTCAAATGCAAAATTCAAGCTCATAATCATAATCTACACCTCAAAATCTATGGAAAAACACTAAGAAATTAATTTAAATCATTAAGATTTATAAGATCCAGCTTACCCCTTTTTCTTTCCCAACCTGATTTCTTGCCATTCTTTGCTCAAATCACTTGATTGAGATCACTAGGGTGATCTAGAGAGCTGGAACTTCAATTTTTATGTTGGAGTTTAAGAGAGATCATAAGTGAAAAATTAAAGAATTAAAAGGGAAATCTTTGGAATGGTGGTTCGACCACCATATGAAGGGGAAGGGAGAGTTGGAAAATCTGGAGAATTCTCAAACTTTCTAGCCTCTTATACCCTTCTTAATGGGCCCAAAAGAGGGCTTAAATAATGGTCTTAGCCCAATTTAAAATTAAGGCCCATTTATGCCTTTTTAAAGTCCAATCCAATTTCTCTCTCTTTCTCACTTCAAATCACTTCAATTTTAATTCCATCATTCTTAAAACATCAAAAATAGGTAGTACAAAAATTTTCGGCTCAATCGAAGTTCGTTATCGATCCGATTCAAACTTATCGGTCTGATTCGACAACTATCGGTGTCACCGAAAAATTCAATTCTCATCACCAAAATATTTTACATAAAAATTCATGTAGGCACGCAAAATCTGGCAATATTTGTAGTTTTTTTACTTTTTTAATTATTTATATAAAATCAAGTCCTCTTCCCAACCATGGAAATTGACTCGCTATCTTTTTCGTATTTTTTACTTTTGGAGGCCCATTTGACTTCAAATTCACTTCAAATTTCAACCATAGGCTCATCATGACTATTCCTTTCAAATGGTCCAATAAAATATTTTTAACTTTCGGGTGTCCTTTCGGGTCCGAAAAATACTATTCACAGCTGACCCAATGTTGAGGCCATTACAATTCTCCCCTACTAAAAGAAATTTCGTCCTCGAAATTTACTTATATCACAAAGTAAATGATACCATTTTATCATTTTATCGAACTTTCATCTATATTTAATGGTTCCAAACATATCTTCATCAATGGGACCCACTTATGTTTGAAGCTAACCAATCTTTACCAGTTTCCCTTTTTTAAACATATCATCCTGAATGTAGATTCATTCATATCTTGAATCAAATTAAAACTCGCTAACTTATTTGTACTCCATTAAGTTTAGTATAAAAGATTCAACATTTTCTTTCTGACATCGTCTCTACAAGAATCAGATCTTACAATAGATAACCATTTTTCACAGTCTCATATACTTTACCATATTCCTTCTTTCAATATCGAAAATGGCCCCTCGGACTGATCGTTAGTCAAGGGTGAATCTCTAGGCCAACACTGAGATTATCACCAGTCTTTCTCTTTGACACTTAACAAATCCGTTGACAGATTCTTTAATCACATTATTCCATTTCTAAACAAATACCATTACAAGTCAGAGCAATTCTCAAATAAGTTTAATGTTCTGCGTCCATATATCAACATATTTAACATTTACTTACACCTGTCACAATACACTTCTAGTCTAGCTTCCAAAATTAAGCTTTTAATCCTAACACACCTAATGATGCCAGGCATTACTATCTCGATGAACTTCAGTAAGAATTTTTCGATTTACTCACAATAACTACTATATAAACATTCTCTTTCAGAATTATTTTCCTTACCTGTTGTACAAAATCAGTTTCACTTATTTCCAGTTAGACACGCCCATCTGGAGTCAAACTTAAACTGGCTCTCACAACTTGAAAACTAAGAATATTATCATTAACCATTTATACTTATCCTTTCTATTGATTCATCAATAGGGTCGGTATGCTGAAAAAATTAATTGACATGACAATTATCTTACAATGGCCACATCAAAATTAGAATACAATCTTATTTCTTATCTCATTCTTAGGTTGTCCCTATGCTCATCATATCTCCTGTCAGTTCCATCTTATCAAGTGGGGCCTATACATATGATATAATGCATATCAGATGCTGTCAAACAATATGAAATGCCATGCAATGAATGTATAATTTCATGTATGCAAATAGAATACTATCAAGTATCCTCATATAATGCAGATATCATAGCCCATCCCAAAGCTATGAGAAATACAATCAAATCCTCACTCTTATAAGAAAAATCACCGACAGAGATATATATATATATATATAGCATCTTAAACAACCTTAACTTATAACAATTTGCTCACTAGCATTCTTAAACCAAGGCAATCGATCAAAGTATCTCCTTATCCCGTACAATTTATCCGTATGCATAATACAATTTCTTTTTATTTCTATTACACTCTTTATTTTGTGCTTCTTTTAACTGTTTCTCATCCATATAGATACTTAAACTCTCACATTTTTACTTAATATCAGTCAACTTTTCTTTTCCCTACTTTGACTCTCATGAGATCTCAAGCAGCAATACTTCCATTCTCATTCATTACCATTTTTACCATGTAAAATCAATCCTTTCACACTTAACAATCTCAATCAAATGTCAACTCTTTCACTTTAACACAGACAGGGGAGCAAGTACTCTTCAATTTACCTAATACTTATCCACTTATAATTGGCATGTATATACAGACAACCTATCATTGAATCTTATCCCACTCCGATCTTAGAACCGCTTAAACCTTTGCTCTAAAACCACAAAATGTCACACCCTTCTTAGAACAGTTCTTTCCAAAACAAGACTTAGCTAAAACAGTAAGTTTTTTTTTCACCGAATACTTCAAAACAGTTGAAATACTTTAACAATAATTTCAGAATCAAATAACAGTTCTATAAACAATTAAAACAAACACCAAATATCATAACAAAAACTTATACCATCCATTCATCCAAGACCATTAAAAAAATACATTCAAAATACAATTCAAGCTTTTTCCTTAATAGTCTAAGTATATACATGTCAAAGGCTTACACCAACTAACACAAAAATCTTTTCTTCCGATCTGGACCTTTAATGTACTGTGCTCCCGTAATACTTTAGAACCTGTATGCAGTAAACACTACGTGTTGAGCATTAAATATGCCCAGTGGTGACTACTAATCCAAGAATTTCCCAAGAATAAGCATAATTTTGTAATTTATGCTACTGCTACTCTTATTTTACTAAGAATTTTCTTATATTTCAGTTATCCTTATTCATGTTATTAATTCGTATTTTGATAACTATTGTTCTTTTGTTTCTAAACTTTCAACTTTACTTTGTAGTATTTTCTTAGGTAGGTCGATATCAGATTTACTTTTACCTTTACATTAATGTTTACTATAACTTTTTACTTTTTATCAGTACTTTCACTTTATCTTTTAGCAATATCAATTTAATTATCATGTCATTTAGCGATGTGTATTGGTACTCGTGTCTTTACTAGTACCAAAATAAACTACTTTTAATTCTTGATTTATTGTTCAATTATTTGATCTGTATTCTAATTACACTTCTCGCTATTTATTCTTTTACTTTTATTATAACTTTTAATTAATAAATACATTACTATTTAAAGGCTTTTAAGCTATATTGCAAAGTGATATAACTATTTCGGGACACTTTGTAGTCAAATTCTTTTTCCTTCTTTTATATATTTACTTATGTTCAAATATCTGTTTTAAAACTCATGCCTTTTACTTTTTATTTATCTTTCCTTTTTGCAAATACCTTACTTAAACATTAAGTTTCACTTAATGTCATCACTATCACCTTTTTAACTTTAAATAGAAAATTAATATTATTTTTCCAAGCTTGTCACATTTTCACAATAATATTTGGTACAAGAAATACCAATTAATTAAATTCATTTTTTTCATGTAAAATAAAATACATTTTAAATCCCTTTTTCATTATAAAAGCTTAACTAAACATTGATTTAATATTTTATTCTTATACAACCTTTCTCTTTCTTTTCTTATTACTTACATTTTTTAGAAACCTTTGCAGATTTATTTCAACTTTACATTTTCTTTCAAACGAAATATTTTTTTCATTATAACTTTTTATATTCAATTCAATTAAACAGTACTTATTTATTCATTTCGATGTGCCCTTAGTACAATATAACAGGTTTCTCACAAAAGATACTCGGGACTAGACCCGAAGGTTCCACTAAATAAATAGAGAAATGATCTCGAAAGATCAAGTCTCATATAGCAGAAACATGTACACTTTCACTTTCACTGAAGCTATGGAGATCAAAGATCCCACCCATAGCTAAGCAAGTCGCCATGACTTGCACCACGGTACAGAGGTGTCCCTATGGCTAGCCAATTATATCCAAAACAAGAATCATAACACATGTCTACCGCTAAGGGCAAATATAATCAATCACATTTGTAAACGTTGTTGAACATTTAAAATCTTTAATTTCTTTCTTTTATTCCTTTGTATATTATATTCTGAGCAAATACACTCTTTTAGTACTTTTGACTTTTCAATAACTTTCGTCTTTTCTTTCACTTTATCTTTTCAAGTCACTATTGTGAATTATTCGTTAATAATTCACTCAAACACTTGGGCTTTTCAATCTTTTATACAAATTATGAATTCTCTTTTATTCTTTTTGTATAATTCTTTACGAATCATTTTCAATACTTTTAGGCTTGACGTTTTTACAATTTTTCCTTTTTCAGTCCAATTTTTTTCATTTATTCGATATGCCGCTTTTTATTTCGTCGGCGAATTATTTGTATAATCATTTACTCTTTTAATATCATTTATTATCTTCTACCTCGAAAATGTATAATTTGACTTTTTCTATCGAATTATTCATTTCAAATACATAATTACGATTTTGCCATTATGATCATTTATTTTCATTTTTGTTATATAATTTCTTCCATTATTTATCTTTTATTCTTTATTTTACCATTTTCGGTTAAAATTATATTTTAGTCCCCATATCATGGAAACTTTATCTTTTGATACAGTTAGGTCTCCGAAATTACCATTTTGCCCTTGTTAACTATTTCTTACTTATTTTTACTCATTAGTCACCCACTTTGGTAAAATTACCATTTTGCCGCAAAACTTTTATTTTCTTTCATTTTAGTCCTTTTTTACTTCATTTTATCTTTCTTTATTTACTTATCAATTTATTTCCATCATTTTCATTCATTTCATGAATTATTTACCGATAATTCATTATTCTTGTTATTTTCACGACTTAATAATTATTCCGAAAAATTCATCGGTTGACTTTTTATTTCTTGTCATTGACATTAATTTAATTTCATATTAATTCATCACTTTTGTCATTTTTATACAATTATGCATTAAAAATTCAATTATTTTCATTGTACATTTTCACATAAAAATTCCAATAAAATCTTAATTAATTCAATAAATTCCAATAAAATTCATTAACTTGTAGTATCACTGATTAGTAAGTTGTTCCATTTTAGAAAGTTAATTGGTTAGAAGGGTTTTTTATTACAGAGATCTATTTTGAGTGAGGTTTTCCATGCTTGAATTGTATTAGTTTAGAAAGAGTCAACTATATAAAAGTAAAAGGAGGATAGCTTCATAGGGGTTCCCCCATCTCCTGGATGACTTGATATAGGTCAGCTGAGACTTTGGTTGGTCGGATGGCCACTACAAACTTCACTATAAACATGTTCGTAAACTGTTGAAAGTTGTTTATTAAGTGCTCCAGTAGATTTTTAAACCAGATCTAGGTGAACTCTATTAGGGTCTAAAAAAATCTTATAAAAGGCAGCATCCTTTATGGTGTGAATCAACATAGTATGGTAGAATAGATCCACATATGCCTGAGGATCTACACTTCTATTATACCTTAGCAGATTGGGCAATTTTATGCTTGAAAAGGAGTGAAAAGTATATCCTTAGAAAGAGGGAGCAAACATTGCCTTGATACTGTAGAGTGTTATGATTTTATTATTTTAACATTCTTTCTTCAAAGAGCTTGTCAAGCTCGTCTACTGTTAAGGTGATTATGGGCACCGATATGTTTAATGGGGGTGTGGAGTTTGGGTTTTTGGTTCTCATTAGTGTTTTGGCTACAGTGACGGTTTATGGTGAAGGTGGCATTAGTGTTTGGGCTACTATGTGCAACAGCATCACCAGGAAGGCTTGAGCAAGCTGAGGAGTAAGGCCAGGTATAGGAATTATAGGAGTTACATATAGGTTTATGATAGGGAAGTTTGCAAAGGCACCCTAAAGAGTGGGTTTGAGGGGTGGGAAGATGGGTATGTGTAGGGGTGGTGGTGTAGCATTTCGGTGATTTTCGATTTAGTTATTTTCATCTTCAGAATTCATGGTTTTTACGATGATGATGTACCACACTTATCGCACCAAATGATAATAGTTTGAATTTACCGAACTATTTTGAGGTCTAACCTAAGTCAAAAATGTCTTTATTTCTCTAAAAGCACTTGAAAGTAAAGAAATTTTGATGGAGTTTCGACAAGAGAAATCTTCGACAGTCAAGTCAGTAAAGAAAAGTATGGAGTAAATTTGGCTAAAAGAGAGAGAAGTACCTGATAGCCCTAGCTAGGACTCAAAGTGCTCGTAGAATTTTTTGTTGAAGAGGAAATATAATCCAAATAGGAAGCTAAGCTAACTTCCATAATAAGAGTTCCAACCTTGTTAGGTAACCACAAATCCATGTGCTTATCAAACTTATTGAGAGGACATTGTTAAGTTCTATATTTTAGATTTTGGATAACCCGAATAGCTATAAAATTGGGCTACCCAAAGGCCTAGTGCATAGTTTTGTTATCATAAGTCCCCCCGAGGTGAAAGACATTTATGTCGAAGAAAAATCGAGCATATGCTAGGACATGGATGAGTTTTTCGATTGAATGAAATGATTCATCCCTTCAAACTCTGTGTTAATAATGATTCAAAAAATATCCTTTCGATATGTACAATGGCAATAATAACTTTTCCCCAAACTCCATACAACTGTTATAAACATAATTAATGTCACACATTCTGGGGACATCTGCATCACACATTTGTCTTCCATATAACGGCTTAACTCTTCTATAAATACCTTTTAACATTCCTGCATTTCTACTTTTTTACTTCACCATTTTGTTTCCTGCTTCATTTTATCTTATCCATTGCTCTCATCTCCTTGCATTTTTTTCTTCCTCAAATCTCTTTCCAATTTCCTCATTTGTCTCCATAGGTCAATGCTTTATATCTTTCCATCTCTTTTTCAAATTTCCATTTTTATTTATTTATATTTTGAAATGAATCAATCAATAGGGTCTAATGAGATTAGGATTTGAGATGGTCTATTAGATGATAGCACACTAAGCACTTCTGCTCATAGCTCGTCTACCTAAAGCAGCCCTGTCGAGCTTCTAATGTTTCAAATTCCTTAGCAAAATGTAAATGTACCCACATAAAGTACTAAATTAAGTACTCCAATCGCTGATACTCCCGAATCGAGCTGATTTAAACCTAGGGGACCACCAAGTACTAATTCTCAAGTTCTTAATATTAGCTCATCCATCCAGGTTATTGAACTTCTCAACCTAAAAGTTATGTTAGGAATACCTAGCCAATATAGCCTTCTTGCCCCTAACTATCATATTATCACCGACTTTAATTTTGACAAAATAAGAAAAAGCTGGTACTTTATGAAGCTGATATTCGAGCTGGAGTTACCCTTTCCCAAACCCACTTTGAAATCTCTTTCTTAAAGTATTATGACATCATAATAAGCCAACTTCATTCCAATGCCTGCCTTGCCCTAACTGCCCTTCATCATTGAAGAATGTTATCAATCTTACAGTCCAGCTATTTAGGGAAACCCATGTGGGCAAGCTTCACAACATAACAGAAGACTATAATTACATTTATGCCCAAGTAGGGATGGTGTTTTCATAGGGAAGTTGAACTCCCTAAAAATTAAAAAGATCTGTTCTTCATAATAAAGAGTGAGTATGATTTCCTTCGAACCTATTGGGAGCACTTTGTTAATAGGAACGATAATCAACTATTATTAACTGAGGATGAGGAAAAAGATCTAGATCAATGGAGGGAGCTCACCCTAAAAAAGCTGAACATCTGTAAGTTCTTAGATCCTAAGTCATCTCCAAAGCCATAAAATGAGATATGAGGTATATTTTTCTATTTATTTTAAAGTAAAAGTATAATTTTTCTCATTATGTTATTGTTCCACGGTTATAAAGAAGGCAAGTAAGCAGTCTTTTGGTGAAAAATTTAATGCTAAAAAAGCCAAAGCCAGAGAGAGTTCTAGGCAGATAAATGCAGCGCCTACCCAGGCAAAATATGTGGCATCAACTCAAATAGCTAATGTGATGCCTACTTCATTTCCCAATCTGACACCCACAGTTTTAGGAAATTTTATTCCAAACACCAATATTGTTCGCTCTAAGAACAATAGTCCTTCCATAACAATAATGATATCGGATGCATCCCCAACATCCTTGATTCATACTTCACCATACATGGGTCAACCTTTAATAGTGTTATCCAAGCCTTTATTTGATTGCACTCATAAATAGAGGTCAATTGCCTTTTCAAGGATGGAACAAAAAAGTTAGCAAAATGATTAAGGAATTTTGAGACATATGGTTGCAGAACCCCACTACCTATAGCTCTTCAAACATAGAATTTAATAGCTTCTGCTCGCTGCTCACTTGCATACCTAAGGACGTCGTATCCTTTATAAACCTGAAAGTAGATCACCTATATGTTGTTACGAGAAGGCTCCAAATAAAGGTACTATTTTTGAAGAGCTATTAGTTTTTCCCTTTTCTATATGCTAACATATTTTCATGTAGAGTGCGATTTTATCAAATATGGTGATTGGCAAGATGAGCAAACTACTAGGCCTGCTGAGAAAGAAGAAGATTATTATTTCTGAGCTTGATGGGAAGCTGAATAAGGTCCAGAAAATGGACAACAATTGGAAGGACCAGGTTTTTGCTCTTGAGGCCAAAGCTAAGGAAATAGAAGAGGCTAATCATAAGGTGGTCGAGGAGGCTGTTAATAAGCTAGCTGAGGTAGAAGCATCTATTGTGAAGGAGAAAGAGAAGCTTCAAGCATCAAACATTGAGCTTGAAAAGTGTTGAGATAAGAAAATCAAGCTAGAGAGTAATTATACCAAGCTTAAGGGAAAGTTAGCCGAGCTTAAATAGAAGGTGGATGACTTTATTGTGGACAAAGCCCTCATTTATAGGAACAAGCTTATCCAACCAGTGAAGGATGAGTTCTACCATGAGGATTTTTCCTAGCTGGAAGAGGTCGACCCTGATGAAGAGTAACTAGGATCTCTTCTCGCTTTTTGTACTTTTTAATGAATTTTCATTTCTAATGAGAATAATCATTTTTTCTTTAACCATTCCCTTATCTTTTTCTTATTTATTAGAATAAGTGCTATTGATGAACTTTATAAAAATTCATTAATGATAATATGCTTAACAAATTTAGACTCCCTGTAATTAAAAAACAAGGTGTTAAGTTCATGGTAAACAAAATGAGACTGCTTATGGCTCATACTGCCAAGCGAGCAATTTGTATGATTAATAAGTTCATTTATGGCTTAAACTGTCGAGCTAAGTTGTTACACAAAAGATAATTATGGTGATACCGCCGAACTTGTCTAACTAATTACAAAAGCACTCTTGGCAAAACTACCTATTTGAGCTAGTGTAAAAATGCTAGTGACAAAAATGTCAATTTGAGTTAGAGTAAAAATGCTCGTGGCAAAATTACCAACTTAAACTAAGTAAAAATACTCATGGTGGACTGCTGATTTGAGCTAAGTAAAAATGCTAGTGGTGAAATCGTCAATTTGAGCTAAGTAAAAATGATCATGGCAAAATTATCGATTTGAGCTAAATAAAAATTCTTATGGAAAAATTGTCGATTTGAGCTAAGAGTGGAGGACTCATGATGAAACTGCCAATTTGAGCTAAGAGTGGAGGGTTTGTGATGAAACTATCGATTTGAGTCATGCCACTAGTTATATTTCTTCAAGTTGGAGATGTTTCGAAAGTGCAATAGAATTTTCCCAGACATATCTTTAAGGCGATATGCTCCGAAGTTCACCACTTCATACACTTCAGCAGGCCTACCCAATTAGGATTCAACTTATTAACACTGAGCTTCTATGGCTTTGTTGAGCACCAATTCACCTACTCATAACATTTTAAGTTTTAATTTACGATCATGGTACAACATCATGCATTGTTTGTATGTCGTAGCTCAAATCTGGGCATGCTTTCTCTTTTCTTTGAGTACATCTAAATGATGTAGTAGCAGCTCTTTGTTCATTCCTTCACTATATTGCTCAATCCTTGAGTTCGGCATTCTGATCTCATAGGGGATAACTACTTCCACACCATAAGTTAGGAAAAAAAGGGTTACTCCTATTACCGAATGAGGTAATGTTCAGTATACCCACAACATGTTTTTTATCTCATCCACCCAAAGGCCTTTAGCTTCATTAAGTTTTTTTTCAGTCCCGTAAGGATTATCTTATTGGTCACCTATATCATACCATTTTATTGCAGGTGATAGACTAATATGAACTTAAGCTGAATGTGCAACTATTGGCAAAAGTTCCTGAAACATTAATAATCAAATTATTTTCCATTATCAATAATGAATGTGTGTGAAATACCAAACCTGGTTATAATGGCCTTCTGGATAAACTTGACTATGTTTACTGGTATGATAGTTTCCAATGGTTTGGCCTCTACCCACTTAGTGAAATGGTCTATTGCCATAATTAAGAATTTCTTTTATCTAATAATTAATGGGAAAGGACATAGTATGTCTATCCCCTGCTGTGTAAATGACCATAGACTGTATTTCTAAGTTTACTGAACTGGTCCCTGGTGAATGATTTTCCCAAAATGTTGACATTTATCGCACTTCTAAACTAGCTCATTTGCATTAGCTTCCATTTTTAGCCAATAATACTCCTATAATAGAGCTTTTTGAGCTATTGTTTGAGTTCCCTCATGCACACCACAAATCCCTTCATGAATCTCCCGAAAGATATAATTATCCTCTTTTGAACTCATGCATAGCGACCAGAAATATGAGTAAGACCTCCTGTATAATTTTCCATCCAATATAAAATAAAGGCTAGAATGCTGAATAATCTTTTTAGCTTTAGTTTAGCCTTGTAGCAAAGCACCTGTGTTAAAGAATGTATAAATTGGCAATTGCGATCCATCCATTTGCTCGTTAAGCTGAACTATGTAAGTTTTATAAGAGGGCTGAGCGATGCAATTGTATAATACAGCTTAAGGATGCTTGTTTTGCTAGGAAATCAGCTCATTTCCCCTATATGGAGATTTTGCTTAAGCTAAATAGTATAATTCCTACTCCAACTCCTTATGATGATGCTGCTTCATCGATATATAAATTCCAGGTCATTTGGTTCGGTTCAATAGAAAGAGCATGTAACTCTGTAATAAAATCAGCCAATACTTAAGCTTTCATTAACAAATGAGGCTCTTACAAAACATCAAACTCTTTTAGGCCAGCTAACCATTCAGTTATCCTTTTTTATGCCTTTAATTTTTGCCACTTTTTTTGAAAGAAGTGTTGGTTCGAACAATTACTGTGTGAGCTTGAAAATAAGGATGTAGCTTTATTGTCGAAGTAACTAAGGTAAGAGCCAACTATTCAAGAGTCAAGTATTTTAGTTCGGCACCTCGAAGGACCTTGCTAGTGTAGTAGATGGGAAACTACCTCTTTCGGAGATTAACAAGCATATGAATAAGTTTTCACTTAGCTATGGCCGACTAAGCAGTAAAGGGAAACTCGAAAACTATTTGAGAGCTTCAAAAATGGACTAATATTTCAAGCTCTACTTCAAGTTTTTTAAATTTTTCAAGACCTTATATAATAAAAGGCACTATTTGGCTGAACAGGAGATGAACCTTCCATGAGCTATAATATTCCCATTTAGTATCTGCACTTCTTTGATTGACTTTGGTGGTTCTATCTTCAAAATGGCCTCGATCTTTATTGGATTAGCTTCTATTCCTCTTTTTGAAATCCCAAAGTCTAAGAACTTACAGGACCGAACTCCAAACACACACTTCTCTGGATTTAACTCGAGTCTACACTTTCTAAGGATGGAAAATGTTTCTTCGAGCTTTTTTGGTAGATCTGAAGAGGTTTTGCTCTTAACAATCATATCATCAACATATATTTCCATGTTTTGACCTATTTGTTCTGCAAATAACTTATTCATTAACCTTTGATAGGTGGCTTCTGCATTCATAAGGTCAAATAGCATCACTCTGTAGAAGTAAGTCAACTTATGTATAATGAATACTGCCTTTTCCTTATCTTTCAGATTCATAAGGATCTGATGGTAACCCGCAGAGGCATCCAGGAAGGTATATTCTTAAATTCGACCATTGAGTCTACTAATGTGTCATTGTTCGGCAATGGGTAACTATCCTTTGGGCATGCCTTGTTAATATTGGTGAAATCCATGCACATTCGCCATTTTTCATTAGACTTTTTCACTAACACTACATTAGATAGCTAGTTCAAATATAGCACTTCTCTGATAACCCATTCTTTAGTAAAGTGTTCGTTTCTTCATTTATTGCTAACTGTCTCTTGGATGCATGATTACACTTCTTTTACTTGACTGGTTTATAGCCTGGCTAATACTTAACGAGTAGGACATGATGTCTGGTGAGATACCGATGATATCCAAAGGTTGCCAAGCAAACACGTTTACATAAGTTTCCTAAACTACTAGTAATGATTTCATTTTCAAGTTGGTCTTTCCCAAGACTATTTTTGCTATCTTTCCTGGCAACAACTCCACCTCCTACAATGAATCTACTGACTCTACCTTCCAAGCTACATCAGTTGGGACATCCAATGTATCTACTAGAAGTTCATGATTTGCCTCTTTCAACATAGTGATGTATGTTTCTAGAGTTACTATCTGGTTTCTTCAAAGTATAGTTGTTTTATCCGATGCCAAAATTTTCATAACCAGCTTCTGCATAGAAATGTAAGCATTTACTGCGGCCAACAGAGGTCGGCCAAAAATTGCATTGTAAGATAACAGCATATTTACTATCATAAAGTATGTTATACATGACCTGACTATTGAGTCATCTTCGAGTTGTAAGTACAAGTTAACTGAACCCTCCACCTTGAAGAGCTACCCGAAAATACCAATCAGTGGGGCTATTACTTCCTCCATTGGGCTTGGCATTCCTAGAACTTTGTAAGCCTACAAAGCGATGAGGTTAACTGCACTACCCCATATCACTACAAAAAAACTGGGAATTAGCGACGGCATTTTTCGTCGCTAATTGACAAAATTCTGTCGCTAATTTAAATTAGCGACGCCGCGACGAATAGTCGCTAATAGGCCAGTCGCTAATATATTAGCGACGGAATTCAAAATCAGTCGCTAATTTAGCGACGAAAAATTTCGTCGCTAATTTTTTTTTTCCATCGCTAATTTATATTTATAAATAGTCGCTAGAATTATAATAATAATATTTAGCGACTACATTTATCGTCGCTAATTCCGTCGCTAATTTAAATTTATTGTAAAATTTAGCGACGAAATTGTAGTCGCTAATATTGTCGCTAATTATTTCTTTAATTATATATATTACACATTAGCAACAGTTTCTGTCGCAAATCCGTTGCTAAATTATTGCATAATTATTTTTTCTGTTTTTTTTAAATTTTAATCGCTATTTATTTATTTTAATCATGTACATAACAATGATCTCACACATACAAACATATATTTATTTCAAATAAAAATATGTTCCAAAATACACATATATAAAGAAAATTATTTAAAACATTACATAATAAGACCCATTTTGTAAGAAAATAGTAGACATACAAGTATCATCCTTTGGTGTCAATCAACAAGTTACAGATGCAAATAATAGCATAAGAATAACCAATCCAGTCCAGCACAACCAAGACAATCGGGGGTCAAATCATCTACAGAATTCACAGCTTCTCCTCCACAAGCTAAAACCAAGTGTTCCATATTTCTTCTCTTAGCTCTTCAAAGGGCAATTATCTAGAAAATATCAATGTTAACACATGATTGCTGTAACAAGGCTAAAAAATGACAGATAATATGCACTGAAATACAAAGTAGCAACAAAAATCTAACATAGCACAGGTGGCTCCTAATGAAAACAAATTTTGTCTGAAATAAACTATATATTGAGAAATATACAATAGCATCGATAAACATGATCAAATTATATTTTGCAAGGTCAGTAGGTTCTCACTAATTAAAGAAATAATGACAAGTATTAGAACCATAAGTTGCTTTAGGACATTTTCTGGACTTTTAAGTAAATGCCACAAGCATAATGGCTATCATGCGATCCAAAAGAAAAAAAAAATCATTAACAACATTATAAATGAAAATAGTTTGCAGATTTAGCTTATAAAAACAAGGTTTTCATTTTCAATTTAATTTACAAACCAAGATTAATGCCTTAATATATGAATTATACCCTATCATCCTTGAGAATAGGCATAAAATTTACTCTAAAGCCCTTCCCATTTGACATTTAATTATATCTAAATGAATAATTTTAAATTTGTTCAACATCAAATCCTTTCTACATTAATTAAAAAATTTAAGAGTTGTATTGCAGTAAAAATTAATTGTGGCTTCATATTTTTTGGAAATGCAAAATTGGTGAATGTTAAATACTATTTAACAGTGTACTGAATCCTTAAATCGAATTAAGCAAAATTAATTGTGGCTTCATATTTTTCGGAAATGTCCACAAGTCAGAAATAAAAATAACAAGGCAAGAAACAAAAGCCAAAACAAACTTCCTGAATTTGAAGTTAACAAGCAAAATCTTCGAAAATAAATCAAGGATTCAAATAAGTTCTAACCTCAAATACGAATCTTTCTATTTTCACGGAGACATTTACTGCTTGGTACTCTTCAATCGCCTATAAAACAAATGTTTCTTCATTTATACTTCTGCAAACACTTAATGCACAAAAGGTTTATGACAAACAATTCTCGCGTGAATTTACCGAAAGCCGATAAAAACTAAACCGAAATTAAAATGCTGAAAGCTTACATTTCCAGACGATGAAGCAATGGTATTTGGGGAAGCATCTTCTCCAGACAAGAACAGATGGCAATTCAGAAAAATAATAGAATTACAATCCTATTTACCAAAACCAAAACCACAGCAGCAGCATTCCTGTGAAGCAGTGTCTAATGACAAAGATTGCACATAAGTAGAAACTAAAAATGTGCCAATAGTCCAAAGGCATCGTTTCTTTTTTCCATCAATTCAGTTATGCTACTCGGGGACTCAATATATATATATATATTTTTAAAGTGATAATTCAGAGATTCAAAGTGTGCTAAAATAATATAATTACTCATTCAATCTAGCAAATATGGACGAATGTGTGCTAAATTGATCATCAGTTTAAAAAAAATCCCAAGAAAATCAAATAAAAAGGAAAAAGTTATCATTTTTGAATAGTCAGTTACCTCCTGGCAGGAAGGATTCCAGAAGTAGAAGAATAGCTGTTAAACTTGGCGGACCGGTCACCTTGCTCGCCGGACCGGTCACCGGAGACTCATCAAAGCTGGTTGGTAGCTAGGAACATCGGTAGTTTCCAGGTACCACTCACGCGCCCCAACACCGTCGCACTTGGTCGGGATCTAAGCTGGAAGGTCCTGCTTCGCCAGGGGCCGATCTACCTGCTGCCGGCGAGTGGGGAGAAACGAAAGGCACGAGGAAGACCGCCTCATCACCGGGAGTTCACCGACGCCACTCATGCCATCAGCCGCTGTCATCGATCGCCGGTAGGAGGAAAAGTGGGTTTGGTAAGAGAGAGAAAATCGGGGCAAAAACGACGCCGTAGGTGGGGGTAGACGTCGGCGATGGAGAAGAGACGGCATGCGAGTTGCCGCCGACGGGAGTGGCCGGCGCTCTCTCTCTCTCTCTCTTCATTTTTCCTTGTTCTCCACCCTCTCTCCTTCCTTTCCTTCTTTTTTTATCCTTTATTTTCTTATTTATTGTAGTCTCTACTAACTCCCTCACTAAACAAAATTTTACTTTAATTCATTTTCAAAAACACCCCACTAATCCTAATTCTTTTCCAATTTATACCAAATAATTTATAATTAAATAAAAATTATCACTTGCCTTCACTATTCTAATATTAAATTCACACATTTAATCAATCTAAATCAAATAATCATACATTGGTCATGCAATTCCGACTAGGGTCATTTTTGGGACCTTACAAAAACTGTTGGACAATTAATTATCCAAAATCATTTTCATTTGCCCTCTTAAATTGTTTTAAAAGCTCCATATTTTTTTATCATATATTAAAAATAGATGGGACATAAATTTTTTACTTCATCGGAGTTCGCTGTCGGTCCAATTTAAATTTATTAGTCCGATTCGCCAACTGTCAAAATCACCGAAAAATTCAATTCTTATCACCAAAATATTCTACATAAAAATTCATGTATACATGTAAAATCTGACAATTTTCGGAGTTGATTTGCTATATTTAAAAATTTATACAAAAAACAAATTTTTTATTATTATTTTAAATGAAATAATAAATTTTATAAATATTTATTTTTATTAATCTTAAACACGCAAATATATAATAATCATAACAATTAGTTTATTATTATGATTAAAAATGTAAATTTTCTAAATAAATAACATTAGATTTTGGTATAATTGATAAAAAATTATTATCAACTTATAAAATAATTTATAATTTTCTATTACAAAAGAAAATATTCATTTTATATGGTCTCTTTTTTTTCAACAAAAACTGAACTTACAGACCTTAAAAACTAATTTTCACCGTTCAAAATTAACAACAAGGAGTTTTGAACGTACGCACCAAAAATCAGGCCAATCTAACGGCAAATGATATTTCGATCGTCTTCGTATACAAAACTAGTCATTACGTAAAAAATCCAGAAAATAACCTCTTTTTTGCAACAAAAACCAAACTCATATACCATAAAAACTAATCTTCACCGTTAAAAATTAACAACAAGTAGTTTCGAATGTACTCACCAAAAATTAGGCTGATCTAACGGCAAATGATTTTTCGATCGTCTTCACATATAAAATTTTGTTATTATGTAAAAAATCCAGAAAACAGCCTTTTTTTTGCAACAACAACTGAACTTACAGATCTTAAAAACTAATATTCACCGTCCAAAATTAACAAGAAGTTTCTAATGTACTAACCAAAAATCAGGCCAATCTAACGGCAACTGATTTTTCGATTGTCTTCGTATACAAAACTGTTCATTGCGTAAAAATCCAGTAAATAGCCTCTTTTTTGTAATAAAAACTGAACTTACAAATCTTAAAAACTAATCTTCACCGTTCAAAATTAACAACAAGTAGTTTTGAACGTACTCACCAAAAATCAGGTCAATCTAACGGCAAATGATTTTCCGATCGATTTCGTATACAAAACTGATCATTACATAAAAAATCCAGAAAACAACATCTTTTTTGCAACAAAAATTAAACTCATAGACCTTAAAAACTAATCTTTACCATTCAAAATTAACAACAAGGAGTTTCAAACGTACTCACCAAATATCAGGCCGATCTAACGGTAAATACTTAACCGGCTATAGTTATTTAGACATAATATAAAAAATACTCATTTATTTATGGGTTTGGTTGCATATATTTGATAAGTCATCATTTTTAACTAGTTTACACTTTACACCAACTAAACTAACAGTTATTGAGATATTGCAAAAACCATCAACAATATATACAATAGCTATGCCATGAATGTCTTTTTTTCAATTTCGATGGTTTTTAATAATGTTTTTTTTAATTTCATTTCGGTGTAGCTTTACATAATTGTATCATGTAAAAAGGAGATAACAATTTTTGTCGGGTTGAATGTATTCAGATTGAATTATGATGAATTGAGTTATAAATATAAAAATTTTATGTTATTATGAATAAATTGGATTATGATCTAATTGAGTTACAAATTTATTAGCTAAATTTTATAAAATTATTTTTTATTAAAAATAAAAAATTATGAAATAAACGGATTATAAAGATAACGTAATGAATTGAATTGGATGGAATTATTTAGCGAATCAAATGAATTTAATAGTAAATTAATGTATCTAATTGAATTTATTTTAATTTATTATAAAGAGTATTTTAATTTAAAACCATTTTTCTCACTATTATTATTATTATTGCATATATTTTAATTTATTTTAATTTAAAGAGTATTTTAATTATTTAAACATTTTGAATTTTAAATAATTTAATATTTGATTTAAATTTTATAAAATAAATATAAATTATAATTTTTTTTATTATTTTAAATGAAATAATAAATTTTATATTACTTTTTTATAAATATTTATTTCTATTAATCTTGAATACACAAATATATAGTAATCTTAATAATTAGTTTATTAATATTATTATTAAAAATGAAATTTTTAAAAATAAATAAATTTAGATTTTGGTACAACTGTTAAAAAATTATTATCAACTAATAAAATAATTTCTAATTTTCAGTTATAAAATAGATTTCTAATTTCTAAAAAAAAATATTTTTTACTTTATTTGCGACTAAAATTTTTGTCGCTAAACGGTCGCAAAAAAAGGCGCTAAATTTTCCCCCTAAATTAGCGACTAAACTTTTCGTCGCTAACTTTTCTGGAACTAATTTTATGAATAAAAAATAATAAAATGTAGCGACGGAACTGTTCGTCGCTAATTCCGTCGCAAAACTTGGCGCGTACATTTCCCGCCAATAATTAGCGACTGTTTTTTCATTCCGTCGCTAATTCGTCGCAAAAAAATAGAAAATCTAATTTTCACGACGGAATTATAAAACAGTCGCTAATCCGTCGCAAAATTAGCGACGAAAATGTTTCCGTCGCTAATTTTAGTCGCTAATTAACAGTTTTTTTGTAGTGTATCTTTTAAGATCTGTTGTACCATGAAGTCCTCAATCATTACTTCCACTACCAGCGTATCATTGTGGGTTGTCGGACAGGTTTCCTGTCCTTGAACGAGAATTGAATGATGTCTGTTAGGGTAGTTGGACTAGCTTCGAGTGAGAAAACTTCCTTTGCCTTCCGCTTCTTAGAGTCCTCGAACGCATCATAGTGTTTTCCTACTGCGATCACATGGATCATTCCTGCTGGAGCCTTCTTGTTGTTACTTCCTTCCCTCTATCTGACTGTCGAGGTGGATATTTTCTAACTTACTAGGAGAAAAATTATAGGGGAAAATTTTGCCTTTTATCTCCAATTTTAATTCAAACCTGTCATTAGTTTTTCAGTTCATAACTAATGCAATGTTGAGCTAGCAAATGGCTGGGTCAATTTGTTGGGTTTTATATGTTCGGACTTTAATTGATAAAATTAAGTAGGTTGGGGAAATATTTTAAATTATCCCTATGGTTAATTAGACATTCAATAAATTATACATAATGGTAAATGTAACAAACGGTTCGATTTGAATATATTTGAAATGATGGGAATTGATTTAATTTGTCTTAAAGTTTACAGGTCAAAGTGAAAATTAAGTAATCAACTGGATGGGTTGTAGTAATTAACCCTTAAATATAAGTATGTTCTTCCAAATTTTGTGTAGATGTGGAAAAAAAATTAAAGGACAAAATAGTTGTTTATAAAAATATGTTAAGAGCACATCAATTATTTTTGGAAACGGTTAAAGCCAAAATAGTACTTGGTTAATGTTAGTGGATAGCGTTGTCTATTAATGATGTGAACGCTAATGTGGATAGACACTTTCACGTGTGTCATATCCGCATTTATATCAGCTTTGTTATATATCTCTAATGACACTAAAAGTAAGCAAATCAATACCAATTTTCAAAATATTTTAGATATATAAAATTGAAAAAAAAATTGTTAAGAAGAAATATATAAATTCCAAGTGAAAACTATAAATACAAATGAGTAGCTTTATCCTAGTTTTTGATTGATTAGTCATTGGTGGAGTTGCACTAGCAATATTTTCCTAAATTGAAGAGCGATAGAGAATTGTGCAGGTAAAAACAAGACTCGTGTGGCCACTTTTATAGTGTGCGAGTAAATGCTTGCATCATATATGACCAAATGCTTGAATAAGCAGGCACATTAAAGAAAGGATATGTATGTTCCTTTTGGATTTGTGATACAAGACAACTACCAAATTCCATCAGAACCCAAAAAAGGCTTCTATATAAGAAGAGAGATGAATCAATATGCTCATGGTTTGATATCCCTTCAGCAACCTTACAGTGCTCACTGGGCTCCACTTCTTCCTCACGTTTCTAACTCCCACTAATCATCCCTTCACGTGAGAATCTCTGTCTCCCTTCTCCTTTTTTAGGTATTACTTCTAGTTCACTGTCTGTCGAAGCTGACATAACTAACATTTCAAAGTCACTGCCCTACAATTGTTTTTAGTAGGGTTTTGGGAGTTAACATGATTTGTAATCAATTACTGTGCCATTATAATTAATACACTTCTACATTAATTGCATAACATAATTAATAAAAAGATAACAACTTGATCAATTAACAGCATGTCTAGTTTGGTAAACTTATTTCATCAAGATCATCAAGTGACAAGAAAACTTCATCCAAGCATGACAGTTCTGTCCCATCATCTCCATCATCACAGTTCCTCTCGTAAACTTTGCAAATTACCCACTTACTATGGTCCTGCAAATTTTCAACAACATAACCAATAATTAAGGTCCCAACCAAAGGAAGGAGAACCCAAAAAAGCAAGTGATTAACTAAGCCTTACTATCTTTGAAGGTCCTTTACTTTTACTGGATGAAGCAGAATCTGATGACGATAATCTATATTCTTCCATAACCCAATTAGTTTTGATTTCCCCAACAAAAAATACATAATATTTCTTAACGCCAACTCTCTTGTTTGTGCTTGAAATCACCGGTTCGTCAATGCCTATTGCCTTCCAATATCCATTTTCTGTTATTCTATTTTGTGTTCTCCTGCTATAGTAGTACCATTGCCTACCTTCTGCCAATGCTTTCCCTGTATGCATAAACCATTGATATTCATAATAAACCATACAAATTATGATTCTTTTTTTTTTTTGTGAAATATATATACCTTCAAGTTCCCATGGATCGTAAGGATAAAGATCAAGATCAGGAATGACGTCTGGATGACAAGGTAAAAGAGCAGCCTTCCGTTGAAGAAAATGAACGACGAGTTCTTCCTCTGTGGGATAAAATCGAAAACCAGGAGGAAGATTAACGTTGTTGCCACTCATATCTAATGGAGGAGAAATTATTGATGTCAAAGACTATTGTCAATAAGCTTTTAAGTGATGGGAAACATTTATAGGGTGAGAGATTTTACAAAGAAAGTATAAAGAAATAATAATAATAATAATAATAATAATAATAATAATAATAATAATAATAATAATAATAATAATAATAATAAGTGACGTGTAAAATAAGCCAATGTTTGAATACATACATATATATCAAAAAAAAAAAAGGAATGGGATAGGGATAGGAGTTTGATAACTTTGATATGGGGTTACTATTATATCATTTGCATATGCTAACTCTCAGCTGCGAGGCGGCGGTTATCGGAACGCTTACATACTTCTAATAACGGTATCTGTTCAGGGGTGTGCATAATCGAACCGAAATCAAAAATCGAATCGAATTAAATAAATTTTAATATATTTTATTTGATTATTTTGATTTTTAATTTATTTAATTTTAAATCAAAATAAAAAATAAAGTTAATTGATTCGATTTGATTTTTAAAATTAAAAAATAAAAAAAAACTAAACCGATTCAAGTTTTTATACATATATATTTTATAATATTAATGTTATAACTTGGATTGATGGTGATTGATGGTGCAAAAAGAAACAAACTCCTCTTAATTTAACAAATAATTACATGCTTCCTAATTTAATTTCTTCTTTTCACTTTACATTTACTTTGCTGCCCTTCAATTATTATATTTACTTGTTAATTACTATATATATATATATATATATATATATAACTGGCTTTCACAATATCAAAATAAAAACGTTTCTTTGAAGATTTTAATCGATATGGGACAGTTTTATTTTTTTCTGGGAGATTTTATTGACTTACCATATAGATTCTTTAAAAAAAAAAACAAAATTACAAAATTAACTGCATAAGAAATTAAAATTATTTTAAATTGTAAGAATTTTGGAGTTTAAATTAATCCAATCAAAATTCTATATAAATCAAAATAATAGTAATTTTCATATCCCTGTTTTTAAGAAAATTTAAGTTATAAACAATAAATATTTTAAGAATTCATCCTTGGAAATTAATAGTAGCAAATAGCAATAAGTGATTGATCCCTGTATTCTTTGTCTTAGTAGTCTCTACTACATTAGGAAGCATGTAATTATATATATATCTCATTTTTGTATCTTAACATAGTTTATCAGACATATCATATTTGGAAATATTAAGCAAACAGTTTTTTATATTTTATTTTCATGCAAATAAAAAAAGGTGTTGATTTCCAATAGTATATAATTGCAATTAAATATAAATATAATATAAAACCTTATTTTATATTATTAATGGTCAGATTTCGGATTTCAATATAAATCGAATTCTTTACAATAAAGAAAATTATAGTAAAATAACTTATCAAATATTGTAAAGGTATCTATAAAAAATTATTGTAAATGTAATAAATGTTTAATCAAATTAATTTTTAATTTTGATTTTAATCAACAACATTCATTAATTTAAAGTATTTTTTGATTAAATAAATAATATAATATATTTTGATTACTTATATTTAAAGTACCTAAAAAAGTTACTAAATAAATCCTTAATTTATTAAATTCCAACATGAGGCATATTCATGAATAGTTTTTCTTTAATATCATCAATGTAAAGATCAGAATTTAAGTTCATATTATACCTTAGAAAAAAAATAAAAAAGCAAACCGACAAACTAATTTTATATGCCTTACCCTCTAATTTTGGCAGCTCTCTTAATATTCTATTTCACTTGTGGATTTTTCAATGATACTGTCTCTTTAATTTGCTAACTTATACTATTCAAACATTTGAATTCTTTTAGCTATTAAATTTCAAATATGTATAATTGTATTTTCAATGTACATCACTTGATATCATTATTTTTTTAATGTTGTATCAAATTTCAAATATGTATAATTTTTTTATTGGAGGTTTTTAATGTATTTTTTAAAATATTATTTTAGTAGTATATTTTTTAATATAATTTTGATTAGTATTTATTATAGACATAATATAATAAATTTATGTATATTATTTTAATTTTAGTTATTTTAAATAATTTTATTTTTTTGAATATAAATTAATTTAATTTATGGATCCATATACGTTAAAAATTCAATAAAAAAAATAAGCTCATATTGACCTAGAACCGGTTGGACCGAACCAACCGAAATTAATTCGATCTATTCGGTTTTGGTTCTAAACACTTTGATTTTTGGTTCGATTCTTTTAATTTGTGAAATTCGATTTTTGATCTATTCGGTTCGGTCCAAAACCGAACCGATCATTTGCACACCCTACCAAAGATAGTGTCCTAAAGATTCTTTTGTTTGTATTTCTTTTTCTTTTTTAATTAATATATATGAAAATGCACACCTGCAAATAAATTGGAATTACAAGGATATTTTTTTAATTTAATGTATTGGATTTAAATCTAAAACATTTTTAAATACTTCAACGTGAGTAGTTTGCCTTTTTTAATTTGTTAATTTATTTAATATGAATTCAGATTAAATTACACCAACGAAAAAAATAAAAAATTTTAATTTTAAATTTTAAATGTAGAGTATTTTAAAATATTTGAATGAAATAAATTACTGCTGTATAGCTCCAATTGATATAAATTTAAATCAAGTAAATTTCAGATATGGAAAAAAAAAAAATTGGGAGGATAAATTATGACAAGCTCACTTCATGCTTATATCATGCACCTGCTGTCATCCACGCGCCAAACACAAAGGTGGGTTTGGTTATTAACCACATGAAAAGTTTAGGTACCCCGCCTATAAGGAGTGGAGCTATGACCAACAATTATAATCTTTATCATAAATCATAATATATAGTCCTGCATAACATAAACACAAATATAGAGAATTTTAATAATAAAAACATGAAATTTTATAATATATATATGCATCTCCCCAAAAGTGGTGTAATCAATGGTTAGTACAATTGAGATCTATAGAAGCAAATGTAAAAAGCAATCAACCAGTTTTCTTTAAGTTGGGGACTTGAACTGATGTTGTTTGGGTCTACTGGACCTCAACAGATGTCCCTTATGAAATAAATAATAATTAATCAATAACAAAATGAAAGCTACCTACAGAATATAAACGTAACAGACAAGTAATCATAGCCTCACTCGTAAATTTAAATTAATTAAAATGAAATTTTGGTTTCCTTAAGTAATTATCTTAATAACAAAATATAACTCCATAAACCTCAATTACGCCTTACAAAGACTTTATGATTTATTGATTTACTCTTATGTTGTTTTCTATTATCGTTTTTATTTGAAATTCAATTATACAAGGAATTTATAATGATTATAAAAGAATAACAAAAGTCAAATGGCCCAAAAAGGACAAAATAGCCATTGTTGTAAATCAGAGACCATAACAAGGAAATTAAAGAAACCACCACATACGACAGCTAGGGGTGTCAATCGACTGGATTGGATTGGATTATATTTATAGCAGATCCAAGCCACCCCAACAAATTGAATATCAGTTATTATTCGGTTGAAAATCAACCCAAACAATAAAGCCCATCATTGTTCGCTTTAGGCCTAGTTGGGCTGATTATAATTTGCGTTAAATTTTTGGATTTTTTTTAAATTTTGGGCTTATTTTTATAAGTCCCTCTCTCTTTAGATATCTGCCATAATAATTTTATTAAAAAATAACACACAAAACAGAACGAAAAGAGTTAGCAAGTGAATGTTTATGTGTATGTATAATAAAACAAATTACGAATGTATTAGGATGCTTATAATTTAATCATAACATTTTTTTTTCTTTTAACAATTAAACATCAAAATCTTAGTGTTATAGTAATTTGGCCCTCCATTTAGGATGTTCGTACGAATATAACAAAAGTGTTGGATTATGTTAAGTGTTGGATTTAGCGATGGTAAAACGTACAAATTTTGTCGTCCAAGAAAATCTGTAAGAAAACTCTTTGGCATTGTCTGTGCCACAACCCGTGCGCATTCCTACCCAAAAATATCCAAATCATAAAAAAAAAAAAAGGTCCGGCCCAGAATATATATAACCCAATTCGAAATTTTTGTGACTCACAATAATCTAAAATTATTTTTTCCATTTTTTTTATAGATTTTAAAATAATAAATAATAAACTAAATTATGTCTCAAACTTTAAATTAATTGAAAAATAATATCAAATTTACATACAAATCATAAAAAATAATTAAAAAATAGATTTTTTTTTTATCATCGTAGAATACAAACAAAATAATATAATAATTTATTATTGTTAAATATTTAGTCCAAATAATTATTGTAATAAAGAACCCTATGTGAAAATAACCCAAAACTCGACTAACCCGAGATCCTATTTTACACTTTTATTTTTATTTTATCTAATTTGATAATTTTTAAATATTTAAGATGTGACAATTACATATTTTTTTATTTTGTATTTTTGTTTTTATGTATGTACTAAAAAATAAACGTTTAATACGGTGAGAATATATAATTGTAGATACTAATAAAAAATATTTTAATAAATTAAAAGGAAAATTTTATGAAATGGATGTTAACTAATAATGTGAAACGTGCGGAGTAATAGTTAAACAAATACTCAAGTTTTAAAGTTTGAATGGTCAGCCCTCCAATAAATAGGAGTTTTAAATTTAATACGGACTCTACTTGAGTTTTAAATTCAATTCATAGTAAATAAAAAAAAATAGAGATATGTTGTAAAACTAATTAAATAAAAGACAGATATAGTAGAATAGAAAATTTTCTTTTATTGATTGTGTATATTGAATAACCATAATGAGGTATTTATAGGTACAAAATAGAAGAGGTGAACTTCTACTAGAATTGAGAAAAAGATAAGTTTGATAGTCATCCAAATATTTCATAATTATTACAATACTTTTCCTTGGATGACTATGTACTATGAATATACCTCGTTAAAACCTTGCTAAGAAAAATTTAGTGGGATAAAAATTTGGCGAAAAAAAAAGAATACAGTATTCACAAGCTATATACTTTTTCTAAAAAATACAATAATTAAAATATTTTCTTAAACTGAAACATCCTAATATTGTTTACATATTTTCTAAAAATCAAAATCGGTAAAGTCTTGGTGAAGAGATCAGCTAGTTTATTGCTAAAGAAAACTTTGCTATTTCTTCATACTTCAATGTTGTTGGTCGTTCTTGAATAATAATCTACACATTAGTTTATTGTATTGAATTATGGCTTTCAACCACATGAATTTTCAACAAAATTTATGAATAGCTAACATTGAGTAATTCGATAATTACTAATCTTATAGCTAAAAATTTGACATCTTCAGGTGTCTAGACTTCTAATCCAAATATTTTGTATAAATTTATTTTGCTATTCACATTGATATCAATATTTTTCGATAATTAGAGACTCATACTCATTATTATTATATTTCATAAGCAACTAAATATACATTATCAACAACAATTATCATCCATTTTCATATCTCATATAATTTACCATTACTAGAATCACTTCTGGGATTATTTTTCTAGAAATCTAGAGTTGTTGATTTAAGTTGCTTTTTACCTCTTCAGGAATATCACTTTATAAATTTTCATTCCATTTTCTTCAAAGATTAATATCTTTTTTCATTAAAAGATATGTCATGCTTCTAGCGAATTTTTTTAAAATCATTGACAATATTACAAAATATCATGACTAGATAATAATTATTTTTCCTTTTTTCATTTCATAAGTCATGATATCAATCTTAAAAGGGCTATGGACATTCATAATCTTGGAATTTATATTACATAGTTCCCCTTGAATGTCCATTAATACGTATTGTGTCTCATTAAAATCCTACTAAAAAATCTCGTGGAATGAAAATTCAGTAAAGGAAAAAAGAGTACAAATGCAATATCTTTAATACACATCATAAGTTGCCTCATTAAAAACTTTAAGAGGAAAATTCAGTGAAAAGAAACCTTATTTAAGGAAAAAAGTATAACGTGTATTTTTATTTTCCTTATAATAATATTGGTGTACACCTTCAAATTTATGCATACAGAATTTTTATACATGCAACGAGTAAATGACCAATGTACTTTTATGCCACATCATAAATAAGTTATCTATTCTCAAATGATTTTCTTAACCGTTTCTATTATTTCTCTTAATTATCAACCACTTCTGGCGGTGAAAATTAATCATATAGTAATAATTTTCTTGAACATACCATTTTTATGGTCATAATTCTATATTATTTCATTCACTTCAAGGAATTAAACAAATAAAATAATTTGATCATAACATATATACAACATAATCATGTAATAGCTATAACAAATGAATGTATTTAGTAATTTAATTCAAATATTTCTAAAGAATTACTTAAAGATAATAAAATTATCCAAATAAAACATGTATGATTATATAGAGAACTAAAGTCTTTAAAACAATATGTAATTTTAAGTAGGGGTGAGCAAAAACCGAACCAAATCGAAAAATTGAACCGAACCGATCGATTTTTTAATTTGGTTCGGTTTTTCGATTTTTAATTTTAAGGAACTTTGATTTTTCGGTTCGGTTCGGTTTTTAAAGGAAAAAACCATATAGAAATCGAACCGAACCAAAATTTATATAATTATATATATTTTTTGATTTTTTATTAAATAATTATTTTATACATATAAATTATTTTATTTTTAGTTGTAAATTATATGAGTACATTTATCAATTATTAATATCTATTTTTTAGGTGATAATTTAGAATTTTGACAATTAAATTAAAAATCAATTAAATAAAAAAATTATTTAATGATTTTGTTGTATTATTTATTATTTATTTTGGTATTATTTCTTTAATTTGAACTTTTATTTGTACAATTTAGATATTTTTACTTTAGTATATTATAATTTATAATTTTTTTATAATTTTTAGACACAATATTTTTTTATTTTTTTAAAAATAATTTTAAATTTTGATTTTTCGGTTAACCAAACCAAATCGATCAAAAATTTTGGTTCGATTTAAATTCGGTTATTCTAAAATTTTGGTTCGGTTAGTTGATAAAAATAAGAAAACTTTGATTTTTGGTTCGATTATTGAACCGAACTTCCCGTTGCTCTCCCCTAATTTTAAGTAACAATTTGACAATTACCATCTAATGCATGATTACATAAAAGCATCAATAGCAATAATATATTATCATAAAATATATTATATCTAGTGACTTTATAACCATTTGAGTACTTAATAGAAAATAATATATAAATATATAATCATATAAAAAAAATTTCAATCAAATAATACTTGATATTTTATTCGAGATAAAATTTAGTTTACAAAATTCGTTAAAATATTTTGAACTTTTCAAAAGTTTCAGTAATCAAAATCATAAAGAAATCATGATAATAGACAACATTATAATACTTCAAAATTATATACATAAAATTCAATGTATATATTGAAAAAAAATTCAGAAATACTTATATGCTTCAAGCATGATAAATCCTTAAGGAATTAAAATATGCAAATAGTATCAATTAATTACATACTGATATATTACTAAATTGACAAACAGTAAAAATTTATTGCATTGATTATAAAAAAAATATGTATTTTTGCAATCAATACCAATCCATTGCAATAAATGTCATAAAATAAATCATATTTTATGACTTTATTATTTATTGCATGAATATCAATTGTACTTTTTTGGCATCATATTTGTCAATATTTTGAACTGTAGGTCCAAAAATTCATATTGAATGCAATTAATATATGTATTTTTTAACAGATTTAATTTTAAGATCCTCACTATATTGAATATATCAACATTAATATTTTTATACAACATATTATCGATAACTTTATCCTTCGGTTCCTTTTAATTACAAATGATATATTGAGATCTCTTATTTAATTTCAGGTATCTGAACCACTTTAGGAGTTTAAAAATTAGTTATGTCATAGGTCTTTTCAAGAGTACTCACCTCCATAATATGACTATATGGATTTATTTGCTAATTTTCATTCAAAAATTTTATTCTTATTTGGAACCGAATAATTTATCTTATAAGGCAAATTATTCTACTGGGATATTTTTTCTGAATTAGAGTATTTGCAGCTAATATATATAAGATTTAATAAATCTCTACATACTAATAAATACATTATCATCATAATTAACTTATTTTTTGAACTTTAGGTTCATGATATGAGAATCTAAAATATGTATAATGTATATATTTATTTTAGCTATTTTCTTCCCCTTATATTAGGAAAGCTATTAAAAAAATGCAATTTTCAACTAAAATTGCAATTGTGAATTTTTATGATTTTTATTGGCATAATGCATGTAAGTATTGCTTACATCAATATTATATATCCATATATAAAAATTACACTATTGTTCTCATAAAAATGTCCAGCAATTAACCAGAGGCATGTAGTTAACATTTTTAGCTAGATCTTGGAGTATAAATATGTACAAGGGGCTTATAATAATCTTTTAACAACGACATGCGATCACTAGCATTATCAAGAAAAATATATTGATTGCATATTTTTGAAGTTATGCACTTAATTTAAATAATCTCACAAACTACAGGTTATGAGTTGATAATAAATACACATGTGAATATTTTATTGATGTATCTTTCAAAAATTATAAAACATTTGAGTGGTTCACATGGTGGATAGTGGGCCTATATATATTATCTTTATTCATTCTAAAATGAAGGAAATTCAATCCATTTATTAGCTAATGTTACTTTAGTAATATTTCTTTGAGAACAAGTAGTTTATGAGAATTCCTTAAATTTTATTAAAGAAACTTCTGGTTCTTTAATAAATATATATGTATGAATTCTCAATAATATATGCATTATAATTGATCCGGACTGGTCAAACCGGTCATTCCAAATAATCAATTATTAAATAGTAAACTTCAGGTTTATCATTTTTATTATATCAATTGATAGACATCAAATTTCTTAATATTAATATCAAATAGTTAGTAAACTTTGTGTTTACTAATATTTGTGACAGTTAATAAAATTCGTGTTTACTAATATTTGTGACAGTTAATAAAATTCGTGTTTATTAGTATTTATTTCAATTTTTAATTTTACTATAATCAATAAACTTCAGGTTTACTGATATCAGTATCATTTAATCAATAAATATTATGTTTACTGATATTTGTATATTTGGTATTACCAAATATATAAATTATTAATATTTGTATAATAGTTAGAAAACTTAGGTTACTAATATTTTTATTTATTAGCAAACTTCGAGTTTACTAATATTTGTATCAAAATAAAATCAAATAATAATTAAAAATACATTACTTATCTTATCCAATAATTTTCATATATAGATTTTCGGTATTTTTCTTTTAGTGTCAAAATGATATTCATTTCAGCAAATATCTCCATAAATAATAAGTTTCTTGAGACATAATAGACAAATATCCATATATAATAAATTATATTTAGGTAATGACTTTACAGCACACTCTTTCGAAGCCTTTAAATAATTTTGTGTTACCCATTAAAATAATAAATTAATAGAATAGTATATACACAAATTAAAAATCAAAATATGACTTAAAATATGTACTTCCGCTATATATATATGAACCAAAATATAATTCAAAAAAAATGATTAATTTGTAATTGTGCAAAATAGATGAAACATAATTATATCACTTGATAATGACATTGAATTTAAACATACTTGATCATGGAACAAATTGATCATTTCAAGAAAATGCCACTCAAAACTTTATTGAGTTATAAAAAAAATGCAACTGAGAGTTAAGTAGAAATCACAATGGACTAATTAATCAATAAAAGTTTATCTTTGATGTTCTAAATTCATATTTTAAAAATGTTCATCTAGCAACTGTCTTCTCTT
Organism: Excoecaria agallocha; assembly: GCA_037975025.1. Classification (NCBI taxonomy): domain Eukaryota; kingdom Viridiplantae; phylum Streptophyta; class Magnoliopsida; order Malpighiales; family Euphorbiaceae; genus Excoecaria; species Excoecaria agallocha. The sequence goes on from CM075814.1 coordinate 38,047,982, forward strand.
ATAGGTGTTGAATGCATCAAAGATCTGTTCCAACTTTTGATAAAATTCATAAATAAATGATTAAGAAAGTCATTCATGGCACAATCATTGGACATTCGGTAGGTGACTTCACTTAACCTAGCATTTTTTAAGGTAGTCAACAAATTATTAGTTATACATGTTCAAAAGGTGCCACCAAGCTAAAGTGTCCAAATGCATCAATAGGTTACAACTGCCAACATCGAGAATTACATGATGGCACATAAGCATCAACAATTACAACTACCAACATCAAGAATCACATGATATAGGCATACATTATTATCTCAAACATATATAAGCCCTTTTAATATAAACAACTATCATATATCACAATCCACATTATAAATCTATAATATAAAAATAATTTTGAGATAATTTACCGTTAAATCTTATAAATTAAAATTCTTGATTCTTTCGAGTTAGATTGTCGTAAACCACCAACTTCCAATAATTAATAGAGACTATCGTGCTGATAACGTGCTATAAAACTAATTAAATAAAAGACAGATATAGTAGAATAGAGAATTTTCTCTTATTGATTGTGTATACTGAATAACCATAATGGGCTATTTATAGGTACAAAATAGAAAAGGTAGACTTCTACTAGAATTGAGAAAAAAATAAGTTTGATAGTAATCTAAATAATTCATAATTATCACAACAAGATCATCTAGAGATTTTGTAAGTAAATATAAAATGTTGATGTAAATAACGGGGAGTGATTTGGTACATTAAACCTACTGCATGCAATATTTATAATTGGATGAAAAATAAAAAGTATATAATTTTTTTATTTAACGTCCACATAAATTTGATGTGGTACGCCAAATGATTATTCAATTTAAATAAATATTATACGGGGGATGGAAAATATAAAATGAAAAAGATGGATTTAACTCTTCTATCATTATATTCTATGTATTAAACAATGGTAGAGTTTTTTCCGAAAAAAAGGATATTTTTTTAATAATGCGTTTTCAAAAATTATTTACAGAAATAGAGTGTGTCAGAATTTAATTATAAAATTAGAGTTTTGTTTATAACTGCTGCCATTTGTAGTGATTTCAGGCTGTGAGATCCACACGAAAAACTTATCAATTTTCACTAAAATAGCTGCCAAATTTAGTAGTTTCAGTGTCTCTTTATCATACCTGAAACTGCTGCTATGACAACGGTTTTGGACCTAACATGAAGGAATGACATGTGGCACCAAAATATTGGCATTATTTTTAATTTTTGGAATACCTTTGTAGATTGCCAAGCAGCGGTGAAATGGAAAAAGGCAAGTTACTATGCTCTCGCTCTCTCTTGACGTCTTGAGTTCAATCCTCACTAACTAATTTTTTTTATATTGAATATGTATATTTACATTATTATACATAGGAATGCTCATGGGATGGAAAATCCCCAATCTCGACGGAAATCTGCCCAGTTTAAGGACGGGGATGAGAGAAAAAAAATTTCGATATGTATTTCGGGGACAAGAACAGAAAATGGAGTACCCACCCTACAAAAAATAATTTTTTTAATTTTATAATATTTTATAAATAATTAAAATTAAAATATAACTTAATTTTATAATTATTAAGTTTTAAATTATACTTAATTTTAAATTTATAAATGGTTAAAATTTATATTAATTTAAATTATGATTGATTTTAAAATTTTTATTTATTAAATGTTATATTTTAATTTTAATTATTTATAAAATATTATATTTTAAAATTAAAAAAATTATTTTTTCAGGGGACGGGGGGATTTCCTCCCCGCTGCCCCCGGCAGGGTAGTGATGGCCCCGCCCCGCAAGGTGAGCAACCCTGATTATACACATCTGGAAGTTATATAACAAAAGTTAAACGGTGGTGAAATGGCAAAAGGTCGTTTGCTTATCCTCCTAATGTCTCTCCACATCCGAGTTCAATTCTCATGAACTACATTATTTTTATAGATATTATTATTTTATTGACAAACTATCAAATATAAAAGTGTAGTTTAATGGAAAATGACTTATCTTATAAAAATAGCTTATTTTATGTCTTGAGTTTGAATTCCATCGACTAAATTTTTACAGGACTGTATTTTTTTAATATTAAATATATATCAAAGTTTTAAAAATAAATTTTATATAAGTTTCAAATGTAGAGTTGTGATTTAATAGTAAATAATTTATTTTTTTACTTTTCTAGCACACGAGATCAAATTGCTATACAACTATTTTTTTTACATTAATAAAAGAAACCATTAAGTTACGTAAAAATTAATTTAACCAGGCAACTTTCCATATGAATCCACATAGTTGCTAAATATCCCCTTCAATGGCTTGGTCTTTGCATACCAAGCCTTACTGTAGAAATATCGTAGTTGAAATGACTCCTCATGTCAGCCATTATAACACTAACTTTGAGATCAGGAGCTGCACTAACCATCTCCAATATGTAATCACAAATAATCTATATATCTAGCTGTCTATACTGTTAAGATACCAATGGTGCAGTACAGTTGTGCTAACCTTTATACACGCTGATAACCCAATAAGGAGATGTCCTTTTCTTCATTGCTCTAAATCTCCACTGATAGCCAGTATCTTCAGCCCATGAGCAACAAACCACCTAAAACGAAGGCTTAGATTCAACAACTTTATATGACACATTATTCTGAATTGAAAATTTCTTAACACAAGCCTTAACTTTATTTTTCGATGTGAATTCCAACCCTTCGCATAACTTTGCAACATCGTCCTATCTTAACATTGTAAAATCGCTAGACATGCTGATTTAAGCTTATTCAAAATTAACATATGTGTGATGAACAAATGGAAACTGAAACTATAAAATATTATATTGATTACCTGCATTAACTCTAAAATCATTCATATTCAAAAATTGAAGGCCTTATGTCACATGGATTGCAGTATTTAAAACAAATTTATTAATAATAGCTCAAAATTACCTGGCTGGTATCGAATCTTGACTTGGGTAATGGACTGCTTTGATGGTACCTGAAAAAAAGTGCCGGTGAAGGTTCAGTAGGGGATACTCCAACGGTTAAATCAGAAAAGGTATAATGGGTTTTTTTATTGAAATTTGGCTAAGAGAGCTACATCTTGTGAAACATGCCTATTTATAGGGGTAAGTCTCTTACTCTAGTTTGGGATCCTAACTATTGTGGGATTCCCGTTGAGGAAGAATTCTTGCTCATATAGGAAGTTCGATTAGAATAGGAAGGAAAGAGTTGAAATCTCTATCCTAACATAACTCTTTTAAGAATGACATCATCAGATGCTTTCATACGGATCTTGGGCAACCTGGGTAGCTAAAAATTTAGGCTATGGGCCTAACTCTAAGGCCCAATCCATTATCATAGGTCCCCTTCGAGGTATGAGATATTTATATCCAAAATAAGCTGAACACCAATTGAAAATCTTATAGCTGTACCGATTAACGAGACTGAGGTGACGATTTGGCCTGATCCTGGCAGTAATCACGAGATGATGTCCCTTCTATCTCAAAAATGTCAGTAAATATCATAATTACTTTCTTTGAATTTCTTGTAATAATGGCTGGTGTACTTAATTGTCCCGTACTTTAAGAACATCTACACCATTCGCTCATGTGTCATCCAACGGTTCATTCTTCCTATAAATACTTTCCTTCAATCCTTATTTTCATATTTGCTGCTCCATTTTCATTTTTGTGCTTTTCTCCCTTTCTCTAGCCTCCTCTCAAGCGTTTATCCACTTCATCGCTCCTTTCTTCATATTTTGCCTTCAGTTTTCTAGGTTTGTAACTTAAATCTTTGTCTTCTTTCTTTTTTCCTTTATTTCTTATTTTTACCATTATAGAAATGAGAAATTTTGAGGGCTCCAACGAATTTAGGATAGATGACTTATTTGAGATGCCAACATCGAGCATTTCTGCTTAAAATTCCATAGGTGATAGCACCCAAGAGGTACATATTAGAGCTCCTATCTGAAAAACCTCCCACCCTAAAAATTAAGCTCCAAAAGAAAATTCTTTTGTAAAATTGATTAGTTCAGTTATTAAAATTGAAAACCTTATTGACCTCAGCACTTTCTCATGCATTCCCAATCAATACACTCTTAGAGCTCTAGGCGAGCACCTTCGTGCTAATGCCAATTTCAAAGGCAAAAAGAAAATAGTAGTTTACGAGGCTGACTTCCAAGTCAGGGTAACTCTTCCCCCTACCAGATTCGAGTTGGATTTTTTAAACTACTATGACCTTACAATCGGCCAGATTTATCCCAATGCTTGGCTAAGGATTTATGCCCTCCAACTATGGGCATCAGAATGAGGCATTAACTTAACCCTTAGGCTATTTAAGGCTATCCATATGGTTGGTGTAATAGCCCAAAATCATGATTTTTGTAAATAGTATTTTCTAAGCCAGGAATAGTGATATCAAAGTAACTGTAAGGGCCCAATAGTTGATGAGTCACAAAAGAAGTATTTTGGATGCAATTGTATTGAAAATACTACACCAAAATTTATCGAAATTATAAGGTTAAATGTGTATGCACTGGAGAAATCGGAAGATGGGTGACCTTTTAAGAAGTTTTAGATCAAAAATATTTTATTAGATATCTGAGATGTACTAGTTGCGGCTAGTCTAAGGGTGAAATTTTGAGTAAAAATAAGGTAAAAAAGGTCTTTAAAAGTCAAAACGAAGAAAAAGTGACCATTTTGGTTTAAATAGTGCTCGAATTGATCGAAAGTTTGATTGAAACTTTAAAAATAGCAAATCACTTTTAAAAATTATCAAAATTTCTAGATCTATCCTAAATTATATGTAGGATCATTTAGAAGTAAAAATAAAATTTTACGGTAACACTAAAAATTGGCTAATCTAACCGATTTGAGTGAATCGGATCAAAATGAATTTTGATTGAGCTAAAAATTTTTATGTAAGCTAATTTGAATATTTTAAGAATTATGAAAATATTTTTATTAGCAATTGAGATTTATAAGTTAGAGAGAAAATTTAAGGTTACATAATGCACTAAATAATGAAAATTAGGCTTAAATTAGGTTGGGCCAACTTGGTTGGACCAAACCCAATCCATTAAGAGGCTTATAAAAAGTAAAAAAAAAATCTAATTTTTCTAAAATTCACCACAACCTTCTCCTTCTTTCCCATTTCTTCTTCTTGGCTGAATTTTATTTCTTTTCCTCCCTATTGGTTTCTTCATCTTCTACCCAATTTTCTTCTTAAATTCAAGCCTTCTAAGTAAATTTAAGCTCTTCTATTAGTTGATGATAGCCTTTAACTTCTATTTATGGTGAAAGAAGTGGTATAAATCAAGGATTTGAGTTTATATGTCAAAATTAGAGGTAAGTAAAATTAGGATTTTTAATTCAAATTAAAGATATATATTGATGGATTTAGGTGTGTAAAGTTTATTTATGATGATATAATCAATTATTGAAGCATGATTTTTATGAAAATTGTGATGGAATATGACATGGTATGCACATAAAGATCACGCAGTGGAAAACAATAAAATTTGATCATACATGCCATACAATTCCATGATAAGAATCGAAACATGCAATTTTAGGGTTTTAAAACTTACAACTTTAGATGCCTTTTAAAACTTGAATTTGATGATGACCAGCAACTAAGATGAATTTATCAGCCTTAGATCTTGATCACCAATGCCAAGGAATAGCCTTTACGCCACTCCTCTCTATTCTCACACACACACTTATAAAGATAGCTAAAAATCGAGATTGCTAGCTCTCAAATTAAGTATTGTGTAATGGCTATGGATTGAAGCTACAAGACTTGATCTTGTACTTCTTTTAGGTGTTATTAATGGCCAAGAACATAAGAAAGCAAGAAAGAATTCTTCCCCTTGTGTATTTTGGCCAAGAGAGAAATGTGAGAGAGAGAGATATGTTTCACGCCAATTCTAGTGTCCACTTAGGGATTTATTTCTTTACTAATGTATATCATTATCTTTTGGCAAGTGTTTGATCTGAATTTTACTACCTCAAGGTAATTAATTTAACCTCAATCACTTCCTAAAAATAAATAACATATATTAGTTCAATCTCTTTTGAATTTAAAATTCAAATTAATTTGAAATAAAACATAAGACATTTTAATCTAATAAATCACTTAATAAAATAATGCATGTTCCGAAATTCCTTGGTATTTCTCTAGGAATTTCAGCCACATCTATTTCCATTTAAATGATTTAATTTAATTAAAATTCTTTTAGGCTTTAATACTCAATTAATTAAATTAATACAAGATAATTAATTAATTGAAATTAAACCTTGTGGGATGAATTTTTCTCTCTAATGGACCAAGGTCCAATAGCAATTTTAATACCCATTATACACATTAATTTGACTTTAATTAAAAGCCCAAATTAATGTCCAATACTTTATTTAAATGTTTTAAGCCCAATGTTTTGTGTGCGATCCTATAGGTCCATTTAATGTTGGCAATGAATTAATCCAAAGGCTATATATATTCTCTAGCAAGATATTATAGCATTCCAAATTAAATGAAAATGTATATGGCATTTAGTGACCTAATGCAATTTTGCATAGTCCCTTACCCATAAATATCAGAATTAATATAAGGCATGGAACTAGTCATCCTTATATATATTAATTCCTTTCTTGATATTCCAGTGACACTGAACTCTCAGATAAATAATGATTACTCATTATTTCATCTCAGTATGGCCATACACTTCTCAGTTCACTGATCAAGTGGCCGATGATATTTTCTCTCTTATTGAGAGGGGTAATCCCTTCACTTCTCTCATGCTCTCTAACATGAATAAATGCATACCCAAACATACCCGTACTTGTCACTCTGTTACGAGCACGTTAGGTGTATGTCAAAGCACACAGTAATTCATAAAGAGTTTCATAAAAATTTTAGGTCTAAGAACTTCGATACAAAACTTGCATATGAGAAACACTTATGACTTGTACCATGTAGTGTTCTCATGAATGGATCTAATCCAGATACGATGTTCTAAACATGTATCTATGATCTCTGATGGGCACTCTTTTCCTTTTGATCCGTAAGACAAAACTCAACTTATCAGAGAGAGTATACTAGTCTTAATTCATTTGTTATTCCCATAACAATGACTGACTAGGGATATTTAGAATGAAGTCTCATTTGTTTCAAGGTCTTACAACCATGTGCCTCACACATGATAACTTAAACTAAAACAACATTCTTGGATAGTTCTATCAATTGATATGAACAGGAATACAATAGATAAAATAAATGCCTCATTTATTAACTAAAGTGTTTTATTACAATGTATTGGGGCTAGGGCTTACACTAACAATCTCCCACTAGCACTAGTCCCAATTAGGCATAGCCCTAAGATCGAACGCTTTCAAATGAGCTTCGTGCAGATTTGGACACAACTGTTTCATCAAAGGATCTGCTACATTGTCTTCACTTGCTATCTTGCTAACCTTGACGTCCCCACGATCAATGATTTCTCTGATCAAGTGGTACCTCCTGAGTATGTGTTTGGATTCTGGTGTGACTGGGGCTCATTGGCCTGTGCAATGTCCCCATTATTGTCACAAAAAATTTCTAATGGATCTAGGATGCTTGGGACCACTCCTAATCCATAAATAAAATTTCTAATCCAAACAGCCTCTTTTGCAGCCTCACTAGCTGCAATATACTCAGATTCAGTAGTTGAGTCGACAACGATCTCTTGCTTCAAGCTTCTCCAGCTGACAGCACCACCGTTTAAAACAAAAACGAATCCAGATTGCGATCTAGAATCCTGAGTGCTGGTCTGAAAAGCAGCATCGGCATAACCTTGTATGACGAGCTCTTCTTGACCACCATACACCAAGAAGTGATCCTTAGTCCTTCGCAGGTACTTCAGAATCCCTTTTACAGTAGACTAGTATTTCTCACTAAAGTCTTGCTGAAATCTACTGGTTATTCTCAGTGCATGAGTAACATCTAACCTAGTACATAACATAGCGTACATGATAGATCCAATAGCAGTCCCTTTCCTCTTTAGTTTTAGGGCACTGTTCTTTAGTCAAAGGAACTCCCAAAGCCAAAGGTATGTACCCTTTCTTTGAGTCTCCCATACTAAAATGCTTTATTACTTTGCCTATGTACTTATCTTGACTTAGTCCCAAAAGCCGATTCGATCTATCTCTATAGATTCGAATACCAAGTATTGTCTCGGCTTCACCTAAATCTTTCATTGAGAAACATTATCCCAACCATTGCTTAACCTTTTGCAATGTTGGAATGTCATTCCCAATGAGAAGGATGTCGTCCACATATAGGACCAGAAATATTACTATGCTCCCACTAACCTTCTTGTACACACAAGGCCCATCTTCGTTCTTGATGAAGTCAAATTCTTTGACAGCCTCATGAAAATGAAGATTCCAACTTCGGAATGCTTGCTTTAATCCATAAATGGATTTTTGAAGCTTGCAAACCTTCTTAGGATGCTTGGGATTGACAAAACCCTCAGGCTGTGTCATATACACATCCTCAAGTAAATTTTCGTTGAGGAAAGTAGTTTTGACATCCATTTGCCATATCTCATAGTCATGATATACAGCTATGGCAAGCAAGATCCTAATGGACTTGAGCATGATTACAGGCAAAAAGGTCTCGTCATAGTCTATATCATGAGTTTGTCAAAAACCTTTTGCTACTAGTCTACCTTTGTAGGTCTTATCAGCTTTGAGTTTGAATAGCCACTTGCATTCAATTACCTTAGCACCTTTCGGTGGATCAAACAAGGTCCAAACCTGGTTATCGTACATTGATTGCATCTTGAATTTCATGGTTTTAAGCCAATTTTTCGAGTCTGGGCTCTCAATAGCTTCTCGGTAGGTAGTAGGATCCTCATGATCTACTAACTCAATAGTGTCACTGTCGATGATTAGAAATCCATATCTCTCAATCACCTGACGTACCCTACCGGACCTTCTAGGTACTTGTGTAATGGGTTCTTGTTCCACAACTGGTTGTGAACTTGATACCACTTCCAACTCATCCTCTATAGGAGTTTGCGACGCTTGAATTTCTCCAAGTTCTACTTTACTCCCACTGTCTTTCTTGAGAAGGAACTCATTTTCCAAGAAAACAGCCTTGCGAGCAATAAATACTTTGTTCTCGGCTTGTGAGTAAAAGTAGTATCCCTTTGTTTCTTTGGGATAACCCACAAACAAGCAGACAGTGGATTTGGACTCTAGTTTGTCAGATGTTAATTTCTTAACATGTGCTTCACAGCCCCAAATCCTGAGAAACGACATATTGGGTTCTTTCCTAATCCATACCTCGTATGGTGTCTTCTCAACTGCTTTAGTTGGAGTACGGTTTAGTAGAAATGCAGCAGTTTCTAATGCATAACCCTAAAAAGAGACAGGAAGATTTGCTTGACTCATCATAGATCAAACCATGTCCAACAGAGTTCGATTTCTCCTTTTGGACACACCATTCCATTGTGGTGTTCCAGGAGGAGTGAGCTGTGAAATAATACCACACTCTTTTAGATGACTGTCAAACTCTTGGCTTAAGTATTCGCCACCTAAATCTGATCGAATGGCTTTTATACTTTTTCCAAGTTGTTTTTCTACTTCGTTCTTAAACTCTTTGAATTTCTCAAAAGTTTCAGATTTGTACTTCATTAGATAGACATAGCCATATCTACTAAAGTCATCTGTGAACGTCATGAAGTAGCTAAAACCACCTGTAGCTTGTGTACTTAATGGTCCACATACATCGGTATGTATTAGTTCCAATAAGCCATTAGTCCTTTCACCTTTTTTGTTAAAAGGACTCTTTGTCATTTTTTCATGCAAACATGGCTCGCATGTATCATAAGACTCTAAGTCGAATGACCCAAGCACTCCAATTTTGTGGAGTCTTGAAATGCATTTTTCGTTTGCATGCCCTAAATGACAATGCCAGAAGTAAGTAGGGTTCAATTCATTTGATTTAACCTTCTTTGTATTAATGTTGTATATGGACTCTTTGTTTTGTAGATCAAGGATATAAAGGCCATTTTGCAACATGGCATTGCCATAAGAAATGCCTTGGCGATGAATATGAGCTTTGCCATTTTTAATAAAAAAATCAAATTCATCCAAATCCAAACAAGAAACTAAAATAATGTTTCTGCTCATAGCAAGCACATAATAATAATTTTTCAAAACTAAACAAAGTTCAGAAGGTAAATGAGTTGATAGTCGCCTATCTCCATGGCAGCAACTTGTGCTCCATTCCCCACACGTAGGTCCACTTCATTCTTCCCAAGTAACTGCCTATTTCTTAGCCCCTGGACATTTGAACAAATGTGAGAACCACAACCGATATCCAATACCTAAGTGGTAGAAATAGAAAGGTTAATTTCAACAACAAAAATACCAGAACTGGACGCCTTGGCTCCATTTTTCTTTTGTTCTTCCTTGAAGAGAGTGCAATTCTTCCTCCAATGCCCTATCTTGTTGCAATGGAAACAAGTGCTCTCACTTTCTTTGAGCTTCTGCTCCTTGGGCTTGGATTGGGCCAGAGGTGCACTCTCACTTGACTTGAATCGATCCAGGTCATTCTTGGGTTTTGCCTTTCCCTTTCCTTTTCCCTTAGTGGGTCCCTTCTTAATGCCCCCTTGAACCATCAATATGGGATTGGTCTTTCAAATGTTCTCTTCAGCATTCTTAAGCATCCTATGAAGCTTAGTGATTGTCTTGTTCATTGCATGCATGTTATAATTCATAACAAATGGATCATAATCATCAGTCAATGAACCTAAGATTAAGTCAGTGGCCAATTCCTTTGGGGCTAGTACCTCAAGCTTCTCAAGAGTATCAAGATACCCTTTCATCTTGAGTACGTGAGTACTAACAGGAGTACCCACAGCCATCTTACTAGAAATTAAGGCTTTTGTTGTCACGAACCTCTCGTGACGAGCTTGCTCTTGGAACATCTCCTTGAGGTGCAGCATGATCGCATAAGCCTCTTGGTCCATGAATTGCTTTTGCAAGTCAGGCACCATAGTGGCTAGCATCAGACAGGTCACATCATTGGAGTCGGTCTTCTTGGTCTCAAAATTTTTCTTTTGAACCGCAGAGGCGTTCCTACCAGGTTCTTCAGGCTAGGGTGCATCCAAAACATATGACTTTTTCTCTTGCTTAAGAACTATTCTTAAGTTTCGAGACCAGTCTATGAAATTGGTGCCATTCAATTTGTCCTTTTCAAGGACCGATTGCAATGAGAAATTGTTGTTTGAAGAAGTCATTTTCAATCTACAATAAAATTTAGCAAGATTAAATGAGGTCTTATTATAATCCCACTAACGCGAATTAACATTCATGGATCAAACGAAGTGCAATTTTAATTAATTTAGCCTGCGAGCCATTATGTATTATTGTAAAAGTTTCATTTATTTCTTAGAATAGAATTTACTTGAAGACTTTGTAAATCAAGACGAAGCCCACCGGAGTGGAGAAGCCTAACTCAAAGATTCTTATGTAATAGTATAGAATTTTAGTTGTAGGTTTTTGGGCCCATGTTTGTCATGCTTTACTTTATGCAATTATTTATATATGCATGCTATGTATGGATGACAAAGTGTATGCCATGTAAGCCGTAATAAAAATAGTAAGTCACAAAGTTGCCTTCCTAATTCGAAACATGTCAAGGCATCGATCATCGATCACGTAGACTAGGAGTTCTAGATGCGTCTGATTATCTTTGTGAGGCATGGGTTGTGAATGTAGGTTGGACTTAACATGAAAAGGGATGCCCGAACCTAGACAACTAATAAATGGGTTTGTGCTATAACATATTAAGATGTTAGCCCATTTGATCCAAGAGTCATATACGAGACATGATTGGAGTTTTTCCTACCTAAGTAACTTAACTTGTTAGGTGTACAAGCTCAGCTTGACTAATAAGTTGTTGTGAAAAGTGAATTTTGGCCCACATTAAAATCACTAACAAATTGTATGGGTATATTCGGCCACTTTTGAAGAAGAATGGAAATGGTGGAATTTCATGGATTTAAGATGATGGAAATGGAGATCTAAGTGAGGAGGATAAGATCTAAGGTATGTGGATACATAATCCCCTATTTTCTATTTAATTTAGTTGGATTTAAGGTAATGTATGAAATAGATAAATGTGATTAATGTATGTTTAATTGACATAAGTGTTATAATTATGAAATTAAAAGCTTAATAAGATGTTTCGAATGAATAAAAATGAAAGAAAATAAATCTTACATAATGAACTAGTGTAGGCCGAATGGGTATCTTAAGTTTTTCTTAATATTTTTCTATGCTTTATGTTATTTGTGTATGATTCTAAGATATTGGCATGAAATAAAGTAAAATAAGTGATTAATGAAATAAAATAATGTAGATATGAAAATAAATGTCATGGCCAAATGCATGTATATGGGTGATTAAGGTATAGTTTAAAAATTATGACATAATAAGTATATATTAATGTTAATTGATATGGTAGGAAGATGTATTGATAAAATGCAAGACAAGAATAAATTTAAATGTGAAATTTATATTATGATCAATTAGCAATTAAAGAGAAATAATAACAAAAATTGAAATGTTATGAAAGGAATGGAAAATGGCAAGAATGGAATGAAAGAGGGCCTAATTGAAAGAAAATAAAAATTTAGGAGTAAATTGGTAAATTTTACCAAGCAATGGATTTAAGCGATAAATATAGGAAAATAAATGATTAAATGTTAAAATATGTAAATTAGCGAAATAATATGGACCAAAATGTAAATTAGTGTAAAATGAATAATTAAGTGACTAAATTGAAATTTTATAACTGAATATTACATTAATAGTGATTAATAAAAAAGTAATGGTATTGTTGAAAGCAAGAGAAAATAAAAGGGGTATTTTCGTGATTAATCGAAATAAGGACTAAATAGAAATTCTGTTAGTGAATATTAAGTAATTAGTGTTAAGTAAATGCCTAATGTCAAAAACGAAATTAAAAAGAATAAATATGAGGTAACTTAAGTGAAATTGTGTTAACTGCATACTTAATTGAATATAAGCTTAGAAAAGTAATTATAGGCCTTTTAAATGGCATTTAAAATGCTTAAATGAAATTAAAAGAATTTGTAAGGTGTGAGAGTTACCTTGACCAAATGAAACCTTAGTGTACACTACGGTATATTTTTATGTGTACATGATGTTTAATGGCATAAAATGGATTTAGACATGAAAAGAAGTGTCCATGAATTTATTTGAAATTTATAGAATATGTATGAATATTTTAGAGCGTGAAGTTACGTTATGTTCAAATTGAAAATGATGAATTATGATGAGATAATTCATAAAATATGAAAAAATGGTGAATATATTGAGTAACTAGTGCATTGAAATGTAAATGTAAGTGAAAGTGTTAAAATATAAAAATTGGATTTAAGATAATTAAGTAAATTTTGCCCTTAGTAATGTCCAGCGGTCTAAATCTAGTTCAAAATATTTTTGGCTAGCCATAGAAATACCCATACCGTGGTGCAAATCATAGCGACTTTCTTTACTATGGTAGATTCGTAATGGTCTTTCATAGTGCAGTGATGTTTTATATGTTCAATGAAAGTATTGGAGTGATCATTCGGGATTATTCCTTAGTGCATTGCAGTGGACTTATGGGGTCCACGTCTCGTATATCCGGTTTAAATATTTTTGCCAGGATTATACTAGGGGTATAATGGTAAAAATGACTTAAAAATACAAAAAAAAAAGTGAAGTAAAAATGAGAATTAAACTGAAAAATGACTTACATGAAAGAAAATGAAAAGTTTAGGGTTAAAATGGTAATTTACCTAAATAATAAGTTTAACAGGTAAAAATGATAAAGTAGTGAATGAACGGGTTAAAAATGAACTTTTATAGTTTTGAAGGACTAAAATAAAATTTGACATGAAAATGGTAAAATAGGGACTAATTGGTAATTTATATGTCAAATAATGGATTTAGAGTGAAAAAAGTGAACTAGTGGCAAAATGGTTAATATACTGTAATTAGATATGATCGTAAAGAAAACATGTTCGAATAGATAAACAATAGTTAGAAGGTGAAATAAAAGTTATAGTGCCCGAGGCTTCATGGGTAATTGAGGACAAGGAGGTGAATATGCGCCGCATGTATATGTGCATACTGAAGGTATAAAAATTCTTTAGATACAGATTTATAGAGCATAAATTTATATTGTGTATTATTTAAATATAATTATGTTATATAATGGTTATATAGGATACTTATGTTAATGCGATCGTATATTTGGAAAAAAAATTACTGGGCATTTTGGTGTATCGATTGTAACTATCATACTGTTGTAACATCCGATCACTTTACATACAGTACAGAGTTATTAGGGTGTTATCATTGGACTTTAGATCATGTCTGAAGACCATAACTACATCTAAGCCCGAGCTGGATATGATGTCTTTTCGAGTAAATTTGAGAGCTTGAAGAATTGGAAAAACTGATTCTTCGTTATTAAGCATGATCGGGATTTTCCTTTTCATAACACTTGGGACCGGTTGGTGAATTAAAATGATGATGTTATGTTGCTTACCCAAGAGGAAGAAGATACCTTAGCTCAATGGAGGGAGTTCACCTAAGAGAAGATAGACATGTATAAGTAATTGGACCCTAATTCCGACAAAGTCAAACAAAGAAAGAAACGAGGTAATTATTTTTATTTCTAAGTTCCAAATATGATATTTTCTCATTATGTCTTTGTTTTTCAACTATGAAGAAAGCTGCTAAGCAATCCATTGGGGATCGCATAAAAGAGAAGTAGAAGAAAACCAAGGTTTGTGAGAGTTCAACTTTAGCGAACCAATTTCAAACCCTTGCTCCTATTGAGTGGACTCCGAATCCTCCCCCTCTTGATCCAACAAGTGAGGTGCCTACCTCTCCCGCCAACAACAGTTCACCTAATGCCATCACCATCTCCGATTCATCTCCCATCTCTGTGCTTGCCAATCCATCTACCCCAGCTGATCTGGGTCGACCTTCCTTCCTACTCCCCGATCCTTTCTCATCCCGTGTTAGGGAAGGTGAGAACTTATCTTCCTTTGCTGACCAAGTTGACAAATTTGATAAGCAATCAGATGACGTTCAAGCTTTCTTTTTGCAAAATAAGGCTTACTACTTATCCAATGTCGATTTTACTAACTTTTGCTCCTCTCTCACCTACATTCCAGCTATAGTGTCACCTTTTATCAATTTACTAGCCGATCACTTATGTTCAATCATATGCCAACACCAAGTGGAGATAAGCTTCTTCTCTTTTTTTTTTTTGACATTACAACCTAACACTTCCTTCTCATAGAGCTTTATTGTATCCAATGTTATGATAGGCCAGATAAATTGGCTCATTCTCTTGATGAAGGAGGAGAAGAAAAATTTAGCCTAACTGAAAGAAAAACTTAAGGCTACAGAGAAGGAAATCTCTAGCTTAGGGAAGAGAGTAGTAGATGCAAAAGCTAAGGCTAGAAAAGCAATGAAGGCCTAAAAGAAGGCATCCGAGGAATCTACCAAGAAGATTGCTGATCATAAATCTTTACTCACTAAGGAAAAAGAGGAACATCATGCTGTTAAGGCTAAGCTTGAAGAATCAAATATCAGGCTTGAGAAGATCGAAGCTGATAAAGCCGTTCTTGAGAAAATTTGGGTTGAGCTGGAAGGCAATGGTGCCTATCTTAAGGATAAGGTTCTAGATCTGGTTGTCGAGCAATGTGTTGCTTATGGTGGCAAGCTTGTGAAGGCTATCAAAGAGAAATATCCAAATGAAGGCTTCTTTTGGATGGAGGAAATATATCCTGATGAGGATTAGTTAGGATTTTTCTTTTGATTGTAGCCTTCGCGGCCTTATGTACTTTGCTATCTTGTAATGAAAAAACTTATATTATTCAAACTTTGCTACATCATGTCTCTAGCATTCCAAACTTGCTCATTATCAAAGCCCTGCAAAAATCCTGAGCTATCTCAAACCAAATCCAAATATTTAAAAGTAAATCTAAACATTAAGGTACTTCTAAGAATTCCTTTAATGAATGAATTAATTTAACTTTGCTAAAAATGCTCTCAGCTTGAGCTATCGGATTGAGCTTATACTTTTATTAATAATTATGCTCCTAGCTTAAGTTGTCGAGCTGAGCTGTTACATTATGCAAACAACAAAAATACCAAACTGGCAAAAGTGATTATATGCTCGTGGTGAAAATCCCCAATTGATGTTAAAAATATAATGTGCTCGTGGCAAATATGCCTAATTGAGCTGAGAAATATAAAAATATACACCCGATGAACATGCCTATCTAGGCTTAAAAGGGGATTTCAGTGAAACTACCTATTGAGCGCAAAGAAGTTGCTTTCGGTGAACATGCCTATTTAAGTTGAAATAGTGCTCCCTACAAAATTGCCTATTGAGCACAAAGAAATTAATCCCGGCAAACATGCCTATTTGAGCAAGGTTATTAATGATATTTTTTTAAGTTAGAGATGTTCCATTAGTGTGACAATATCTTCCCATTTATATCTTTAAGTTGATAAGCTCTAAATTTTACCATTTCATGTACTTCGTATAGACTTATCCAATTGGGGCTTAGCTTGTTAACGATTGTAGCCATTTGGGCTTTAATGGCTTTCTTTAAACCAGTTCGCACATATGCAAAGTTTGGTGCTTCAGTTTGCAATCACGGTGCGATGCCATTCGTTGTTTATAAGCTGCTAGTCAGATCTGAGTTTGCTCATTGTTTTCTTCAAGTATATCCAAGCAGTACATTAATGACTGTTTGTTTATCAACATTCCTATTTCATAAAGGATGACTACCTCAACACCATAAGTCATAGAAAATGGGGTAGCCACTATCGCCAACCGAGGTGATGTTTGGTAAGCCCATAATACATTATTCAGTTCTTTGACCCAAAGGCCCTTGGCTTCATTAAATCTTTTTTTGAGCCCCGTCAATATTGTTCTATTAGTCACATTGATCATGCCATTCTACTGAGGATGATAGACTAAAGTGAACTTGAGATGGAATGCAATTCTTTACAGAATTCCCTAAAAGATTGACAATCGAACTATTTTCCATTATCAGCAATAAATGTATGTGGGATTCCAAACCTAGTTATTATTGACTTCCAAAAGAATTTGATTTCATTTGCTGGGGTGATTGCTGCCGGAGGCTCAACTTTAATACACTTAGTGAAGTGGTCCACTGCCACCACCAAAAACTTCCTTTATCCGACAACCAATGGAAATGGCTCAAATATGTCTATCCCTTATTGCGCAAAAGGCCATAGACTATGTATCGAGGTTTACTGGACTGGCCCTTAGTGAATTATTCTCCTAAAACATTGGCATTTATCACACTTTCGAACCGGATCTTTGGCATCTATCTCCATTGTAGGCCAATAGTATCCTTGAAGAAGGAATTTCCATTTATATGCTCTAGTAAATACCCTTATTTATTTCTCTGAGCATATAATTGCCTTCATCCAAGCTCAAGCACAAGGACCAAAGGTGAGAGTACGATCTTCAATACAACTTTCCATTCAGTATTGAATAGAGACTAGAATGCCGAACTATCTTCTTAGCTTCCACTTGACCTTCTAGGAGCACACCTATTTCAAGGAATTGATAGATCAATAATCTCTATTTGTCCATTTGATCGCTCATTTTTACTGAGAATGTTTCATAGGATGGTTGAGCAATGACCACCCAAATTACATCTTTGGATTGTATGGCATAATTTTAAAATACCCTACTTGGCCAAAAAAATCAACCTTTTTATTTCTTCCCGAGGTACTTGCTTGATTATCCATGAACTTTCTCTTTCCTCTAATTGGGCCAGCAAAGCAGATACCAGTTCTCTGTACTTCATCATTACTTGCTCTTTAGCTTTAAAGTTTCTTGTTGACTGATTGACAACAATTGGGAGTCAAAATGGATAAGTAAAGAGTTAGGCTTTACTCGAGAGTAGCTGCAACCCAAAATAAAGTGCTTTATATTCTGTCACATTGTTGGATATTAGAAAAGACACTTAGGCCGTTCCTTGTATAAGTATTCTTTCTGGGCTTGATAGTATGGTTCCTACCCCCACTCCTTCTAATGAAGCTGCTCTATCAACAAATAACTTTCAAGTCACCTTATTCGGCTTGATACGAAGAGCGTAAAGCTTGGTTATAAAATTTGCCAGCACTTGTGCTTTCATTGCTGAGTGGGGCTAATACCGGACATCAAACTCTCCTAAGCGAGCTACCCATTCAGTTATCCTCCCCGATGCCTCTGGCTTCTATAATTACCTTCTTAAAAAGAGTCTTGATTTGGACTACTACTATATATGCCTGAAAATAAGAGCAAAGCTTTATTACGAAGTTGACTAACGCTAAGGCCAACTGTTCAAGGAGCGGATATTATAGCTCAACACCTCGGAGGACTTTACTTATGGAGTAGATAGGGTACTATTAAGTGCTTTCTTCTCTGATAAAAATTGATCCTACTGCTTCTTTGGAAACTGATAAGTACATAAATAGATTCTCGCTTAGTTAAGTAGATTGAGCAATGGAGGTCAACTCAAAAACTATTTCAAATCTTCGAAGGCGGACTAACACTCTGAGCTCCACTCGAAGTTCTTCAAAATTTTCAAAGACCTATAGAATGGAAGACACCATTTAGGCAAATAAGAAATAAATCTCCCAAGTGCGATAATCTTCCCATTCAGCATATGCACTTACCTAATTGACTTCGATGGCTTTAACCTTAAAATGGCTCCAATTTTTAAAGGATTAACCTTTATTCCCCTTTTTGAAATCATAAAACTTAGGAATTTACTGGACTGAACTCTAAAGGTGCATTTATCTAGATTCAACTTGAAGTCATACTTTTTTAGAGTAAAGAACGTTTATTCGAGCTCTTTAGGTAGGTCTGATAGAGTTCTACTTTTAACAATCATATCGTCAACCTATACTTCCATATTTTGACCTATCTACCCTGCAAACAACTTATTCATCAACCTTTGATAAGCATCCCCTACATTCTTGAGTTTGAATAGCATAACCTTGTAACAATAAGTCACCCTGTGGGTTATGAATGTTATTTTCTTCTCATCTTTTGGACTCATGGGAATTTAATGGTAGCTCATTGAGGCATCCAAAAAGGCATATTCTTCAAACCTAACTATCGAATCTACTAACATATCAATGTTTGGCAATGGGTAATTGTCTTTTAGGCATGCTTTATTTAGGTCCATAAAGTCTACACATATTCTCCACTTTCCATTGGCCTTCTTTACCAATACTACATTGGATAACCAGTTTGGATGGAGCATCTCCCTCATAAAATAATTTCTTAGCAAAGTATCCATCTCTTTATTTATTGCCACCTACCTCTCTGACGCATGATTGCACTTCTTCTGCTTGAAGGGCTTACAGCTTAGCTGTAAGCTCAAAGAGTGAGACATGATGTCTGGTGAGATGTTAGTTATATCCGATGGTTGCCTTGCAAAAATATCTGCATAAGTCTCTAGTATAACTAATAGTAGCTCTACCTCTGAGCTAGACTTTTCCAAGGCTATTTTCACTGTTTTTCAAGGTAACAGCTCTACCTTTTGTAATGAGTCTACTGGTTTCACTTTTCGAGCAGTATCTATCGGGATATCCATTGTATCAACTGAAAGGGCCTATTTTGCCTCTTTCAGCATTGTAACATATGTCTCTCTGGACACACTTTGGTTCTCTCATAGTATGGTCATCCATTTCGGTGCTGGTATCTTCATAACCAACTTCTGCATTGAAATGTAAGCATTTACTGTGGCCAACAAAGGTTGATCAAAAATTGTATTATAAGATAAGTGCATATTTACTACCATAAAGCATGATTTACATCACATGACAATGGAGTCATCTCCTAGCTGCAAGTTTAAGTTGATCGAATCTTTAACTTTAACAGGTTATCTAGAGATTCTGATCAGCAGAACTATTACTTTATCCATTGGGATTGGCATTCCTAATGCTTTGTAGGCTTGCAAAGTGATAAGATTTACTACATTGCCCATGTCTACTAGAATTCTTTGCACCATAAAATCTTCAATCATAGCTTTTACTACTAGTGCATCATTGTGTGGTTGCTAGACATGCTTCCCATATTTATCTAAGAACTTAATGACACTTGGTGAGGAAGGTGAACTAGTCCCAAGCAAGAAAACCTCATTTGATTTCCATTTTTTTGAATCACCAAAAATGTCGTAATGCTTTTCTCCTATAATAACGTGAATTATTCCCACTATGACCTTTTTACCAGTTGCTGCCTTCTCTTCTATTGGGCTTTTTTTGGAGAATATCACCTATAGTCACTCTTATTCCCTCTGATAAACTATTTGAGCTTGCCCCTCTTTATCTAATACTCTATCTCTCACCTAAGCTACCTACAATTATTAGTTTCATGGCCTTTATCCTTATGAAGCGCATAATACAAAGTTTGGTTCTAGTTCAAGCCCTCCTTCATGGGCTTCAGCCATTGTATTTCCTAATTTTTCTTTATCTATGATAAAATTTATGCTGGAGAAGCATTTAGTTCGGTGAATGTTTTCTCTTTTTGATTATCCATATATGGCTTTGAAACCATATAGGATATATTTTCCCTTCTCATAGCTCAGGAATCTTTCCACCTCGAACTTTTGCTCTCTCATCCTATTCCTTAGGAGATATCATCTTTCCCCTATTCATTGTACTTTAGCCTCCTAGCATCATCCATCCAAATGTACTTATAGACCCTATTTATAAGCTCGATAAAATCATAAGGGGGGCTTCTTACTTAGTGAGTCACTGAAGTCCTGGCACCTGATGCTTCTACTAAAGGCATTAATAGCCACTTCCAAATTCAGATTCTGGATGTCCATGGTTACCATATTAAACTTGTTTATATAAGTTTGCAATAGTTCTCTTATCTTCTGCACTACTTGATGCAAGTTAGCTGAAATCCTGGTTGGTTGGATGGTTGCTACAAACTTCACCTTGAACATTTCAGTGAACTGCCAGAAACTATGTATTCAATGCTCTGGTAGATTACCAAACCATAATTGGGCACACTCCATTAAGGTTTATGGAAAGATCTTGCAAAGGGTAGCATCTTTTGTGGTGTGAATTCGCATGGAATGGTGAAATTATTTCACATGTGCCCAAGGATCCATGATTTTGCTATATCTGGGCAGCTTGGGTAATTTCATGTTTGGGAATAAGGTTGCAAGTATAGCTTTAGAGAGGAAAGATAAAAAATCATCCTGATATTGCACCATTTTTTAGCTCTACTTCTGCTGTATCTTCTATTCTCTTCGAAGAGCTTGTCCAGCTCTTCTCTCTTTAGAGTTATCTGGGATCCTCTATCATTTTTCTAAGGTGTAGGGTTTAAGTTTTTAGGGTTTCAAGCAATGTTTATCTTGAGGTGTCGATTAGGGGACTGTTTGGGCCGTCGAATGTGATAGGATTACTAGTAGACCTTGGGCTAGCTGGGGAGTGAGGCTTGGGATGGGCAACGCTGGTGTTGTGGCTGAGAAGTCGGCCATAGGAAGGTATATTAAGGCACCTTAGGGGGTAGGTTATAGGGATGAAAAAATTGGTATGAGAGGTGGTGGTGTTGTGTTATTGCTTTAATTTCTTGCCTGAGTGTTTTCATCATTAGAATTCATGGTTTTACGGGAATGAGGGAATCCATGCTTAACGCACCATATGATAACATCTCAAAATTACTTAGCTGGTATCGAATCTTTACTTAGGTAATGGATTGCTTTAATGGTACCTAAAAAATAGAGAGTACCGGTGAAAATCTGATAGGGGACACACGGATAATCAAGTTAGAAAAGATATAATGGGTCTTTTTAATGAAATTTTGCTAAAAATGCTACATACCTGTTGAACGTGCTTATTTATAGAGGTAAGTCTCCTACTCTATTTTGGAATCCTAACTGATGTGGGAGTCCTATTGAAGAAGAAGTCTTGCTTGTATAGGATGTTCGACTAAAATAGGAAAGAAAAAGATAAAATCCCTATCCTAATATGACACTTTTAAGAACGAGGTCGTTGGATACTTTCATGCGGATCTTAGATGACCCAGATTACTAGGAATCTAAGCTATAGGTTGGACTCTAAGGCCCAATCCAGTTATTAGTTATCATTCCTGCCAATACCAATTTCTTGACCAACATCTTTTAAGTTTATATCTTCATCATCCTCATTTGGATCAAAATTTGAAGAAACACACCCATTATTTGCAACATTTTCATCATCGAAACTATCATCCCTACATTCAAAGCTAGAAGATGATGCAAAATTCAATTGAGTTTATCCCTTAAACTCTTTGATTGGACTTGCTTCTACAGTTTCCAAATCGTCAACCCCTTGATATTGTGGTTGATCCTCAAACTGTGTACCAAAATCAAACTGAATTTCTCTTGCTATATATGATTCATGAACAACAATATTTCTATCATCAACCAAATGGATGACATCTCTATCTACATCAAAACCCATATGATTAACATTATTCACCCCATCTTATTCGTCTTTAATAACAATTTTTTCAGTTTCAACAATTATTTATGCAATAGTATATCTAGTAAATGTAGCAAAATTTTTATATATTTGATCAATATCATCGTCATCAATTATGTTCATAGGTACCTATGACATTGACCCCCTGGTTGATAATAAGATACCTATATATAACTCTGCTAACCCTTATGTCCGGAACTAAATCTAATTTCACCGATATCTTATGAATAAGTTTCGAAAATATCGGTTTGCTCCTGACCTTCAATCTCCTCAATTTTGTTGATGGACTTAAAGTATCATAATGGTAACCTACTATGTCCCATATTGATTGTCCTCCAGTATGTATTATAAAGTTCATGGAATAGACATCTTATAATTCCTGCAATATAAATTAATGCATGATTTTACTATTTTCATAATATAAATTTTCCATTAATTTTTTATTCATTCATAAATTTATTCATTTTATGCAAGTAAAATTTTAAATATTTGTTCGTCAACCTAATTAAAATTATACAATTATTTTGAGCTAATATCCATAAATCTTGCAATTTTATCATTATCTGGTTAAATTTTAAAAGGTTAAATACTACTTGTATGCAAACTATCTATATGAACTATTTATACATATAGGCCTAAATATTTTTAATTCTTATATATTTAATTTACATAACAATTTACTTTCATATATTTCTAAATATCAAAACATTACAAAAATGCAAGTAAATTAATATAACTAAATTTAAATAATTAATTGCTCTATAATTATTGACCATTACAATTTATACATATAAATAATAAAATAGCATGAAAATATTTATTATCTTAACTTTAACAAATCCTCTATCTCTAAATAAATATAATTAATTAACAATAACTTACCTTTAAAAATCTTAGTGGAAATATAAATTACCTTTAATAGCACCTACAATTTAACAACAACAATAAAATTACTAATAAATTCAAATAAAATTTCAAATCTTATTGATAACTATGAAAAATACATTTTTATAGGCCCAATTAGGGTGGCCCAACAACATTTAGTAGGGCCCAAGCCCAATAGCAAAAAGTCAATGCATGATTTTTCGATTTAATGGAAAGAGCTAGGCAACCCTAATCCCCTATTAAGGGCAACCTCTTCCCAAAATTCAATAATATAGTCGTACAGCAATCGAAAGATACCCTATTACCATCAGGGACATGCACGCCATTCTTAGTGATTTCACTAAAAGCATAGTCCAAACTTTGAAAAAGGGAAAAATGCCCAAAACTCATGAAAGAAGTCATGAAAATGGATTTCATGGCTGAAGACTTCGAAAAAAAGAGGAATAAAGGGATTTCTATCAACAAGCCAATAACTCATGATAGTAAGAGAAAGAGGGCCAGAACCCCAGACAGGTATGACAAGGGGAAGGGCATGATGTCCTCAAGCAGGGATTCCCCGTACATCCTTAGTAGATCTTCCACTTCGTCCATTGGGGATAATTTATCTTTCATGTGCACGCCAAATTGCAGCCGCACTAAGGGACGGCGGGATGAGTTTGCCTCGGCTGCCATGAGCAGGGAGGACAAATGATTCAAGCAGAAGCTCAAGCAGTTTGGCTTGATAGGCTTTAAAAAAGGAATGTTCGAAGACAACACCTACGGCAACACGACCTCGTCATTTTATAGGAAAATCATGGAGTCAGAGCTACCTCTCAGGTGGCGAGATGTGATAATGGACAGGTATACAGGTAAGACTGACCCTGTTACTCATCTTGCTAAATATCTAACGAAAGTGCAGGTATACACCTACGACAAAAGGGTTACCTACAGGATATTCCCTACCACGCTACGAGGAGATGATCTCACATGGTTTCATGAGCTCCCACAGGGTTCAATCACCTCTTTCTGACAACTAAAGGAGCTGTTCATTATATGGTTCATTGTATAGACACGAGCGCCAAAGTCTGTGAGCGATCTGTACAACCTCTATCAGAGGATCGATGAAAGTCTTCGGGACTACATCAATAGATTCTAAGCCACAATGTCGGAGGTGAGGAATGTAAGCGTAGAAATGGCATCCACCGCCTTAGCCAATGGCATTATCGATAGGCCATTATTTGAATCAATCACAATAACGTCGCCCTTCAGCTTTTTCGATTTAATGGAAAGAGCTAGGCAACACATTTAGCTGGATGATGCCCTGAGGTCCAGCCAAGGCCAAAGGAGCAGCATTATGGACAGGTTGCAGCACCCAAATGGACGATCATTCAACCGAGCTCCACCATCCAAATGGATTGCAAGAAGCCCTGAGAGAGCCTCTACTTCAAGAAGTTTGGGAAAAAAAAGGAGGCAGAACGATCAAGGTCCGATCGGGGGACTGGTTAGTAGGCTCGGACTTTCACCCCACTCAACACCAATCCCGTGCAAGTGTTGATGTAGATCAAGGAGAATAATCAAAAGGTCAACTGGCCGAAAAAGATGGATGAGAAAAGCAGAAGGACCAGGAACTATAATAAGTACTGCAAATTCCATAAGAATGTCGGCCATATAACCGACGAATGTCATCAGCTGAAAGAAGAAATTGAGCGACTCCTGTAAAGAGGGTACCTCAAAAGGTTTGCAGGTCTAACCCGAGGGGCAAGCCCCTGCAGACAATCGGACCATAAGAAAGATGGTTCCGATGATGATGAGCGGAGAAAGCCAAAGAATGAGGATCCACATTGATCATATATCAGTGTTATAAATATGATCATTGGTGGGTCATCTTACGGAGAGGATCTCTCCAGAAAAAGAAAGGACAAAGGTGTCTATATCACCCAAACATCTGAACGGCCAGTCCCAGTCACCATATCCAATGAGGATGCACGAGATGTATTGTTTCCTCATGAGGATGCCCTTGTCATCAGGGCACGAATCAATAACTTTGATGTGAGGAGGATATTGGTGGATGATGGAAGTGCGGTAAATGTACTTACCCTCCGAGCTTATAAAGCCACAAGTCTGTCGATCGGAGAGCTTAAACCAAATGCCACACCACTGATAGGACTTGGCAACGCTACCGTTCCAGTGGTAAGATTGGCTGAGCTTTTAGTCGAACTCGGTCAGGAGGCTTCAGTCCATACTTGTAAGGTAACCTTTATGGTTATTGATATGACTTTTGCCTATAATGCCATTTTTGGCAGGCCTTTACTCTGTCAAACTGGAGCTATCACCGGCATTCGATACATGGTGATAAAGATCCCAACTAGGGGAGGGGTCGTTATCCTAAAGGGTGATCAAAAGGCATCCAGAGAAGCATATGTCACCACAATAAAGCACCAAAAAGAGGCCATTATGGTAGGCCGATCCATACAAACGCAGGGGCAAAAATAGGGGATGATGGTAGGACGATCCGTATAGGCACAAAAAATAGATCCTGCGAAAGAAATCAAGAAAAAGACACTTGCAAAAGGAAAAAGCGTTTGACTAGACATCTGGCATGGGTGAGGAGATCGAGAAGGCTTCCATTCAAGTTTTGATGGTTTATCGGGCATTCTTTGCCTGAATAACGCAAGACACCACCAGATTCAACCCTAATATAATCACCCACCAGCTTAATAAGGATTTGGCTTATATGCCGATCAAGATAGAGGTCATGTTCTCGATCGGAGTATCCTAGCAAAATTTCCTCCTTATCATCATGGACCACTTCTCCAAACGAATTGGGATAGAGCCTCCAGCAAAAACTCCGTATGAGGGAACATCATTTATAGGTACGACTTACCCTTTATTTTTATTACAGATAATAGCGAGGAGTCTGACATTTTGATTCCCAAACCTCAACTTTTGCCTTAAGTTTTGCCTTTATCACCTATTCACAGAGCGAATGGATGAGCCAGGCCTCCAATCAAATACTCTTGGAAGGCTTAAAGAAATGGTTGAGTGAGCCCAAAGACAATTGGACTCAACAACTGGCGAAAATGTCTTATGGTCTTATAGGACCTCTCTAAGAGCCGGCATCCATGAAATCCCATCATCTCTTATTCACTACTTTGATGAAATGATACCTGAATAAATCGGTCTCTTGTCCTATCATTTTGCCTTCTATTCCGAACGGCTAATGCCAACATTCAAATTTAATAAAAGCAAGAGGAGAAGACGCTCATGTCACGATCGCTGCCTACAAACAAAAGGCCGCTAAAAGATGCAGCTCAAAATGGCTAGAACTGGCAAGAACCCTTAATATAATTACTTTTATGCTTGGAAAATAGATATAGGCACGAGAAATGCCGAAAATGGGAAACTCATGCCAAACTAGGAAAGCCCCCTATGAAATATCCAAAGTCATCGGCTCCAATACCTGTAGACTCAGGACCCTTGAAGGGTCGGACACCTCCAGAGGCCAGAATGTCGTATACTGAGTGTAATCATGTATAAATTAACATTCAATAAAGAAAGTATTCTCCATTTCTTCTCCATCTTTGGAAACAAAACAAAACAAAACAAAAAGGTATGTTTTCATTTATTTGTTTTTAGGACTTAATACTTGTTTGCAGGTTGTCTATCTTATTCTGATCAATGAAAATCTTGATTAATTTTCTTAATCCGATCGGCATAATCCGATCATGGTATTATAAGTACAACTCCCTTGCTAGGCTTGATGTCCGTCCCAAGCCTAAAATGTGAAAAGCTTTACTCCATTTCGAATTCCTCTATTGAGTTTGATATTACTCCAAACCAAAAATGGAAGACATTTTTCATTTGATCTCTACCAATATATTCGCTAGGTTCGATGTCTATCCCAAACCAAAAATGCGAAAGTTTGGAAGTAAATGTAAAATCGCCACTAATTGGCCAAAATATCCCTTAGTGGATAATCTTCATAAAGTCACTGATTGGCCAAAATATCCCTTAGTGGATAATCTTCATAAAGCCACTGATTGGCCAAAATATCCCTTAGCGGATAATCTTTATAAAGCCAATGATTGGCCAAAATATCCCTTAGCGGATAATCTTCATAAAGCCACTGATTGGCCAAAATATCCCTTAGCGGATAATCCTCATGAAGCCACTAATTGGCCAAAATATCCCTTAGTGGATAATCTTCATAAAGCCACTGATTGGCCAAAATATCCCTTAGCAGATAATCTTCATAAAGCCATTAATTGGCCAAAATATCTCCTAGCGGATAATCTCCACAAAGCAATTGATTTTCACAAAATCCAAACGGATCCCCCACCATTGAGTATGAGAAACAAGGGCCCCAACACCCAAATACTTCCAACCCGATCGGTGAGTAAGCGATCTGTCATAAAACTGAAGGCTTAATTTCGATTGATGATACATCCCAATTGATGAATTAATATGGTGCAACTTATCTGTCAGGCTTAATGCGACCACAAATGGTAAAGTTAAAGTCCATTCATTTAAAATAAGTCCCTCCATTAGGCTCGATGTTCATGCCGAGCTCAAGAAAATGAGAGAGAAAAATCATTCGTCATATATGATTCTCCGACAAATATCCAATCGAATTGTACGTTGATTAAGTTAAAGACTAAAAAGTCATCTACTGCACCTGATGTAATAAGTCTGAGCCATATTTCCTGGCTAACCAGTTTATCTTCTATATTCGCTCATATTAAGCAATCAAGCATATTAAAGCCGGTCGGATTAATCGATCGTCGACCCAATGCTTGAAAAGCACATTAAAATTCAGGAAGTATTTTCCTTAGCCAAATTTTATACATTCTCCATGTCTAATTTCATATGCTTTCCATGGTTGATAATGCTTATTTTCCTTAACTATTATCATGACAAAATTTTGTCCAAAATAAGAATTGCAGTACGAAGGCACAATTGAAAGGCAAATTGGCTTTCATATATAAAGAGTTCTTACAAATTACAAAGCGAAGAAGAAAACCATTACAAAAGATAAATTATTATGAAAAAATCCTATGTTTTTATATCTGTAATAGCCTCTGCTTCTCCTCTGTACCGACCGGCATCCTCACATTTACCTCGACAGGAAGCAGCTACACCATGCAGATGCAGACTCAACCTGGATCATCACGAGGTCAGAATGTTATCGCAATGGGTAATATTCATTTGGAGCAACATCCCAGGAATAAATCCTGACCGAATTCCTCACCATTAGGTACGCGAGATGAGGGCCCCAATGCCCGAAGATCTCCTACCCAATCGTTCAGAGGTGAAAGTTTGATGACAATACGAATCTTGGAAAGGTACATAACAAAATCAGACGTGTAGACAGCCTCGACGATGATGGTTTTCTTTACATTGGTGCCAATTTGTAGGGTGGTGATATAGTAATTGGAAAGTGCACAAAATCTGGCCAAGATCATAATATAAAATTGAAGCACGCTGAAAGATACATGATCTAAAAAGTTGTTGCATCTTTCAATTACATGAAAAAAATTTATGTTATATTGTCTCTGAAGTTGTGTCCACAAATGGTGAATGAGCGGCTTACTGCTCTCACACCTATGCACCCCCTCTTTCATCACCATGGAATTTGGGCGAATCATCGCATAAACCTTAGCAGGCATATTTTATTGTGTGGGAATTTCAGCCATTTCCACCGCCATAAGATTCGAAGGATGAGTCACAGTCTCACAGTCTTTATAAGCCTTAAGAAAACTCCCCCTTATAGATTTAATGCTACTTGGAGTCATCTCTGATGAAGGGGAGGAGTAAAAAGCGATATTATGAATAACGAATTTCTTAGGTAATCTTAAAAAAACTCCAAAATAGCTGAAAATGGTAAAGTTAGTGAAAAAAGGCATGACAGAGTTTTATTAATGATCACTGAAAAAGGAGAAAAAATCGCCCCAAAGTCATCTATTTATAGGCTCCGAGCTTCTAGAATTCTCCAACCGCCTCTCTGCTGGACAATCTCCACGTGTCTTCAATCAATTAAATGTATAACGAAGAGCAAAGTGTTGCCCTCGGCACATGTGCAGGCATTAAATACATAACGGTTGTCCAAAATTAATAGACATATCTCCTCAAGCGGGCACCTCCCAAAAATTCAAAAATCTATCAAAAGGCTCAAACCGTTCGATCAGACCCTTTGGAGGGGGGACAAGTGATAACTATGGAAAATACATTCTTATAGGCCCAATCAGGGTGGCCCAACAACATTTAACAGGGCGCGAGCCTAATAGAAAAAAGTCAAAGCATGAGCTGGAGGACAGCACAGGAAGGCATGATGTCTGATCGGATTGATGGGACAACATGTCCTGCCAGCCCACCGACACATGCCAACGGCCATACTCTCTACTTGCTCCCTGTCACATCGCCGCTTACCTACTCCAACTGTCGATTATCGCCCCCTAAGGTACTCGAGTACCCCTCCAAATGACTCCTATAAATAGCCAAAAACACGATGGTTCCAGGTATTGAACATCTGAGACTCTCTCTCTCTAAGCACTCTTTCTCTAAAAGCTACTAACTTAAGCTTTGGAGTGCTAATGCCTGGGTCCGACCGGGCACTCCATTTTGCAGGTCCTTCCATCCGATCGAATCTTCAACTACCAGCTCTACTTCTTACAGGTAAAGCCAAAATGTTAATAACATTAATTTAAAATACACTTCATTTATAAAATATTACCTTATATTTAATCTTCAATAATGTAATATATTATGCTGGAAATACTTGAAGGAAAATTAACAATAAAATTTTACTTTAAGGAAGGAAGAGCTAATGCATGACATTAAATCACAAATATCCTAATAACAAGTCTCAAAATATCCTAAACATTCATCGCATACAAGTTTTCAAAATTCAAATAAAAGTTTGAAATATAGTAAAGAAAAATTATGTTCATTGCTCATCAGCATCATCATTGTCATCCTCATCCTGACCACCATCACTATTACCACTCCATCAAGGTTCTTTTGCCTTCCCTCCAAGTTCTAAAAAAATACAATTGATTAAATTTCAGTTATTTATTCAACATTTGAAATTAAACTCATAATATAATTAAACATAGTTAATATTAACAAATTACATTAAAAAAATCAGTAATAGTAGATTCTCCAACAGATAGATGATAATTATACAGGCCTAGAACACATATAACTTGAATAAAATGAATTAAATAAATTGAATTCTCTAGGTCCAATTGGATCTCTTTCATGTTATCAGGTTCCTCTAAGTAAATCCTATTTGTTCATGTACCCAAAAATAGTAAAGACGTGATTGATTAGACAAAGCAAAAAATGGATAAAGACTATGTCACAAAGTAGAAATAAGCATGTAGGCTAGTGTAATTAAATCGTTATATAAATGTATAAAAGGACAAAATAAAGAAAAAAAAAGGATAAAACACCCCACAAATAAAGAAAATAGAAGAAAGAGGCCTAAAGACTATGGGAAAAGTGAGTCATAGACCTACTTAGGGTATAGGTGAGTCATGGCCTAAAAGGGTCGAGTCACAACCATGATTGGAATGAGTCACATTCCTTTCTAGTGAGTCATGGGCCATTCTTGAGCGAGTCACGGACCAAGTTTATGAGTCAGCTCTGGATAGCCCAGCAATGCTGGAACATTGCCATGGCTGAAACTCAAAGGTCTAAAACTTAATTTTAAGGTCCAAAACTCATAAAAAAAACCAACATACAAACTCAAAACAACATAAAAAAATATCAAACAACACAATTTGCATGAATTTATCAAGTGAGAGAAAGTGAGCTCTAAAGAGAGAAAATGGCAATTGAAGGCATAAAACTCATCCAAACTCATAAATGAAACATAGATTCACACATAACTCATCAAAATACACACAAACATCCCAATGATATAATATTTACACAAAGAGCACAAGGAATCAATATTAATAAAATATTTATAGATAAATAAGTAAGAACAGAGAACTTGAAGCTTAAAGAAAAAAAACACTAAATAATTCTTAATAAAATGAAAAATCAAGATGTGCTCAAGAGCTGGAATTTAGCCTTTTACATTACTTTCAGTATAGCTGTATTCCAAAGTCAGTGAGAGTGCCTTTCTCTTTTTTTCTTCCTGCTTCTTAAGTGACTTTTTCTTTTTTAAAACCAAAGTTTTTTTTCTTCTTTCAAAAAACTAGTCTCTCCTCTTCTTTTTTCTCTCTCTTATTTGTTAGAGAATGATTATTATTCCTTAATCCTAAGAAAAATATCTCATCCTTAATTATTTTGGATTAAGATCACAGAAAATCTGAAGATTTTTTCTCTGATATTATCCCCAATTTCGCAAGGTAAGAAATTGGAGTTTTGGCTGAAAAAAATCCAATCATGGATGCAACTAGTGAGTCATGAATCGTGACTGGTGAGTCAACTCTGTGAGACCTAAAACCTTTTGGGTTAAAAAATGGTGAGTCATAAACCAAAGATCGTGACTTGCTGGTGAGTTACGGTCTTAAGTCCATAACTCGCTAATGAGTTGGGGGCAGAAGTGGAGAGTGAGCTAGCCACCTAAGATCGTGACCTAGAGATGAGTCATGGACTTGACCTGTGAGTCGAGTCCGTCACTCATTCCTGAGTCAGCCAATAGCTTTAATCATGACCATTTCCCTTTATTTTGTGAAAGGATGAAAAAAGTATGCCTTTTGAAAGAGCCTTTTCCCATCAAAAACTCGATAAAAATATTTTTTCTTAAAGAAAATCGATACAGGAGAAGAGAGGGCATTGCTACTTCCTAACTGTCTCCAAAATGGTATTATCCTCATTAGATAACCCTGACAGAAGCTGACTCAGTCCTAGTATCTATAGACTCTATGGAAGTTAAATTTAACCCTTTTTTTCCCTTAATTTCTTATTTCTTCCCCTAAACTTTCTCTCTTTCTTTTCAATTAAACCCCTAAATTACATTTTCTTCTAATTAATCACATGTATAACTTAATTTAAAATAAACATATTATATATATATATATATACACATCTTAATTTTTTATATTTTCTTATAAAATTTATATAATACTTTGAACTAAATTTATATTATGTCATTCTCTTTAATTATAGAGTAATATTTATATATAGATTGATATAATACTTTAAGATAAATTTATATTATATCATTTTTTTAATTATAGAGTAATATTTATATATGGTATCCGATTAACTTTTACATATGTTATTTTTTTATCATATATCGGTGTTCATATTTTACCTAATAGCATTTAATTACATTTTTTTATATTTTACAGTTTATGTTATAACATTTAATATTATTCAAAATTTTATTTGACTTAAAATCAAACATATTAATTTTCAATAAATATCAAATTTATTTTATAATATTAGCTATTAATTTATAGAACATAAATTTTGGCTAGTAAATTATGTTTGTTTCGTAATTTTTATATTAAATTACTTTATACATTTGAAATTTAATTGAACTTTATCTTATTTTTTATATAATTTTATGTTATAAATTTTAATGGTTAACTGAAAAATATTGATTAACCAAACCAAAAAATCAAAATTGATGGATTGGTTAATAAAATATAATGGACTGGTTAATAGTTAATGATTTTTAAAAATTGATATTAATGGACTGATTAATATTTTTGCTCGTGGATTGGTTCTAGTCCATGCTCACCCCTAGGATTCAACAACATACTTCTCTTCCCATAAGAATAGCAATATCGGGGGTTAATCCAGCAGATCGATTACGCAAATGAAGTTGGATTTGAATTTTTTACAAGATTATTATAATATGAATATCGGAGTAAAACACCCAAAACTTTAGGTTTCTAAAGTTAGTACTTTTAGCCCTTGTTTGGATGGGGGTAGATGAGAGTAGAGTAGATGGAAGTAACTCAGTTACTCTGTCTGTTTTATAAAAATTGTAGAGTAAGTAAGAGTAGATGTAATTAACTAATTACTCTATATCCTTAAAAAAAGTTACTCCCAATTTGAAAGTAGATGGAAGTTACTCTATATTTACTCTAAATTTTAAAGAGTTACTCTCAATTACTCTATATTTATCTTAAACTTGTCAAACAAGGGAGAGTAAATGAGAGTAACTTCTATTTACTCGATTTCTATTTACTCTCATCTACTTCCATCCAAAAAAGCCTTAGAAAAAAATAGTTTTCACCTTTCAAGACCCTAAAATGAAAAAAGCCTATCCAATAAGGGATTCTACCAATTTATAAACAGGGAGTTAATTCTTGCAGTCAAGGTGCATTATATCTTCAATCACTACAAGAAAATTCTAAATTACCGACGAAAAATTACCGACGAAATATTTTCCGTAGGAAATTACCGATGGAAAATTCTTTTTCGTAGGAAAAAGTGTCTGAAAATATACATATTACGACGGAATAATAAATCCGTCGTAATTAATGGAGGGAAATATTACCACCCAATTTACCGACGAAAATTAGCGACGGATTTTAAAATATCCGTCGTAAATTTGGCGACAATATTTTGCGGCTAAAATTTCACACGAAATTTACCGATGAAATCCTATTTCCGTAGGTAAATTACCAACGAAATCGTAGATCCGTAGGGAAATTGCCTACGGAATTATTGTTCCGTAGGTAAATTACCGACAGAATTTATTTTCGTAGGCAATTTACCTACGGAAATATAATTCCATAGGTAATTTCCCTACGAAATTGTATTTCCGTAGGCAAATTCCCTACGGAATTATATTTTCGTAGGTAAATTGCCTACGAAATCACAGTTCCGTCGGTAATTAAAGTGACAAATTAAATATGTTAACATATTAGTTTAAAATATGTTAATTATAATTAATATTTATTAAAAATTTAGTAGTTTATTTAAAAGTAATAAAAAATTTAATTAATAATAAGAATAATAATAATAATATTATTAATTAATTAAAGTGACAAATTAAGTATATTAACATATTAATTTAAAATATGTTAATTATTATTATTATTATTATTAATTAATTAATTAATTAAAGTGACAAATTAAGTATGTTAATATATTTATTTAAAATATTTTAATTAGAATTAATATTTATTAAAAATTTAGTAGTTTATTTAAAAATAATAAAAAATTTAATTAATAATAATAATAATATTATTATTATTATTATTAATTAAAGTGACAAATTAAGTATGTTAACATATTAATTTAAAATATGTTAATTAGAATTAATATTTATTAAAAATTTGGTATATATATATATATATATATATATATATAGAAAACGAAGAACCCTAATGTGCCTCTTCCCTCACAGAGCAAGCCACCGACCATTTTCTTTCCCCTTTATCCACTTTCTTTCTCAATTTTGGTTGCGAATTATCCAACGACTTCACATCAACTGCTAAGGAGAGATGATGCTCCTCCAGGTAAAGGTTATCCTCTCCCTTCTATTAATTTATTTCAAGAAATCTGTTTTCTTGATTATGATCATGATAATCCGTAAAAAAAAAAAACCATATTCTAAGAATGTCTTTAACACTCAATTGAAGTAGAGCCACAACCATGCCTATACTAAGCTTTGTAATCTCTGCTCTTTTATGCTTCAGTACTATAATTTAAAAATATAAAAAAACTATTTTAATAAAAATTTAATAAAAAAATCAAATATCCTATCATAGTTTATCGTTGTATTCTATACTAAATTCTCTATAATAATATTATATAGTAATATATTTAATTACTATTTATATTAAATTTTTATATTAAATTATATAGTCTATAGTAAAAAGTAATATACTAAGCATAATTATGTATATAATAAAATATACTAAGATTTTTCTTATATATTATTTATTAATTTTTATTTAATATATATATAGAGAGAAAGAAGAACTTTAACCCTAATGTTGTTCTTCCTCCTCCCTCCCATAGCAAGCCGCCGTCTCCACGAAATATAAGCTTCTCTGTGCCAAAATGCTTTACTATTTTGGTCATAGATATCCAATGTCTTATTTAACTTACAGAGAAAAAGCATTAACACCGTTGATTGAGGGTCCAGATGGAAGTGATAGTGAGTCGAAAAGGGTCGGGTCGGGTTTAGGGCAGTTATCGAGGACTCTATTAGTTAGTAGTGTGGCTTACCGGAGGTCTAATTTGAGGTTGCTACTTGGTGTCATGGGTGCACCATTAGCTCCGGTTCACGTTAGCACCGTGGACCCTTTGCCTCACCTTAGTATCAAAGACACACCCATTGTAACTTTCTCTTTCTCTTTCTCTATTTTGTGGTTTTTTTTTTACCCGACGAGGGTACTTGAAGGGGTTTAACTGAAGAAAGCAAAATCATGGTTTTTTTTAATACCTTCGGTTTAAAAATGGAGTAGAGTGGTTACTTCTTTTTTGTTTTTTTGGATTTTTGACCTTTTTTTTGGGTATATTTAACTCCTTGATAGTAGTTGAATGTGAGATCCATAAGATTTGTTACTTTTCTTTTTCATTTTTTGGTTAATTTCCTATTTGGACTGTGAGAAAATTGAGGTTTACAGTCCTAGGTGCTAGTGTTTTTTGTTTTTACCCCAAATTCTTCAGAAGTTTGGGATCAGCGGTTTAGGTTTATTTTCCTTGTTCCATTTGTTTTCCTGGGCTAAAAACATATCAAAAGTAAACTGAATAAAAGAACTGATGTTTTGCTTGTTAGTCTTCCTTGGGCTGTTGCTAGTTGGCAGAATTCATTTTTGGCTTTTCTTCATATAAAAGAACTGATGTTTTGCTTGTTAGTCTGAAATGGGTTGTTGCTTGTTAGTCTGAAATGGGATGAAATGGTTTAGGTTTATTTTCCTTGATTTGTCTTGGTCTTTATAGAACCTAAACTTGTGATCAATTATCTTCAGACCCTGAAATCCTCCGAGGAGTCATTGCGAGAACAGGTTTAGTTATTTACAGAGCTTTCTTTATATGCATAAGAAGTCTTTGTTAATCATGCAGGATTTAGTCCATCTTTTCTTATTTTCAGCTAGAAAAAGGCTAAGAAAAAAGAAGCTGCTTTCATTGTAACATTTGCAAAAAGAGATTTGATGCTTAATTATCTACCTTATTGGATATTCTGTATACAGGCTAATAATTGCGGATCAGTTGGATTACTTGATTACTAAAGATCTGGCCGTTCTTCATGATCTTTTCATGCTTACAACTTTCCCATTTTCTTGGTGTATATTGATAGGTATTGTTTGAGGCAATAATGCATTTAAAAGTTATTGTTTCAATGAAATACTCTTTATATATCTTGAATTGTTAGCCATGTGCATAAACAAATTTAATGTACTAATATACTCCCTTTCAGGTATTGCAAATGCCATAGATCTTGCAGATCGTTTTCTTCCAAGGCTTCAGTCATTGAATTGTGAGTTGATCTCTTCTCAGCATTTTCAATTTTTCAATTGCCTATGATCCGCACTTCCAAAGAGCTTATTGAGCATTCTCTGTAATTCCTAAGCTGTACTTACTGGCTTTTCATCCATTTTCTTCACGCAGGCAAACCTATGGTCATAACTTTTAGAGCTTATTCTAAGGATCAAATCCTCATAATACTTCAGTAAAGGCTGTTGGTAATTTTTATTATCTCTCTTTGCCTTTAATTAATTGCTGAGAAGATAATGAAAAAGTACTAAATAGATAAAGCGAGAAAATACTACCAACACGCAATAGATATATTATGCAGTACCATGATCATCATGAAGCCTAGTGTTATTTTGTTTGGACTATTAGTGTAAGCCCTAGCCCCAATGCATTGTAATAAAACACTTTGAATTAATAAAATGAGGCATTTGTTTTATCTTTTGTATTCCTGTGCATATCAATTGATAAAACTATCTAAGAATGTCGTTTCGGTTTAAGTTATCATGTGTGAGGCACATGGTTGTAAGACCTTGAAACAAATGAGACTTCATTCTAAATATCTCTAGTCAGTCATTGTTATAGGAATAACAATGAATTACGACTAGTATGCTCTCTCTGATATTATGAGTTATGTCTTACAGATCATTAGGACAGGAGTGTCAATCAGAGATCATAGATACATATTAAAGAACATGGTATCTGGATACGATCCGCTCATGAGAACACTACATGGTACAAGTCATAAGTGTTTCTCATATGCAAGTTTTGTATTGGAGTTCTTAGACCTGAAATCTCTATGAAACTCTTTATGAATTACTGTGTGCTTTGACATATACCTAACATGCTCGTAACAGAGTGACAAGTACGGGTATGATTGGGTATGCCTTGATTCATGTTAGAGAGCATGAGAGAAGTGAAGGGATTACCCCTCTCAATAAAAGAGAAAATATCATCGGCCACTTGATCAGTGAACTGAGAAGTGTATGGCCATACCGAGATGAAATAATGAGTAATCATTATTTATTTGAGAATTCAGTGTCACTGGAATATCAAGAAAGGAATTAATATATATAAGGATGACTAGTTCCATGCCTTATATTAATTCTGATATTTATGAGTAAGGGACTATGCAAAAATGCATTAGGTCACTAAATGCCATATGCATTTTCATTTAATTTGGAATGCTATAATATCTTGCTAGAGAATATATATAGCCTTTGAATTAATTCATTAATTCATTGCCAATATTAAATGGACCTATAGGATCGCACACAAAACATTGGGCTTAAAATATTAAATAAAGTATTGGACATTAATTTGGACTTTTAATTAAAGTCAAATTAATGTGTGTAATAGGTTTTAAAATTGCTATTGGATCTTGGTCCATGAGAGAGAAAAATTCAGCCCACAAGGTTTCATTTCAATTAATTAATTATCTTGTATTAATTAAGTTAATTGAGTATTAAAGCTTAAAAGAATTTAAATTAAATTAAATCATTTAAATAATAGATGAAGTGGCTGAAATTCCAAGATGGAAATCAAGGAATTTCGGCACATGCTCACTAGTTATATTAAGTGATTTTATTTAGTTAAATGTCTTGTGTTTTATTTCAAATTTGAATTTTAAATTCAAAGGAGTTTAAATCAATATATATTACTTATTTTTAGGAAGTGATTGAAGTTGAATTAATTATCTTGAGATAGTAAAATTCAGATCAAACACTTGCCAAAAGATAAGGATATATATTAAAAGGAAATAAAACCCTAAAGGAGACTAATATTGTGCCGTGAAACCCTAAGTCCTTCTAGGTTTGGCGTGAACTCCTCTCTCTCTTTCTCTTAATTCTTTTGATCCAATTTTCACAAGGAGAAAGGATTGTTCCTCATTCTCTTGTGTTCTTGGGTAGTAATAGCAACCTAAGAGAAGTACAAAATTAAATTTTTTAGCTTCAAACCATAGCCATTACACAATACCTTAAATGAGAGCTAGTAATCTCGATTTTAAGTTTACGGTGCAATTATGTGTGTGAGAATAGAGGGAGTGGCGTAAAAGGCTATTCCTTGGCATTGGTGATCAAGATCTAAGGCGGACAAAGTCATCTTAGTTGCTGGTCATCACCAAATTTAAGATTTAAAAGGCATCAAAAGTTGTAAGTTTCAAAAATCCTAAAATTGCATATTTCGATTCTCATCATAGAATTGTTTGGCATGTATGATCGTTTTTCGTTGTTTTTCCGCTGCGTGATTGCCATGTTCATACCATGTCATATTCCATAAGTGGTATCAGAGCCTAAACATGCTTATTTTAGTGCTTTAGATGCATGAAAAAATGAATTAAAAATCTTTATTTTGAATACATGCAATGCTGAAATTTTCTGTTTTGAGTTTTTTGCATTGTTTTGTTGTAAAAACGATTTTAATTGATTAGATAGGTATTATAATTAATATGACATGTTAATATACTATCCTAATATGTTCTAGGAGCTGTTAATGGTCGGATTTAATTAATAATACCTGATGGTATATGTTAATATTAAAACTAGGTGCTAGTTGGCATGTTAATTATTAGTTTAACAACTAGTTTTCAATATTAAATGTAAAAACGATTTTGGAATGTTTTTAAGTCATATTTAAAGATTAATTATAAGGTCTGGACATATTTTAAATTTGGTTTTAATTCTGGTCCATGACAATTTAATTGATTAATTTTAAAATCACTTAAAACTATGACTAGTTTGTGTTTGTTACATGTTTAATCAACATTGTTTGTTTTGTTTTGATTAAAATGGTAAAAACACATTTAGATCAGATTGGTGCAGAATATTAAATCAATATTTATGGAATTATTTTAATTATTAAATGACTTATAAAATTGATTTAAGTATTTGTGCATTTTGTGGCATCACATAAGCATTAAACAACTGGTTTTGTTGTTTGTTTGTTTGTATTGGTATGCCGTGTACCATATATATATGTTCTTCATGATTTTGTGTTTTAATTCATGTTGGTACATATTATATGTATTTTTAATGTTTATGGGCTTGATGACATAAAATTAAAAATGGCAAAATTGGAAATTATACTAGAGTTGATTTATAGCACAAATCTAACTAGTTTGTGTTTTGGGCTTTTAAGAGAACTTATTCAATAAGAGGATTTAGTCCATTGGGCTTTGGCCCAGGCCCATCATGGAGTCTTCTCTTAAAAGTTCAAGTACACAATTTCCATTAATAGGCTTGGCTAAATTAAATAAAATTGGACTTTATTTTATCCATGAATGTTATGTATATTTATTTGCTAGTTTGGTGTGATGAATGGATATGCATGGTGCATTCATGGGCCCTGGGTTTTGTAATTAAATATGGCCTACGAGCCATTATATTTTATTGTAAAAGTTTCATTTATTTCTTATAATAGAATATACTTGAAGACTTTGTAAATCAAGACGAAGCCCACCGGAGTGGAGAAGCCCAACTCGAAGATTCTTATGTAATAGTATAGAATCTTAGTTGTAGGTTTTTGGGCCCATGTTTGTCACGCTTTACTTTATGCAATTATTTATATATGCATGTTATGTATGGATGACAAAGCGTATGCCATGTAAGCCGTAATAAAATGAATCCCTAAAATAGTAAGTCACAAAGTTGCCTTCCTAATTCGAAACATATCAAGGCATCGATCATCGGTCACGTAGACTAGGAGTCCTAGATGCGCTCAATTATTTTTGTAAGGCATGGGTTGTGAATGTAGGTTAGACTTAACATAGAAAGGGATGCCCGGACCTAGGCAACTAATAAATGGGTTTGTGCTATAACATCTTAAGATGTTAGCCCATTTGATCCAAGAGTCATGTATGAGGCATGATTGGAGTTTTCCTACCTAAGTAACTTAACTTGTTAGGTGTACAAGCTCAGCTTGACTAATAAGTTGATGTGAAAAGTGGATCTTGGCCCACATTAAATCACTAATGCGAATTATTTAAAGGGATATTAATTACATTTGTGGGATCATAAATAAGACCTCATTTAATCTTGCTAAATTTTATTGTAGATTGAAAAATGGCATCTTCAAACAACAATTTCTCATTGCGATCGGTCCTTGAAAAGGACAAATTGAATGGCTCTAATTTCATAGACTGATCTCGAAACTTAAGAATAGTTCTTAAGCAAGAGAAAAAGTCGTATGTTTTGGATGTACCCTTGCCTGAAGAACCTGCTAGGAATGCCTCTGCGGTTCAAAAGAAAACTTTTGAGACCAAGAAGAGTGACTCCAATGATGTGACCTGTCTGATACTGGCCACTATGGTGCCTGACTTGCAAAAGCAATTTATGGACCAAGAGGCTTATGCGATCATGGTGTACCTCAAGGAGATGTTCCAAGAGCAAGCTCGTCACGAGAGGTTCATGACAACAAAGGCCTTAATTTCTTGTAAGATGGCTGTGAGTACTCCTGTTAGTACCCATGTACTCAAGATGAAAGGGTATCTTGATACTCTTGAGAAGCTTGAGGTACTAGTGCCAAAGGAATTAGCCACTGACTTGATCTTAGGTTCATTGACTGATGATTATGATCCATTCGTGATGAATTATAACATGCATGCAATGAACAAGTCAGTCATTGAGCTTCATGGGATGCTTAAGAATGCTGAAGAGAACATTCGAAAGATTAATCCCGTATTGATGGTTCAAGGGGGCATTAAGAAGGGACCCGCTAAGGGAAAGAGAAAGGCAAAACCCAAGAATGACCTGGCTCGGTTCAAGTCAAGTGGGAGTGCACCTCAGGCCCAATCCAAGCCCAAGGCGCAAAAGCTCAAAGAGAGTGAGAGCACTTGCTTCCATTGTAACAAGATAGGGCATTAGAGGAAGAATTGCGCTCTCTTCAAGGAAGAACAAAAGAAGAATGAGCCAAGGCGTCCAGTTCTGGTATTTTTGTTGTTGAGATTAACCTTTCTATTTCTACCACTTGGGTATTGGATACTGGTTGTGGTTCTCACATTTGTTCAAATGTGCAGGGACTAAGAAATAGGCGGTTACTTGGGAAGAATGAAGTGGACCTCCGTGTGGGGAATGGAGCACGAGTTGCTGCCATGGAGATAGGCGATTATCACCTCACTTTACCTTCCGGACTTTGTGTTGTTTTGAATAATTGTTATTATGTACCTGCTATGAGCAGAAACATTATTTCAATTTCATGTTTGGATAATGATGAATTTGATTTTGTTATTAAAATTGCAATGCTCATATTCATCGCCAAGGCATTTCTTATGGCAATGCCATGTTACAAAATGGCCTTTTTATCCTTGATTTACAAAACAAAGAGTCCATATACAACATTAATACAAAGAGGGTTAAATCAAACGAATTGAACCCTACTTACTTCTGGCATTGTCGTTTAGGACATGCAAACGAAAAACGCATTTCAAGACTCCACAAAACTGGAGTACTTGGGTCATTTGACTTAGAGTCTTATGATACATGCGAGCCATGTTTGCATGGAAAAATGACAAAGAGTCCTTTTAATAAGAAAGATGAAAGGACTAATGGCTTATTGGAACTAATACATACCGATGTATGTGGACCTTTAAGTACACAAGCTAGAGGTGGTTTTAGCTACTTCGTGACATTCACAGATGACTTCAGTAGATATGGCTATGTCTATCTAATGAAGTACAAGTCTGAAACTTTTGAGAAATTCAAAGAGTTTAAGAATGAAGTAGAAAACCAACTTGGCAAAAGTATAAAAGCCATTTGATCAGATCGAGGTGGCGAATACTTAAGCCAAGAGTTTGACAGTCATCTAAAGGAGTGTGGTATTATTTCACAGCTCACTCCTCCTGGAACACCTCAATGGAATGATGTGTTCGAAAGGAGAAATCGAACTCTATTGGATATGGTTCGATCTATGATGAGTCAAGCAAATCTTTCTATCTATTTTTGGGGTTATACATTAGAACCTGCTGCATTTCTATTGAACCGTACTCCAACTAAAGCAGTTGAGAAGACACCATACGAGGTATGGACTGGGAAAGAACCCAATATGTCTTTTCTCAGGATTTGGGACTGTAAAGCACATGTTAAGAAATTAACATCTGAAAAACTAGAGTCCAAATCCATTGTCTGCTTGTTTGTGGGTTATCCCAAAGAAACAAAGGGATACTACTTTTACTCACAAGCCGAGAACAAAGTATTTGTTGCTCGCAAGGCTATTTTCTTGGAAAAGGAGTTCTTTCTCAAGAAAGATAGTGGGAGTAAAGTAGAAATTGGAGAAATTCAAGTGCCACAGACTCCTATAAAGGATGAGTTGGAAATGGGATCAAGTTCACAACCAGTTGTGGAACAAGAACCCATTACACAAGAAGATGAGCCTTGTGTATACAAGAAGGTTAGTGGGAGCATAGTAGTATTTTTGGTCCTATATGTATATGACATCCTTCTCATTAGGAATGATATTCCAACATTGCAAAAGGTTAAGCAATGGTTGGGAAAATGTTTCTCAATGAAAGACTTAGGTGAAGCCGAGACAATACTTGGCATTCGAATCTATAGAGATAGATCGAAACGGCTTTTGGGACTAAGTCAAGAAAAGTACATAGACAAAGTACTAAAGCATTTTAGTATGGGAGACTCAAAGAAAGGGTACATACCTTTGGTTTTGGGAGTTCCTTTGACTAAAGAACAGTGCCCTAAAACCAAAGAGGAAAGGGACAACATGAGTAAAATTTCATATGCATCTGCTATTGGATCTATCATGTACGCTATGTTATGTACTAGGTTGGATGTTGCTCATGCACTAAGTATAACCAGTAGGTTTCAACAAGACCCTGGCGAGAAGCACTGGTCTGCTGTAAAAAAGGATTCTGAAGTACCTGTAAAGGACTAAGGATCACTTCTTGGTGTATGGTGGTCAAGAAGAGCTCGTCATACAAGGCTATGCCGATGCTGCTTTTTAGACCAGCACTCAGGACTCAAGATCGCAATCTGGTTTTGTTTTTAACGGTGGTGCTGTTAGCTGGAAAAGCTTGTAGCAAAAGACTGTTGCCGACTCAACTACATAATCTGAGTATATTGCAGCAAGTAATGC
This sequence comes from Excoecaria agallocha, assembly GCA_037975025.1. Taxonomy (NCBI): domain Eukaryota; kingdom Viridiplantae; phylum Streptophyta; class Magnoliopsida; order Malpighiales; family Euphorbiaceae; genus Excoecaria; species Excoecaria agallocha. The sequence continues at coordinate 38,091,940 of CM075814.1, forward strand.
TGCAAAAGAGGTCGTTTGGATTAAAAATTTTATTTCTTGATTAGGAGTGGTCCCAAGCATCCTAGATCCATTAGAAATTTTTTGTGACAACAACGGGGCCATCGCACAGACTAAGGAGCCCCGGTCATACCAGAAATCCAAACACATACTCAGGAGGTAACACCTGATCAGAGAAATCATTGATCGTGGGGACGTCGAGGTTAGCAAGATAGCAAGTGAAGACAATGTAGTAGATCCTTTGACGAAACAGTTACGTCCAAATCTGCACGAAGCTCATTTGAGAGCTTTCGGTCTTAGGGCTATGCCCAATTGGGACTAATGCTAGTGGAAGATTGTTAGTGTAAGCCCTAGCCCCAATGCATTGTAATAAAACACTTTGAATTAATAAAATGAGGCATTTGTTTTATCTTTTGTATTCTTGTGCATATCAATTGATAAAACTATCCAAGAATGTCGTTTCGATTTAAGTTATCATGTGTGAGGCACATGGTTGTAAGACCTTGAAACAAATGAGACTTCATTCTAAATATCCCTAGTAAGTCATTGTTATGGGAATAACAATGAATTAAGACTAGTATGCTCTCTCTGATATTATGAGTTCTTTCTTACGGATCATTAGGACAAGAGTGTCAATCAGAGATCATAGATACATGTTAAAGAACATGGTATCTGGATACGATCCGCTCATGAGAACACTACATGGTACAAGTCATAAGTGTTTCTCATATGCAAGTTTTATATCGGAGTTCTTAGACCTGAAATCTCTATAAAACTCTTTATGAATTACTGTGTGCTTTGACATACACCTAACGTGCTCGTAACAGAGTGACAAGTACGGGTATGATTGGGTATGCCTTGATTCATGTTAGAGAGCATGAGAGAAGTGAAGGGATTACCCCTCTCAATAAGAGAGAAAATATCATCGGCCACTTGATCAGTGAACTGAGAAGTGTATGGCCATACCGAGATGAAATAATGAGTAATCATTATTTATTTGAGAATTCAGTGTCACTGGAATATCAAGAAAGGAATTAATATATATAAGGATGACTAGTTCCATGCCTTACATTAATTATGATATTTATGGGTAAGGGACTATGCAAAATTGCATTAGGTCACTAAATGCTATTTGCATTTTCATTTAATTTGGAATGCTATAATATCTTGCTAGAGAATATATATAGCCTTTGAATTAATTCATTAATTCATTGCCAACATTAAATGGACCTATAGGATTGCACACAAAGCATTGGGCTTAAAATATTTAAATAAAGTATTGGACATTAATTTGGGCTTTTAATTAAAGTCAAATTAATGTGTGTAATGGGTTTTAAAATTGCTATTGGACCTTGGTCCATGAGAGAGAAAAATTCAGCCCATAAGGTTTAATTTTAATTAATTAATTATCTTGTATTAATTAAGTTAATTGAGTATTAAAGCCTAAAAGAATTTAAATTAAATTAAATCATTTAAATAATAGATGAAGTGGCCGAAATTCCAAGATGGAAATCAAGGAATTTCGGCACATGCTCACTAGTTATATTAAGTGATTTTATTTAGTTAAATGTCTTGTGTTTTATTTCAAATTTGAATTTTAAATTCAAAGGAGTTTAAATCAATATATATTACTTATTTTTAGGAAGTGATTGAAGTTGAATTAATTATCTTGTGATAGTAAAATTCAGATCAAACACTTGCCAAAAGATAAGGATATATATTAAAAGGAAATAAAACCCTAAAGGAGACTAATATTGTGGCGTGAAACCCTAAGTCCTTCTAGGTTTGGCGTGAACTCCTCTCTCTCTCTCTCTCTTAATTCTTTTGATCCAATTTTCACAAGGAGAAAGGATTGTTCCTCATTCTCTTGTGTTCTTGGGTAGTAATAGCAACCTAAACGAAGTACAAAATCAAATTTTGTAGCTTCAAACCATAGCCATTACACAATACCTTAAATGAGAGCTAGCAATCTCGATTTTAAGTTTACGGTGCAATTGTGTGTGTGAGAATAGAGGGAGTGGCGTAAAAGGCTGTTCCTTGGCATTGGTGATCAAGATCTAAGGCGGACAAAGTCATCTTAGTTGCTGGTCATCACCAAATTTAAGATTTAAAAGGCATCAAAAGTTGTAAGTTTCAAAAACCCTAAAATTGCATATTTCGATTCTCATCATGGAGTTGTTTGGCATGTATGATCATTTTTCGTTGTTTTTCGGCTACGTGATTGCCATGTTCATACCATGTCATATTCCTTCATGGACCAAGCAGGATAGGAGTGGCTGCAGTTATTACTTAATTTTGAGATTTTGGATAAAATGTTTTAGCTATGATAACTTGTACCAACTCTTCTTCTATACCAATAGGGGCTTCCTTGGACCATTTTTCACTCACAAGCATTGAGCTTTGTGCCAAAGTAAATCTCCAATTTTTATTTTTATGCATACTGATGAATAAGTTTCCTTTTCCTTCAGTTGGCTTCCTACCATTAGATACTGACAACTTGAATGTAATCAGAAAGTTGCAGCTGCTTCTGGAGACATGCGGAAAGCTCTATGTGTTTGCAGGTTAGCATTATTCCTTTTTCTCAGAAATGTAGTTTTAGTCATGATTCATTCAGTGTATGTCTGAATGATAACAATACCACCTTTTCAAGGTGGATGAATCTATAACATGATTGATTTTATTTTTAGGAGCTCAATTGAGATCCTAGAGGTAGAGCTGAATGAATCCAAAAGCAATATGAATTCAGATGCAGTGGAGAAAGAGTTGTCCCATCAGCAAGCAGCTCCAGCTTGTGATTTTTTTAAGAAGCAAGAAAACAACATTATAAGTGTTCCCTATCAGCGAATTAGCATAATTTTTTTTGTTTGGTTATTTGTACAAGTTATGAACGTGTTTATCTCCATGGAACACACATGTCCACTCTCTGGGCTGATAATCTAACTTGAAGAGATAAATTCTTGTTTAAAATGTATCCAGCACCAGTAGCTTGACTACTCTATCGAGCCTCTTGGCATGTATCAATGGATTTCATCCCATAATTTAAAGCACCCGCAGTTGTTTTGCCATAGCTAAGGTAGTTTAAGCTTCTTTAAATAAATAACGCCAAAACATTTGAGTTCATGCAATGACCTGAATGGAGCGGTTGTTATTGCTACTAGTCTTTGCTTAGCAAACTGGTTCTTTTTGTAGAAGTTTTTAACAGACTTTAAGTTTATTCTATTTAACTAGAGATCACTTTCTGCAAAAATCTAGATATTTTGGTTTTATAATGATCTCTAAAACGGATGTATTACAGGTGAGAATTGATCATATGGCTTCTGCTTTGTAAAAAGCATATAGATCACCTGTAGTGGACACCATTCAATCTCTTCCTCAGCATCAACAAGTAAGTTGTTATATATCCTTCCCTTTTCCCCTTCGGGAGTTCCTTTTGATGTTTGAGTGTCTGGAATCCTTTGTTCATATGATATATGTACTGCAGATTACTCTGTGCGCAGCTGTGAAGTTTTTTCGTGGAGGAAAGAAGGATACTACTGTTGGAGAGGTATGTTATATCATTCTAAATAATAAAACTCAAGTGCAAGAACTTAAGGCATTTGTTAATGGCAAGTATCTGACCTTGATGTATGGACACAGTTGAACAAATTTTACATGGATATATGCAAATCAACAATGATACCTCCAGTCGGAATTTCAGAATTTTTGAGCATGTGCAGAGTGCTAAATGACCAGGTAAATGAAGTAGCCCTAAAGTTTCTGTCTCTGCTCATGCATGAGTACGAAAATTAACCTTATTTTGAGATTAACCACCAATGAAACCAATAACTGAAGCATAATTCAACTTTCAGGGGATTTTGAAACTAGGTCAATCTCGTGATGACAAAACGAGAAGACTGACACTGAAAGTAGATGCAACAGACATTAATTTTTATTGCAGGTATAGCATTTTCAAGTAAATGCAAAGATTTAATCATTTTTCCTTCAGATTTTAACTTTGTTTCCTGTTGAATTGCATCTTTCTTCCAACAGGGCGTGCGTTTCTTTCGAAACTTTCTTCTATAATCCCTCTTTATACATACATACAAGGAGGCTACTACTTGACCCATCAATTCATGAGGAATTTACACGGTTAAAGGTTTGTGCATTAACTTCCTGATTGCATTTTTAAATATGCAGGTCTATCTTATTTGTATATACTTTTTAGTTTTTGCATTTACTGTACATGAATGTTATGTTTCTTGTAATATGATTAAACCATATATTTGCATTGATTTATGTACCTACAATAGCTAAGTTCTTGTATTAGTTAACCAGTCTATTTTTAATGGCAGGCCTTAGTTGCACTGGCAGAAGAAATTGCTCAATCTGGCATTACGCAAAGTTCAAGAAAGATAAATGGAAAATATATACAATCCCAACTGCTTTCACATTTAGAAGGTATGATAATAAAGGATAATTTCCACCTCCAATTAGATATTGGTTTGAATTCAATAGCCTCCTTTTAAAATCATTGTCCAAAGTTGCTGATTTAAATGTCCTTCACCTGTCTTTAAGACAGATAAATCCCATTATGGTTTTGCCTTAGAAAGTGCACTAAAGTCCCGCAGTCTAGATCCCTATGCAAATAAATAAATAAATAATATTATACAGCCTGATTAAAAAAAAGAGAAAATCTAAGGAATTCATGCTCTAGTTAACTTTTACACTTAGTAATCCTTCTATCACCATAGCTTTTGCTCATCCATGAAGGATTTGAATGCTTGGATTTTCATTGTACTGTAGTGTTTTGACAGGCTAATTTGTTAAATTGGTTTGAGATTCCGATCTGGTTGACCTATCCTCTTTTTTAATAGTATTAAAGGATGTTATGTGGTATTGATGGTAACTTTTGGGTTGTAATTCTAAGTTTGTTGGCTGATGTTAAAATCAGAATTCCTAGCAAGTCACATTTTTTAGGGCTTGTTGAGATGGTATGACAACATTTTCTGGTTATAACTGAGAGCCTGGGGCATAAAAATATGCTAGCTTATGAATGGGATTCAGTCTCCACACTCTATATCTCCACATGCTTGTACTATTTAACCTTTTTGCATGTTTAGTAATTAAAAGTAATGGCACTGCAGTTTTTTTTAGTGGATTTTTGAGCTTCTTATATAATAAATGTCCCTCCAAGAAGTATGATTTTTTTGCTAAAGAAATTGAGGGACTCAATTGTCAGAATAATTTTTATACATTTGTTAATTGTCATTCACTCTTTGAAATAAGCTTACCCATGAAGCATGGACTCCTGCTCCTGTTGCGATGGAAGGATTGCACTTTTATTAAGGTTTCTAGAACTAATCCATTTGCATTCTGAAAATATCTCATTTCATCAAAATAGATATAGTTGAATTAAAGTTAGTATCTATCTAAGCTACTTAAACCTTTTAAATGGTTTAAAGACTTGTTGGGAGGTTTTCTAATGCATGACTTGCTTAGATAATGGGCTGACCGAGCAAGTAGGTGATGCTGCATATTCTATCAGTAAAAGATATTCCAAGTTTGATTTCAGTGGAGCAATGGTGAGTTTGTTTATTTAGTTTGCACCTTGAATATGATTCCATTTCTTTAGCAAGAGTTCCATGTATTTCTTTTCTATTGTGATGGTGGGGTTTGAAAATGGACATCAGGGTAATGAAGTCAGAAGAAGATCAAAATTTTTACGGAGAAGAGGCAGGGAGTCATCCACTGCTTTCGATTCAACGTTAGTCATTCGTTCTTCTCTTTATTTTTTTTATTTTAAATACTCAGTACTTGTTAATGGGTTCTGTTATGGTTCATGGGTTTTTTTATTTTGCTCTAAATGTTTTATGAATTCTGTGAAAGAAATTAAAATTTACTTTGTTTGGCTGGAATTATATGTTTGTTAATTATAGGTTTATTTGGTTTTTCTTAATTTTTTTATAAATTCCGATTACCTGCTAATTAGAATATTTTCTTAAAAATATATAATATTTTTAGTGACGGAATAGTGAAGGTTAATTCCGTCGTAAATTTTTTTAGCAATAGGCAAATTTACCGACGGAAATATACTTACCGTTGTTAAATTTGCCTACGGTTTTGTAATTTCGTTGGAAATTTGCCTACGAAATAATTATTTCCGTCGGTACAATTGCCGACGGTCAATATAATTCCGTCGGTAATTTTGCCGACAAAAAAGATTTCCGTCGGCAAAAGTGCCTACAACCGGATCTACTTCGCCATTTTCCGTCGCTAAATTCCGTCGGCAATTTTATTTCCCTACCAAAATTCACTTAATTCCGTCGGGAATTTCCGTCGGTAAAGTGAATTTTTCTTTTAGTGAATCATTCACTAATTCTCTTTAAACCTGCTTAAGCATCCTCTTTAGCTAACTTATGCAAATCCAAATTTCAAAAAATTCGAGCTTAAGCTGGAAACTTTGTTCTTTTGTAGATTATCTTTAAATGGACATTACTTGATATAATTATGGATGAGACCGGTCTATGGGTAAAAAAATTAACCAGTCCATTAATATTGATTTTTCAAAATCATTAACCAAACTATTACATTCTGTTAACCAGTCTATTGATTTCGATTTTTTAATTTGGTTATCCAATATTTTTCGGTTAACCGTTAAAATTTATAACATAAAATTATATAAAAAAATAGATAAAGTTTAATTCAATTTCTAATGTGTAAAGTAATTTAATATAAAAATTATGAAACAAACATAATTTACTAGCCAAAATTCATATTTTATAAATTAATAGCTAATATTATAAAATACATTTGATATTTATTGAAAATTATTATTTTTGATTCTAAGTCAAATAAAATTTTGGATAATAATGTAATTAAATACTATTAAATAAAATATGAACACCAATATATGATAGAAAAACATATATCAAAGTTAATTTTATACTATATATAAATATTGCTATATAATTAAAGAAAATGATATAATATAAATTTATTTTAAAGTATTATATAAATTTTACAGGAAAATATAAAAATTTAAGGTGTAAAAATAAAAATATAATTTAAATATATTTTAAAATATTATTTTATGTAAATTTTAGAAAGAAATAGAGAAAAATCGATATATATATATATATATATATATATATATATGAATTGGTTAACTATGAACTAACGGTTAACCGGTACTTAAAAATTTAAACCGTAACTATTAATCAAAAATGTAAAAATTAAAAACAATAACCAAATCCATCGGATCGATTAACCATAAAAATCGATTCAATTTTGAATTTATTTTACGATTAATCATATTTTCGATTTTTTTTTCCTATTTTTTTCTCATCCCTATATATGGTCCATCTGCTCTGACCATCTCCTCAATGAATCCACGGAATCGCTTCAATTTTTGCCATCTTGCTCGTTACTAATAGAAAAGAGAATAGAAATGGAATTTTCATCGAGCAACTAAATAGAACCCCAATAAAAATCATTAAATTTTTTTTTATGGAAATTAATTGAGTATTATTAATTTGTTGAAATATATGGAAATTAATTTATAAAATTTGATGTTTAATAAATTTAGACAAGGTTCAACCAATATAAGTTGAAGAATTCAAATAATAAAACCCAATTTTTTTTTTCTATTAATTTGTTCCAGTCCTTGGCAAGTCTGAAAAGCTATTGATGGAATTAGCGAAATGTCACGTATATAATAGAATGTATAGGAAAATAATGCTAAAGACCATAGTATATAATAAAGCTAGGACACCAATACTCCTATACATAGCATAAAGTAGCAGTAAATCTTTTCTGTAATCATCTACTCGAGATTAACAAAAAGAATTATTTGACAGATTAATCCTAGAAAATGGAAATGATTCAATGGTAAAAACATGAATCTCTAAGAACATGGGGCTTGCCTAAATTGTTACCATGGAGAGTAATAGGACATCTGATTGGGTTATAAAATTTGGACTTGACCAATCTTCCCAAAATGTAGGCTCTTGATCTCACCACAAATGTGAGGTTAAGAGGAACTGCCACTTTCTCTATGTGCTCTTTAGCATTGGCAAGAAGGGGTATCCCTCCATACAAGGGCACCTGCTTGCCCTCCACCACTGTTATCACTGTCCTCTGCCTCTTCCTCGATTCTGAAAACTTCTTCATCTGCTTTTTATTTATTCATCCACAATTTTCATAAAAACAATGTCAATTTATTCATGCATAATATATATATTGATTAAAAGGTTAAAAGAATATAACGAGACAACATGTAAAGAGCTCAAGTTTATAACGTTGCAAGATACTGATATTTTTCAATTATGAAGTACATATCTACAAATAAAATATATGACTAAAATATTACTCTAATCAACTATATTATTCCTTTTTATATTCTATTTTAATGCCATTATTAATTTTTTTATTAATTCACCACTATCAATTTTCATAATGATAAAGGTAAATTGAAGAAAGCAAATTAATTATTTTTAAGTGAAAAAAAGCTAATTATTCTCTACTATATCACTCAACTATTAAGTTTTTCTCCATTAAATTCGTGTTCGTCCCAATTTAAATTTAACAAAATTTTTCTCATAACGAGAAGAAGAGGATATTGAATTTGTTGATGTACATTAACAAAAGGTACCGACTTAGGGAAATGAATCCTATAAATATCTCTATATTTTGTGAGTAGGTCCACATGCATAAATAATTGAGAATAATGCATGATGTAATCTGTAAATGCATGCATATGTAGTTGTGTCATTTACAACATTGGAACAGCATCATTATTGCTTCTGTCTGAACGCCCTACACAACATCCAAACAAGTCTCGCAAACAAGCTTTCATGCCACAAATTACTGCCTATTCTCCGTTACAACGGACTCTCCTCTTTATTTTTCATTTTCATTTATTCACAAATGAATATTTACTTAAAAAGTAGTATAATATATTTGAATATATTAATTAAATTTTTAAATACAATTAATAAATATATTATTTTTAAAAAAACAAATTTAACATAATAAATATATTCCTTAACCTGTGTGCTATAAAAGGAAAGCGGACTTATGGATGGAATAAATATGTTACAAATTTTTTATGAATTATTACCACGTACCAAAAAAACATATGCCAACTCCACATTTGAAATACCTCGAAACACATCATCAGAGTTTTGATCAATTACAAGGACCTTCTAATTTAAAGGCCTTAATTTTATGTTTTTATGGTCCACAAAAGAAATTTTCTTTTTTGCACACATGACAGAGTAAATACCAATATTAGCAAAACCGTTATTAATACTAAGAAATTCTAGCTGTAAGAAATATGGTCCAACACCAACCTAATAATTTTTTAAGTATAACTGTCTTTTGCCCTTAAAATTCAAAATTCGTCTTTTCAAATTATTTAATAACAAACGTTGATTAAAAAATTAAAAAAATAGAATAAAATCCCATCCCCTCACTCAGTTTAAAGATAATAATTATATGAATATTCTGACGAAAAATGACATTCATCTTCAATTTTAATTTTTAATGGCCAATACGGCCCACATGCCAATGCAGTAATTAACTCCTTTGAGGTATATGTATCCTAATACTACTACGACTACTATTCAACCAAATTTATAACTAGTGGGGTCCACTTCAATTGAGACTAGACTATACGATTGCAGAGCAGTCTCTGCAGTCTTTAGCAGGCACTCCAATAAAGCTACCCAATAGAATCCAATTTCTAACCCTATGGCCCACCTTTCATGGTAACCCTATCCATCAATCTATTTGTAATGCAACTTTTCAGTCTTGACCTTAGCTTTAGCAGTGCAAATCTCAAATTTACCCTTAATTTCGCTCGTTAATCCGAAGTACAGAACACATTTTGTGCTTAACAACAACACCACCACCATCATCAGCTTACCTGCCCAGATGCGATTTTGAGCTGGTAATAATGAAGTTCAAGAGGAGTAGAGGTGACATGGACGGCGAAAAATGTGGCTGGATTTCTGTAGTGGATCTTGACCGTTGAATTTATAGATAGCATATCTGTTGCCACTCCTGACTCATCATTCCCGGCTTGAACATTAAAGTTCTCGAACACTATGTTCTGCTTTAATCAAAGATTTTGAAAAATTAAAAATAAATTTAATCCAATTCCAAAACATGATAAGAACAATCGATTTCGACACTTTACAAGTAAAAGTAAAATGGAAGCTACCTTAACAAAGATTTGCGGCTTGTAGGCCTTGCTAGCCCCCCACAAAATCAAACAAAAGCTGGTGAAGAGCAAAACAAAGATCAAAAGGCCACACAAATACAACCTAAAATTACGAGCAGAATCGTGATCAGCACCCTCTATATCATCATCTTCGCCATCATCTTGATTAATCTGAACATGCTTCCAGGCAGAAAGGCTTCTTGGGTTCTTAAGAGAGGCTGAGAATCGAGAAGTCGAAGACTCCCGAGAGTGATGAATTGGTGAACAATGGTAATAGTGGTGAGCAGGCGAACCAGTTGGGCTTGACCCGTATGACATCTTTTCCACATCATGATTTGAAGGGCTTTGAACGTAGTACACCGGCCGCCGTGGGGGTGACCGTGGCGGCCATGAAGTGTCGACACTGGTGCCTTCGGAATCTGTTTTGGTGTGCATGATATTTGAGTTGATTTTGATATTGGCTTTGTGGGTTTAAAGAATGAGAATGCGATTGGCAAGAAAGGAAGGACAGGTAAAGCGGAGAAGAAAACAACAAAACACAGATAAGAAACTATTCAAGAGAGGTTTTAGAATCACGAGACACGGTAATACTAATTGTTGTGATATCAATGGGGTTCGCTTTGTTGAAAAACTGAGAGCATAATAATTAAAAATTCTAAAAATTTATTTTCAACCATAAAATAATTAAAAGACAGCAGCGTGCGTATTGTGGAAAGCCATTTAGTATATGCACAATAAATACACGCGTTACCATTTGTCTATTATTCTTCGGACTTTTATAAATTTTTTTGCTTTTTTTTTTTCAACAGTGGTTCAGGAAATTAAAAACCGTACCGTAAGTGCATTTGGCAAGTAACGGAATGTCTGATGAATCCGAAAAGCAATCAATTTAAATTTAATTTTAGTTGTATAGATTCTGCTGAGGAATCACTTTGAATTTAATTTTTGTTATGCTTATTGATTTCGTCAGATACGGATAAGTTAGATTTTAATTTAAAATTAAACTGAAAGAATACATCATACCGTCCAATTTTTGGGAAAACGAAACAGCAGCACATGAAACCTGCAATTTCTCTTCCATAATATTGTCTATTAAAAATGATGCCATTGCCATCTTCCATTTGTGTCTTTTATCTCTTCTGCGTTAAAATTCTGTACTAGCGGTCCCCAATATGGAAGATGGGTTTTATTTTCTCCGACATGATTTTAAGAGCGCATATCAATGCGTTGCTCTTTTTAATAGACTCGTGATGAGAGTACAGGTAATTAGACATCTATATTATCCCGTTGAAGATGCGGTTAAAGTAACGCAAAAATTTAAATGAAAAAAATTAACTTAAATAAAAAGCAATGTTTTCAAAATTGAACTAATATTAAATTGGCTGTACAAGGGGCTTTATAATTATAAGATTTGTTTTGGGATGGTAAGTATGGTCACCTAAACAATCAATGCCCTCGAGAGTGCAATAAGGAGGCTAGTGAGCGTAATGAGGAGACCTTGAATGGCAGGAGTGCTAATGAAGTGATGAATACCGAGCGCCTCGAGGATAGGGAGATCCCTGGTTCTAACTTCAGGCCTTGGATAGTAGTACAAAGAAGAGGACAGCGGATATCGGACAACAATGGTGCGAAAGGTAGGGGTTCTGTAGCTATCCCACATAAATCTGTGGGGTTTAGGTTTGCGGCTCTGGATCAGCTGAATGATAATGCGGAGATCCAAGTGGAACGGGAGGGAAAAGAGACTGGTAGACAAGAGCCGAGACATGTTGGAGGAAGTGACATAATGAAGCTGTATGGAGTAGGAGGAAAGATATACAACAGTGGTAGGAATATGAGTGATGAACATGTTTTGGTTTATGAGAATGTTCTGTATAGAAGGAATAGTGGTGACTTAATGTAGGAAGATAATGTGGTAGATGCGGAGGCTAGTAACCTAGGGACTGAAGCGATGGTTTTACAGAGTAGTAAGATAGGGAAGGAGAATAGGGATATAAACAAAAAGAGTCAGTATAATGGGGATACCTCTTCGAAAACCAACCCTATCAGGTTGGATGAGTTGAATACATCTCGGCAAGATATCAATTTGGAGTCGTCAGTGTTGGATCCGAATACCCATATGGCGATAATAGTTCCTCATCCTAAGTTTGATCAACCCAGTAGTAATTCTTTGATGAAGGATAGAGTTTTGCACCGGGGATAAAGATTAAGGGATTGAGCCGTGGTGGGAGTCGCCCCCCCAGACAAAGGCAAATTGAAGAGCATTAGAGAATCCTCGCTTGTCAAAGCTCAGAGGAGAAGTAAAAAGGCCATGGCTTCACTCAATGATGCTTCAGTTTATTGGAAGGCTTGGTTGACATGGGTAACACACTTCAAGTAGAGGGTTTGCCTTATGGATCAGGAAGTAGCAAGTCTGCTGTTGATTACGGTTAGTAATGATTGTCTACCTTAGTGAGTGTTTGGTGTTCTCTCTTTACTTTGTTAAAGTTATTTTATTGGGTTTAAAATTTATGTCTTGGAACTGTCAAGGGGCTAGTTCTAATGAGTTTGTGGTGTATGAAAGTAATCTAATTTAGATGTATAAAGTTTCGGTATTAGGTTTGCTGGAAACTAGAGTTAGTGGGATTTTAGCAGATAAAGTGGTCAAAAGGCTAAGTTTTACTCATTCGTTTTTAGCGGAGGCTACAGGTTTTATAGGGGGTATTTGGGTGCTTTGATCTTAAAACAATGATATTATTTTTGATAAGTTCTCTTATCAATTTATCCATGTGAAAGTCCTTAGTGCAGAAAGGCCAGACTTCCTTGTAACGGCTGTATATGGGGATTTGGTGTTTTCACGTAGGAAGCTTCTATGGGATGGGTTGAAAGAGCTCTCCCGTGATATCTCTAATCCTTGGATTCTTTTAGGAGACTTTAATGCGTTCTTATTTTATCATGAGAAGTCGAGGGGTTCTAGATGGGGTAGCAAGCCTTGTTTGCAATTTGCTAAGTTTATCAATTCTTTGCTCGTTGTCTAACATGGGTTTTTCAGGACCCAAATATACGCGGTGTAGGGGATTAGTCATGGAGAGCATTCGGATCATAGACTAATCTCACTCTTATTGGTGGATAATTTGGGTGGGATTGACTTTAAACCATTTTGGTTTAGTGCAATTTGGGTTCTTCATAAAGAATTCAAGGAGTTTGTGGCTCTGCAAATTGGAGAAGGGAGGATAATATCATGGAAACTATTAAGATTTTTTTTGATAAAGCTACTATTTGGCGCAAGAACACTTTTGGCTCCATCTCTTATCGTAAAAAGCACAATCTTTCAAGGCTAGGGGGATAGATAGATACCTTGGACAGGTACATTTTGATTTTCTGGTGAAATTAGGTCAAGATCTAAGGATGAAACTTAATCAAATTCTCCTTGAGAGGAGGTGTACTGGAAACAAAAATCTAAGTCACAATTGTTGTTGGCAGGTGATAAGAACATCTTTCTTTCATCAGAAAGTGAGATTTAGGATGAAAAAAATTTTATTCATGGTCTTCTTATGGACAATGGTAATTGGTGTTTTGATCAAGATATTTTGAAGGCTCACGTGGTGGAATTCTATAGCCATCTTTATTCTGAAAATACCATTGCTGCTCCATTAGTGGCAAGTTTTCGCTGTTGTTTTAGAGTATAAGGGAGCATATAGTTAAACCATTAGAGATGATGGAGGTTCATGAAGCTTTGTTTAGCATGAAGCTGCCGTAAGTGCCTGGAATTGATGGTTTAATTTCGCTATTTTTCCAAAAGTATTGGGAATCTATTAAAGATTCACTGTTTGATTTTGTTAGCTGGGCTCTTAGAGGAGAGGTGATTGATCAGTGGCTTTGTACTGCAATAATTTGTCTCATCCCTAAGAAAAATAGGCCTAAGCTTGTCAATAACTTTAAAACCATAAGTTTGCTCCCCGTGGTGTACAAGATACTTATGAAATAATTACGAATTGCATTAAGCCTTGTTTAAACTTTCTTGTGGGTTCTCATCAATCAAGTTTTATCCCGAGTCATCATATTATTAATAATATCTTTATTGTTCAAGAGGTGGCTCACTCAATGCGGATTCAGAAAGGAAGAAAAGGTTGGGCAATGGTTAAAATTGATTTGTAGAAAGCATATGATAGACTGCATTGGGATTTTATTCTGGATACATTGATGGATGCTAGGTTTCCGAATGAAATCTGTAATATGTTGTATTCGTGTTGGAAAAACAACAGTTCTATTATTTCTTAGAATGGAGGTCTCATTGATAAGTTCTTTCCTTCTAGAGGAATCCTTCAAGGTGATCCATTGTCCCCTTATATTTTCATCCTCTGTATAGAGAGACTTTCTTATGGAATCCATAAAGCGGTAGATGATGAGATTTGGAAGCCTATACACTTCGATAAGGGTGGACCATGCCTCTCTCATCTCTTCTTCACTGACAATTTGGTTTTGTTTATGGAACCTTTGGTTGAGCAGATAGATGTGGTTTATGGGGTTCTATACGACTTCTGTGCTTGCTCGGGTTAGATGGTTAATAAAGGCAAGTTGGCTTTGTCCATTTCTAGAAATGTAAGCCATGATTTAGCCATAGAGCTTAAAAATTGATTTGGTTTTCAGTTTACTGATGATATTGGGCAGTATCTGGGAATGCCCATTCTTTATGATCGCTCTAGCAAGTTAACTTACAGTTATTTTATTGATAAGGTTCAAGCTAAACTAGCTAATTGGAAGGCTTCCTCTCTTGCCATGGCTGGGCGCATAACTCTTGTAAAATTGGTTCTCCTCTCTATCCCTATCTATGCCATTCAAACTGTTATCCTTCCTGTTTCTATTTGTGATAAAATTAATAGAGGGGCTATATAGAGATTTTATTTGGGGTACTTCGAATGAAAGTAGGAAAGTCCACTTAATTAAATGGGATAACATTTGTAAATCGCAGGAGCTTGGAGGCGCAAGCATTAAGAAGTTAAAGTACTATAATGATGCTTTCCTTCTTAAAATCTTATAGAGACTAATTTACCATGGTGAAACTCTTTGGGCAAGGGTGCTTAAAGCTAAATATCGGGTTAATGGTAGGTGCTGGCCTATAAACTTACCCACTGGTGCTACGTCCTTTTTGTGGCATCATATGTAGCATCTTTGGCCTGATTTTTGAGCTAATACCTGCTGGGCTATGTCTAATGGGAAGTCAATTTCATTCTGGTACGATCATTGGTCGAAAGCTAGACCTCTCTACGCCTATGTCCCTCTGGAAGTTAAAAGCATGTGTGAGTGGCAAAATGTTTCCCATTATGCTAATCGGGATATGTTCGTTAAAGAGGAAGGGTAAATCTGGGAGCTATTATCGAAGCTTATTAGTGAGCAAATTTTTACTTTAATTAATTACTCTCTTCCGCCTGGTGATGATTTGGGAGAGGATAATATTATTTGGCTGCCGTCAGCTTCAAGGATGTTCTCTATGGACTCTGCTTATGAGCTGTTGACTTATATGGTGAGGTCAGATAATGAGAAGAAGTGGCAGCTGTGTTGGGATTGGTAAGGCCCTCATCGTATAAAAGTCTTTTTTTTGGATGGCTATGTGGAATCGACTCTTAACTAATGAAGAACGGTATAGAAGACATCTGACTTCGGTTAATCTCTATCCCATTTGTAATATAGAGGCTGAAAAGGTCTTACATGTTTTGAGGGATTGGCCTCCGTTGAAGAATTTATGGTCGGAGTTGTTAAATCGGTCCTCTATTCAGCAATTCTTTAACTATAACATCAGATGTTGGTTTAAAGATAATTTTTCTTGCATTCAGGGAAGGGGGAACATCAGTTAAAGTCTGTTATTTGGGTATACATGCTGGTATGTTTAGAAGTGGATAAATGAGAGGGTGTTCATCGAAAAAATATTTCCTTTATCTGTTAAAAAATAAGTGATTTATTCTTCTATCTTGGCTTTCATTGATGCTAAAGGGGCAATGGATGAGGCAAATCGTATTCTTGACAATAAGCATGAGACTTTAGTTAGATGGAACTTGTTTAACAGGGATGGGTAGTGCTAAATATCGATGGATCATACTGGTATGATATTCATCAAGTTGCTTATGGTGGGGTATTTCGAGATTACATGGGGCGTTGGCTAGGTGGTTTTTCGACCTATGTTAATGGAGAAAATGCTTATATTGCAGAGACTTGGGGCATTCTTCTGGGCTTGCAGGAGGCATAGAGGAAAGGCTGGAGAATGTTAGCTATCCAGATTGACAATAAGAGTGTTGTTTCAGTGCTTAACTTTGGTATTAATTTAGATATCCTCCCAGCTTATAATTTTGTTCTCAGTCGAATCCAGGAGCTTTTGAGTAGGGATTGGCAAGTGGTTATTAGTCACACTTATAGAGAAGGTAATAGAGCTGCAAATTTCATGGCAAATTGGACCTTCAACCACGATTACCGGTTTATTTGACACTCTTCCTACCCTCAAGAGATGAGAAGTATTCTTTATTCTGATGCTAAGGGAAATGCTTTTCACTAGGATGTAACTATCTTCTTCTTCTTAAAAAAACCATAATAACCAAACATAAATTATAGATAGTAACTTAATCATATAACAAACACAATGCAAAGCAATAGAACTAAATAAACATCCCAATCAAATAAAGTAAGAGTTAAAAAGCAATAAAATAAACCTATTTAAAATTATTACAGAAGTAAATCATCCCAAAGAAAAGATAATATGTAAGAAAAAACTAAATATCATACATAAAGTGAGCTATTAATTAGTTTGGGAACGTTGGTTCCCTCAAACATATTTACAAAAAGAATGCTTTATTACATTGTGTGGATTTTTTTGATTGAAATTGGACATTGGTCCATGTTTTGTAAAAAAATCCCAATTGATTTAATAAAAAATATTTTTAGTGCTTTTTATCTTATCATACACAAAATTTCTTTTTTACTAATTAGTACAATTCCAGAAAATAATACATCTCAAAATAAAAAAAAAACAAATAATGACATGGAGAAATTAAATTATAGAAAAAATAAAATAAATAATTAAAATGAGATAACTGATAAAATTGGGGAACGAAGGGGGTGACCAACTCGAGAGCATGACTTCCCATGCAAAAACACAAACTCTTCAAAAGCCATGAAGGCACCAATTATTAAAAAAACACATAAAAGATGATTCATTAGTATTCACATGATAACATAATAAAATAATTACAGATTTAATTATACAAAATAATTTCAAGTATAGAAACATGTTGCACAATACTGGAATCATGTCAAATAATGCATACATATGATAAGAAACAAATAATTGGTATAAAAGACGTAAAAAATACAAAATAAATGTAAAAATGCTCACAAATATATCCAGGGACGGACTAAAGAAGGTGAGGGATGGACTAGAGGAGGCCAAAGCCTGAGGACGTCCCATCTGTCGAGTGATAGATGGTCATCTGTCAAATTATCCTCTAGTTTGTTACCACTAGACAGAACTAGAAAGTGCAGAACCATGGCAAAAATGTAGAAAATTATGTAAAAAATACTCCTAGCCCGAAACATACATTTTTATGGTCTAAATCATACCAAAACATGTTATAACAATAAATCGCATGTGAAATACATATAAAACATGCATTTACATAATTAAGAGAACTAAAAATCAAGCTTTAAATATACAACAATGGAGGAGGCCGCATTCAATACACCATTAACATGCCAATTTAGTTTTAATTAAAACATCTCGAATTAATGTGCATATCATTCAAACGAGGGAACAAGTAAAGCATGCCAATGCATATCAAAAAATCACATAATTATATCAATTGAATTAAAGAGAGAGAAAGAATGAATGAGCCTAGAATATTACCCTCATGAAATATTTTGACTCTATGGTGATTATAGTCCAGGTCTCTTGCTCCAATTTGTGATCCATATTTTTAAGAATAAAATTTGAAATTCATTTGTATGTGGTGTGTGTTTTTAATAAGAATTGTTAGAGTGTAAGGTTAGAAAGAGAAAAACTATTCTTCTTATCAAATGGTGGCTCTTTAAGAAAATATGATTTCCCCCCAAAGAAAACCATGGAATTAAGGTTTTATATCTAAGAAAGAGTTTGAGTTGAAATCTAACTCAAATCTCTTCAAATTTGGAGATAAAACTCTGTAACTCAGAGAGAAAAATCCTTAAGAGATAAAATTTGCCATTTTAAAAATCCAAAAATGTGAGAAGGGACAGGCGTCCCTTAATGAGGGGCCACTGTCCCTCATTACTAAACCCTAGGTTTTCTTAAAATATCCTCTTGATGGACCACTTAGGAGAGAGGGACCTACAAACAGGCATCCCTCAGGTGACAGACAACTGTCTGTCACTATTGGAAGTCAAAATCGAGATTTTTATGCATATTTTGGAAATATTTGAAAAACCATAAAAAATCTTTGAGAAAAAGTGATAACTTCAAGATCAGAGCTTCAAGATTCGAACCTGTTGTTAGTAATATTCTATTTTCTTATAATCGAATAATCCTAATCTAGATTGTATCGGGTCATGGTGTCTATACAATGGATTCAATCTATTCTGTAATGCCCCTCATTATATCCCGGGAGAATTTGCACTAATTGATTGTTAGTGTCTATGTTTAATTAAGTGTAATTGTGTAGAGAATGATCTAATTGATAAGTTAAAGGGTAAGTTTTGGATATTAGTAGAAATAAGAGGAATTAAGGGGCCCAATAGTAAGATTTACTTTTATGTGATATTTGGGCCAATTAAAGAGAAAAGAGAGGGAGATATTTTGGTGAAGGATGGCCGGCCTGTAACACCCTTGCTGACAGTCTAACCGAAACAAGTGATAAGTTGGAAAATTTTTTTTTTCCTACGGACTATTTGTCAGATACTGGTCATTGACCCTTTGAGGAGCAATGCACTGAGTAACAATTCCAAAATCAGCAAGATTTTCTTTTGAATCTTAACTATTCCATCAACTCCAAGCTTGTTCAAAAAGGAATTACTTATAACTTAAGTAAGCCGATAAACTATAATTGTCCAAATGACTTATTACCAAATAAAAATCCGGCAATATAACGTCTAAAAACTTATCTAATCCACCTGAAAATAATCAGACAATATCCTCAGCCCATCAGGGGCACATCAAAACAAAATAATTTCATCATGCATCTCACAAATCCATTCTTATTATTAATCACATTCCTCAGATAAGTCAATATTACAAATTACACTTTTACTTTACTATAACATTCCAAAGTAAGGAACAATATACATTAAAATCATCTCGTTATAGCTGTAACCCTGATGGAGATCTGCCCATACTAAATCCTCCTTCTGATGGTTGAGCCATAAACCTACACGGATAACAAAACCCGTGCTAAGCTATAAAGCTTAGTAGGGAACAACAAATATTTTATAGAAGAAATCTCCTATAAAGATCAACAATTACTTTATATATATATTTATTTATTGTGCTGATAGTATGCAAAGTTTGGATAATTCTTACAACCTTACCAGTTACCTTATTAAAAACCATTTCTTCATTATTCACATAGCTATTACCAATGCACATGTTAGTTTCACTTTTACTTTCTTATAAATCAATATTAAATCGTTCAATCACACATACAAGTGAATTATCACATATCAATTTCTCAAAGTCAAGCAAAACATATAACCATACCTAAAAGCATTTCCATGCACAACTCGTAGTGTATATCTTATAAATTCAGTTATAACTAATCTTCCAAAAACACATCGGTGTCCATATACATATACAAATGTAATTAAACCACCATCCATAGATGTACCATATTCAAGAAAAACATCAGAAAGCACGTAAGAAATGATTTAAAATATTAAATAAAGGTTAATTTATCACATGGCCTCTATTTATCAAAAAGATACAATGCTAAGAAACATTTTCACAGAGTTAAAACCTAATCGAAATTTCATATGCATACCATTGCAAATTCCAAATACAAATGAGATACAAGATATGCACTGGTAGTTTAGATTTCTTATACTATATTGAAATTAGCCTGCCTAAGTTCTAAAAGTGGATAACGGGATCAGAGGATATCCGAAGATATCAAACAGAGGATATCCGAAGATATCAAACAGAGGATATCCGAAGATATCAAACAGAGGATATCCGAAGATATCAAACAGAGGATCCCTATGGGATCAAACAATGGTCCAATCAGGACAATAAGAAGTCCACGAAAGACTAAGACCCAAACAGGGTCAACAGAAGCAGTTGCAATATCCCTATAGGCGCCTATTCAATCCACGACTGAACTAAGACTGTAGCCTAACAGATACATAACTTCATTTCCAAAAGCTTTAAATATCATTTAGGCACAACATGGCCTGACAACCAATATCGATATATATGTATACACATAATAAAATCAAATTTCCAGAAGCATTTAGTCAATTCTAAATCTTGCCAATACAAGGTTAAAATATCGAATCAAGCACAAAATGCATTCAAATTACTACTTTCATGAACATGAAATCATATATAATCTTATCACATCCACTATGAGTGTCTAAAACGGCACATAAACACAGTCATTTCAGAGAGACATACCTGCATGGTTCCTTATAGCCATCTCACCTGCTCTATTGTACTCAATTTAATCCCAACATATATATTCAACCAATACATCAAATACATATATTCAGTTACAAATCTGATATCAATATCTACCTACACCATTTCAAATCATTTTAGCGCCTATAGATGCATATAAGTTCAATGTCATAATCACATATCTAAATACATAATCTTAAAACACCAATATGTTAAAGCAAACACGTGTAAGTACATAACATTTAATCGTTGATTTTCTCATAATACCATTAGAGCGTAAACATAAAACTATGTCTACTCCATTTATAATAATGATATTCATTTTTGTTAATCAAGTATCAAACAAAGATTCATAAAGAAACGAGTATTTTTCAGTATTCTTCAATTCATTATACTTTAAGGTATCTCCATTCTGTACATATTTGTATCACATTTATACTAATAGCCTACTACTATACTAATTACATTCTCACTTGTTTTGTATTATGACCTTATAATCTTCAATTATCGTCTATTAACTTCCAACTAATCATCTTTTTACTCTATAATGATCTCTTACGTGTCAAATAACTTTTTGTTTTTGTTTAATTCCTTAGCAAATTGCATCATAAAAGATAATAGCATATAAGAAGTTAAAATACTTCCTAACCCGATATTTATACAAATTTTACAGTAAGAAATGTAAATAAAACTTTACTTAGCTTTAACTATCTCCAAAGAGTAACCTTTTTGTGTTTGTCTTTTGACTTGATCAATTACTGATGTATTAGGACTTTAACCGTCCTATTCTAGTCACCTGTCTTTTACTAAATGAACAAGTACGAAATGATGGCAACTACGACTATTGAGCATAACCTCTTCTTATTACAACGACATATTACTTTATTATCATGTTATCAAACCATATATCATTATGCCATTACATATTGTCTTAACATCTATACATACATATAAGTTCAACATCATAACTACCTATCTAGAAGCATAATCTGACAACACATATATATTTAAACCAACAGGTAAAACTACATAGAGTTTAGCTATCATTATTCTCATGATATCAAAAGTTTATTTTATAATCTATTAGATCATATTAATTACTAAGTTACTTAACAATAGTTATTCCATGCAAGTTCTCTCATCATCATAACTTTTAATTGAAATTCTACTCAAATCACATCTTAAGCTCACTATCAATTATTATCTTCAAGCTCTATCAATAACTTTTACATGCCTTAAGCATTTATATATAATTCCTGTGACACTTGTACAATAAGTTCAATCATTCATGATAACAAGAAATGAATCAATTACTCGGCAAATTTGCAATTTCTTCCATTAAGTTTTCTATTCATTTCTCATCTCAAGCATATTTTAATTTTACATATCCTTAAGCCTTGAAATCAATCTATTTAAGCCATTAAAACTCAAATCAGATTAAGCTCAAGCTCTATCTCGCCTAGTTCAACCTAACTATGTGCACTTAACTATTACACTTTCAAAACTATTTTCTCACTAACATTATGATTCATTTACCTTTACAGTTTATCATTTTCTTATATAAGTCCAATATATGCAAAGCGAATATCAATCATAACAATTAACCAAACTTACTTCAACATTATACGAGAAATCAAATTCTTAGTCTAATTCCTATACTCTGTTAACATAATCACTTAAGACAAACGTTTACACATACAATCAGTTTCCAAGTTAACTTAACTAAATTTTCACAAAGAAAATTTCAGTATCCCATACCGTAAGTCGAAGACCAGAACGCCCTCTCCAAACTGCCTCACCGGAGCTTCACCGGAGCCTTGCTGGAGACTCGCCGAAGAGACATCGAAGCCTCTCACCTGAAGCCAGAATCGTCGGTAGCCTCCCGGTAGTCTTCACGCGCCTCAAGGTATCGAGGTTTGGTCGGAAAACCGCTTGGAACCGCCGGCTTCCACAAGCTCCGATCTACATTTCGCCGGCGAGTGGGGACGATCGGCGGCCACCGAAGGAACCGCCGCTGCCTTGGGATCCCACCGGTGCTATAAGCTCCTTCAACGGCCGTCACGATCCATCGAAAAAAAGAGAAAGAAGCTACGGTGGCGATGGGGGAAAACTCGGAAGAAGAAGAACACAGACACCGCCGGAGGGAAGGGATGGCGAGGAGGCGGTGGCAGCCGCGCCGATCGTCGATGCAGGCGCCGTTGATCGGCGGCAGCGCCTCCCTCCTCCCGCACCTTCTCTTCCCGCTCCCTCTTTCCCGATCCTCACTCTTCTCTTCTTTCTTTTTTTTTTCTTCTTATTTCTTTTTAACCACACACACACAATTCTTCTTTTATTTTTACCCCACCATTTCTCTTTTCTTTCTTCTTTAAATCTCAACCACACATTTCTTCTTCTTTTAATCCTTTTAGTGTTAATTTTCATAATTGATCCTTGCAAATTAACTAATAATAAATCCGAATTTTTGGGGCATTACACGGCCAAACAAGGGTCTTCCTTCTCCGTCTTCATCTTCTCTTAACCTCTAAACTCCCTCTCAAATTCTCTCTCTAAAAGTCTTGGGTTTTGGTAAAAAGGGGAAGAAAGATTTACTTGGTTTTGGTTTAAGGTAACCTTGTTTCTTCTTTAATATGTGTTGTTCATTAAATAGCTTAAGAAGTGTTCATGGAAGTGTCTTCTTTTATAGAAGGAGAATCAAGCAAGAAGAAAGGGAAGGAGACTCTCCAAGGTTGAAGAAAGAGTTGGAGCTTAAGCAAGGTATGGGAACTTGTGTAATTATATGTGTGTATGCTTGAGGTGTTAACATGAGAAGTATCTTCACTACTTCTATTATGTGTTTTATGGATGATCTTAAGCTTGGAGGTGGTTTAGAGATGAAATTTACAAGTTTTGTTGAGAAATATGGAAAGTTGTTTTAAGGATCATATGAGCAGTTTGTAATCTTTTGGGTATATCTTGAGTTATAGGTATTAAAATGAAGAAATTCTAGTTGGTATAGAAATTAGACAAGTATATCTTGATTTTGTCTGAAGAACCGGGAACTGATTTTCACTGTATGATAGTGAAAATCGGTATTGAAATCCGATCATGGTTGTTACCCGGTTCATATGAGCAGTCTATGGTTTTTCTTGCATATCTGGAGATTTACAGGTACTATGAAGATGATTTTTAGTGTTTTGAAAACTAAAAATATAGGCCTAAAACTTTGTAGAGATAGTGTTTTCAGAAAAAAGCCATTTGGTATGTTGAAATTGAGATGCAATTTGAGTTTTGAAAGTAACTTACAAGATTTTTGGGCAATGAGCATTGAAGCTTTTGAACCGTCACTTTGTGTCGTGAGCACGACATTAAACCATTGCTTTGTGTCACGAGCGCGACTTATGTCGCGAGCGTGATATCAAGGAATGTTCATATAAGCCATTGCTTACTGTCGTGAACGCGATTAATACCGCGGACGCGACAAGTATCGCGAACGCGACTATCGCCGCGAGCGCGACAATAAGCATTTGTTTCCTATTTTTTTTTATTTATTTACATTTTTCTCTTTTTCCATTATAATAAGCTACGCCCGAATGTATTACTTTAAAGATTGAACATGTATGCT
The DNA here is from genome assembly GCA_037975025.1 of Excoecaria agallocha. Lineage (NCBI taxonomy): Eukaryota > Viridiplantae > Streptophyta > Magnoliopsida > Malpighiales > Euphorbiaceae > Excoecaria > Excoecaria agallocha. Next base: position 38,116,342 of record CM075814.1, read on the forward strand.
ATAGTATTATCATTGTTGATGCATACACTTGCATTTTTATGAATAGTTCTTATGTTTATGTATCCATATATATATTTTTATATCATCGAAGTAATATGTTATTGGATTAAAGTATACTATCCTAATTATAATGCATATTTATATGAGTGGTCTTTCTAGATGATAAATATGATAACTCAATCCCAAAATCGATAGAATGATATATGAATTGAATAATGCCTGAACTAAAAGTTGGTTATGGATAGATAGGCATGCCTATAGGGTTACAGTCGTAACTGCTATAGTCTGACTCTTATGAGTCCATAGTTTATCTCTAAATGAGACCACAGTGCTGACCCAAATGGGTCCACAGATTTAATACCTTCGAGTATTTATAGATTTGATACCTTATGGTATCCACATGACTCGTTATCCATACCCACAGAAAAAAGAAATTAAACAAGCAAATTTATAAGATGAATAATATGCATATACAGTTTACAATCTTTCATTGTAAGATTTAATGAGATAGTTATTCCTTCCAATATTGCTTTTTGTTTATTCATTATTAATTTATTATTTACTACTAAAGTATATACAATTTATTTTATACTATTGTTGCATGCTGGGTGATAACCACTGTGAGTGACTATCAACATATTAGTTTGTTCCCCACTAAGCTTTATAGCTTAGCACGGGTGTTTATCCGTGTAGGTTCGCAGGTTAGACCGTTTGCCTAGGGACAAAGCCAACAGCCTCCAATGCCAACATCAGAATATAAAGATCTTCTTGATGTATGAGCTTAATTTTGTGTATTTTTTTTGGTTAAATAATGATATATTTCGCATTAAAGTCATGTAATTATTAAGTTATGTAAATAATAACTAATAGCATGTTAAAGTATCACCCTCAATCTTATATGATTTGTATAGTATGAATGTATGTACACTCATATATGCATCTTAATAGAGAACTCACAGGACTTACAGGATTAATAAATGTAAATTAGTAACAGTAATTAGGATTATCTAGTACAGTCATTACATATTCAATTAGCATTCATATTATAAGAGAGAAAAAATTCCTAACCTTCATCCATGTTTAATATATTGTCTATAATGATAGATTTTTATTTTTTTTATTGCAAACACCTTTTCTATGCAAAAAAAAAAATTATTCATTCTCTTTTTCTCTTTTTTGCATTCTTTTCCAATGGTGTAAGTCCTTTTTTCTAATTATTTTGGTAGCTATTAACTTAACTTAAAGGGAGATAAAAAGATTCTTCTTATATGATAAAATTCTAGTGACTTTAATGTTCTTTGCAAGTCCAATAAATATTATTTTAGATCCACCTTACATTAAAATGAAACTAAATAATAATAGACATACTTTTATGATTATTAAATTAATCTAATATAGAAATTCATCATTATTCGATTTATTTATAACGTACTATTTATTTTCTTAAATTAATTAGTTAACTAACTATATCATTCCCCTAAATAAATTAATTTATGAGGAACATTTGATATAAGGCTGTTTTATTCAATAAATACAATTTGCATTTTGGTGATGTAAAAGCAGGATATTTATTTGATTCTCATAAGCTTGTAGCTATGTGACTTGCATTTTAAAGAAAATATTCCAATAATATTATATGAAGATATTGTAGTATGTGTAATTCAACTAAAATGAAGGTACAATAAAGGTGATAGAATGAAACGTATTTCACTAAAAAAATTTTCACTCATGATTTCTAAAAAAATGTGAAATAAATGCTCAACAAATTCGTTCAAGTGAGAATTTAAAAGATTTATTCACCAAAATATTATCCACTACAACATTTAAAAAGTTGAGATACATTACTGAAATGCATATAGTTAAAAATTTAAATGTGTAGTGATGTCTCTAAGAGAGGGGTAAAATACATGTTGTATTCTTTTTTTTCTCATCTAAGATTTTGTCCCATTGGGTTTTTTCTTGTAAGGTTTTTAATGAGATAACTTATTATATAAATATTGTGTATATTTTTTCTTACACTAAATTTTTCTTCCACTAAAGGTTTCCTAGTAAGATTTTTATGAGACGTATTTTTTTTATGAACATACAAGAGGAGTGTTATAAATAAATTAAATAATTATGGATGTCCATAAATTATTTAAGTTAAAACTCTTGATATATAACTTAGAACTCCTAAATCCAAATATTTACGTTTATTCGTGTAATTTATATTAATAAGCCTATAAATATAGGCTTCTTATATGCAATACATACAAGCGAAGGTAATAAAAATATACTTATTTCCTCCCCATCTCTTTATTTAGTAGAAAAAGGAAAGAAATCCGTACCATAAAAGTCTAGTCAGCTATAGACACTTGGCCTTGTAGATCTAGCCAACCATCGTAATAGCAACACGTAAGCAAAACGAGTATGGTATGTATATCTAGCGCATTCTCCAAATTTAGCTTTACCGTACTCTCACTAATGTGCACCCTCCTAAGTTTTTGCTTTTATTCAAGGAATATAACTATTCTTCCCCTACTCTAATGTGCTCCCCCTTCTAGGAAGCAATGTAATTCAAGTTTTTTTTAAGGATGTAACTGAATTTTAGAAAAATGTTTTATTTTATTCTCAATTTTATAATTATTGAAAATTATGTTTAAATGCACTCATGATTGTTCAATTATTTTATAAACTTTAAGAGTAATATAGATTTTTTTTGCTCTATTTAATTTATATGTTTTTATATCTTAATTTCAATTTTATGGAAATTTACTTTGAACATAGGAAATTAATTCAAATGAAAATAATTAATTCTCAATTCTTAAGTTTACAGTTACTTATATATATAAAGTGTATAAACTTTACATACCATAATATCTGAACATACACAAGAATTAAATCCCTAATCTAAAGAACCCCCAAACAATATTGAATGAAAATGCTTATGATAAATTGATTAAAACAAAAAGAAATAGAATCAAGCATACATAACCATGCAATCCTGTTCAAGTCTAACTCTTTATGCAAAAGTAAGAATCAATAAACATTAACTCTCACAAAGTTGACAAAGCCAAGAGAAATAATCTCAAATCATTAATTAATCAAAAACTCTATCTTTTTTTTGTGACAAAGATACAACTATTTAAATAGCAAAGAAAAGACTCCTATTGAAATAAAACTTCATAAACAACTAAAACTCAAAAGCTAGATTTATCAAACCCTTACATTCGTTTAATTAATAAAAAAGAAAAGAAACATACTCAAACTAAACTTCTAAAACAACTAAAGTAGGAAATAACTAATAAAACTAAAAGTAATAAAACTCTATCGAAACTGGGCTCTTAAGCACTCAGGAGAGTGGAAATCCACTCCACCAAGTGGGCATTCTTCATGTAGTCACTCGGTGGAGTGAGATTTCACTCCATGGAGTGTGAGCTTGTTGCCTTGCTTGCCTAACTCTGTAGAGTGGAAATCCACTCCACAAAGTGAGGTTCCACTCCACGAAGTGAGATTCCACTCCACAAAGTGGATGGCTCCTGGAACTTGTTTTCAAAATCCACTTTAGTTTTTCTCTCCTCTTAAACTTGCCATGGTGCTTGGATGTGCTCAAATCATTTGACGGTACATGAAAATCTTGCATGCGTCTAATGGATGTTGTTACAACCTATTTAACCATTGATTAGTACCCTGATGATTGTGTGATCACTATAAGTGAATAAAGACCCATTTTTCATCCTTGAGAGAATAAAGAACAACTTTTTGATCCTGAAGTACCATATTTAAGTGCTATAAGTGTATGATATAACTTGCTAATAATACAAGACCAAATATAGCATTTATTATAAGTTTATTAGCGAGATTTAGTTTTCTCCAACACGAAGATATTGGAATGAAATTAAGCATGTTTTTAGATGTCTCTAAGGAACATCTGATATAAGGTTGTTATATTCAATAAATACAAATTGCATTTTGGTTATGTAAAAGCAGGATATTTATTTGATCTTATAAGCTCGTAGATATGTGGCTTGCATTTTAAAGAAAATATTCCAATAATATTATATGAAGATATTGTAGTATGTGTAATTCAACTAAAATGAAGGTACAATAAAGGTAATAGAATGAAACATATTTCACTAAAAGAATTTTCACTCATGATTTCTAAAAAATGTGAAATAGATGCTCAATAAATTCATTTAAGTGAGAATTTAAAAAATTTATTCACCAAAATATTATCCACTGCAACATTTGAAAAGTTGAGATACATTATTAGAATGCATATAGTTAAAAATGTGTAGTGATGTCTCTAAGAGGAGTGTAAAATACATGTTGTATTCTTTTTTTCCTTATCTAAGATTTTGTCACATTGGGTTTTTCTAGTAATTAAGGTTTTTAATAAGATAACTTATTATGTAAATATTGTTTACACTTTTTTTTTTCACTAAATTTTTCTCCCACTAAGGTTTTTATGAGATGCATTTTTTTATGAACATACAAGGGGAGTGTTATAAATAAATTAAATAATTATGCATGTCCATAAATTCTTTAAGTTAAAACTCTTGATATATAACTTAGAACTCCTAAATCCAAATATTTATGTTTACTCGTGTAATGTATATTAATAAGCCTATAAATATAGGCTTCTTATATGCAACACATACAAGCGAAGGTAATAAAAATATACTTATTTCCTCCCCATCTCTTTTTAGGTTCTCTCTATTTTTTTTTAACTTATTATTATAATATTTTATATAGTTTTCCTATCAGATGGATATGAAACTGAAATTGATAGACAAGATTGAATGAAGAAGATGAAAGAGGATTGCGGTTCATTGATGCAAGAACATAAAATGTGACGTTGTGACTGTCTTTTCAACTCCCATGAAGAGAAGAATTTTGAACCATGAAAAAGATTGTTGCTGGTTCGTCTTTGTGCCCCTTTCTTGTTGAATTCAGTTTTGGTTCATTCAAAGAATAAACAAAAGAAATAATACCAAAACGAAGATTGTAGTTAGAAATAGAGTAATATAAAGACTAACATCTAAATATTCATCAGAAAATGATCTGAAAAAAAATAAATGAATGAAGGTTTCTCAATTATTACAAAGAAAAATAGAAATTTTGACGGCAAAGAATGAGACCCTGAGGTAGGATCATACAACCAAATATTTAAACAGCTTAAGCATATAGTAACTATTTATAGAGGTCTAGTAGTTTTGGCTTGAGCCCTACCGCAAAGAAGGGCATTCTTTGGAATAGGATATTCATCTCTAATTGACTCTGCAGGTGAGTATACACGCAAGTAAAATTGCTGGCCTAGATATTGCCTTGCCCAGAATTCAGTCCTCACATTCCACATCCCCACATTATCAAGTGCTACATAAATAGCAGTCCATGACTTGGGATATACCTGCACCATCCACACCAACCATCTATAACTCTCAAATTTCATTATTTAAGATGATTAACCATTGCCTTAATTACATACATAATTACATTTAAAGATTATTAAAAAAGGACATTCAACCTGAGTGGTGCAACGTGAAACTGCATCTCTAAGATTGTATTCATCACGATTTGCAGGTGTCCATATTCCTCCATCCATTCTGCATAAATATTGTGTTCAAGAGTACATAAACAAGCAAAAACAAGTTAATCAAGTGCGTGTGTGTGTGTATATATCGAATTTTAAAGTCAAATAAAAAAAAAAATTGGCTCATACCCAACAACCCAGAAGGAGTATCCGTCGAGATGCCAGCTCTGGACAATGTTCTCATGGTTTTGAAAGACAATTTCAACGAAGGACCTGAAATCGGCGCCCATGACAGAAGTATCAAGATACATTTTCTTTCTAATTGGAGCATCCGATATGCTTCCAACACGAAAAACCCCACCAATCTTGAAGTAGTCAGCTAGCTTAAGAGGTGTATCTGCTTGGATGAATGACACACTATTTATTGCATATCTCTGCTTCCCATCAACTTGAGCTGCTGAACTTTCTAGCCTTATTGTTCTACTTATATTTATTAGTCCATAATGGTATGATCCTTGAGGATTCGGCCTTGGACCACTTGCTGTCAAGTTTGTCCTGCAATTATTATTTTTCCTGTTAAAATCCTAAAAATAAATTCACTTTCATGGTTCTATCTAATATAAATCTAAATTAGTGAGTATCGAACATCAAGATATATATATATATATATATTCATTTTAACTACGTAATAGTCAAGAAATAAAGAAAGTTACCTAATAGAGCGAGCTTGATTAAGTGACCAATCGATCTCGGTGGTGGGCCCACCAGGTATAGGACCAGAAACTTTCTTTGCAGAATTGGCATAGTGAAGAATGGCAGTGGTGGTGAGGATTTTGGTGGTGAATCTAGTTGAAACAGCAATGTAATAGTCCTGAGCTGATTGATCAGCTGTGACTAACACAGAGTATGATTGGCCCACGTGGACATCCAATGACGAAAGCTTGTCTGAACTGTGTGGGTTCCTTCAACTTCAACCAGCTTCATCTTGTGGCCTTGAATTCGAAAATTGAGTGAATTTCGAAGACCCACATTAGAGATCCTTAGCCTGTAAGTTTTGCCTGCAATTTTAATTAGAGATCGATTACTATGATATAGTTTTGTTGAAAGTCTTAATTAATGAGGTGTCAATGATTGAAGTCAAAGTTAATTACCAGTTTCAAATGTGAAATATGTAGCATTGGGTCCACGACCGTTGATCAAAATTCCATCTGGGAAAGGAAGCCTATGGCCTCGATCTAAAATGGCCTTCAATTTCTGAATTTGCAATGCTGTTAGTGTTTAATTATGTCATAAAAATAATTAATTTTATAGGTGGAATCAGAGAATAAAATGGGTAATTACCGTGTGGTTGGTGGTGTACCAATCTCCAATTAGGACAGTGAAATCGTCAGCAGGCTCAGGGAATGGTACAGGAATCAAAGGCCTGCTAAGAATTCGAATGCCACCAAAGCCACCAGCAGCTTTGTGAAAGGCAAGAGATGGAAAATAGAAGAAGCTGCCAATTTGATCTTTGACTTGTAATGTATAAGTGAAGTTTTTTCCTGGAGGAATTGGACATGTTGTTCCATATACCCCATCTTGGTATGAATTTCTTCTCTGTTGAACTCCATTCCTGCCACGTAGTTTGTAATTAGTTGAGTACCTCATCTTTATTTTGACAATGAAAGGTAAAACACAACATAAATCCTGTCTGTAAAGGATATGAAAGCTACTATAGAATTAATGCACGTATAATAAAGTGATGGGAAAAAGTCTCTTTACAGTTGTTATCTAAAATGCCTATCACCACCTGCCCAACCAGCAACTGCTAAACACCTTAAACCTCCTATTTCAATGGAGTTTCTTCTTAAATATATCAAAAAGTACGTATAAGAAATGATCAAAAACTTCAAATGTACCATCATATTCATATAAATGAAATAAATTAAAAAAATTATTATAAATTAAAATACAACAACTTTTTTAATACATAGCCATTTCAGATTTATTAATTCCGTCCGTTCGCAATGAAAAAAATCAAGATTGTACAAATATATATATATTTTTTTATTGGAGTGGACCTAAAACTTTCGTATGTCTTAAACACACTTACTTAAAAAAGGTAATATCTAATAGGCAATGTATAGTTGGCAAACCGTGTAAAACTTCAATCAAAACGTCATTACAATTATGGGATTGCTTAAACTGTGTAAAATTCATGAGAAAATAAACAAATCAGTTCTTCAAATGTGTTGCATGATAACATGTTAATTATAGCCAATATATAAATTAATAATTGTAGTAGAAAAGGGAATTCTGATAATTAAATTCTGACCATGAAATAAGAAAAGGCTCTGCCAAGCTATTATGTACGTTGATAATGAGATTGTTATTGGTCACAGAATATACATCAGGACCTGGAAATTGTCCGTTAATAAGAATCCCCTGCAACAAAATTAAACAATTTAAAAAAAAACAATCGGAAAATGTAAAAAATTAATATTAAAAAAAAAGATCATATAAACCTGCTGTTGTACGCCAAGTGGATAAATATCGCCGTAAGTAATATTCCAGTCGAAGAACCTGTAGGGATCTTCAGCACTAACAATAACTACAAACACACTACAAACGAGTAGTGGCCAACTTATAGCACCCATTATCACCACAGTTTTATAAGAATTAAATTTTAAATATGAAGAGATTGTGCAGAGGTTGTGGCAACTTATTCATAGGAAGACGACCTATTTAAAGTGGCAACGCGAATTATGGATGGAGAGCTAAATAAAATATAATATTATACGAAACAACTTGGAAACTCACCTTGTCGGTTCAGTTGGGTGGGGATATAATTAGATTGAGTAAAAAATTAAAAGTCTGGGTGGGTCATACTTTAAACATCTTTTCTTATATATATATATATATATATATATATATATTGCTCTCAGCTCTTAAAATTTCTCGAATTTAATTTTTTACAGTGACAATTAGACATTATACAAGATAATTTAGGTGTATGGGATATAAATATATTATATACTATGAAATGTCTAATAGGTTAACTAAAGTAATTAATACCACCGATCGATCAAAATTTTTGTATTGCAATGAGCAAATTAACTCTGGAACCTTGTTTATTTAAAAAAATTGTTATTTTCGTGTATTTGATCGTCTAAGGAATAAGGATACTGACCAACAAATTCATAACACGTGTGACACCATTTTCACATGATGACAAGAATGTCCTTTTTATAATGGGGGCATGAGTAGAGGATCAAAGTTTAGTAACCGCGTGTCTCATTTGATTTCACATCCGTGCTGGCGAATAGCAAATGCCCCGTGATTACTGACGGCAAACACGGACAGTCCATGTGAGTATTTATCCAATGGACCCAACACGGAAAAACTTTTCCAATCCATCCACTCATTGCTCTCCAGTGATGGACCCGCAAGAATTTGACGGCTTTGATGATACACGATTTAATCTCTTTTTCTCTTTGATCTCTTTAATTAGAAAGAATATGACGATTTTGAATTTGAATTCATTTTACACGAAACTATAATTGATTTCTAGGACACTCCAATGTTAGTAATTGACAGCAATTATTAATAACCCAAAATGCATTTTTTAGGTAATTAAAGTTGATCGGAATTTACGAATCGGTAAAATAAAAAAGAATTAATAGAAGAAGTTAATATTTAAATTTCTATCCAAATTTAATAATTTTAAAATTTATATAAATAAAAATAAAAATTTAAATATCAGATGCAATCAAATAAAAATTTAATGATTCAATAACGTAAAATGCATACGTTTAGCAATTTGAAAATTCACTAATAATAATAATAATAATAATAATAATAATAATAATAATAATAATAATAATAATAATAATAATAATAATAATAATAATAATAATAATTGCTCTCTCCATTTCAAGTCTAAGTGCCACTTTTTTTAGAAAAAAATTATATTTTCTAAAATATTATTTCACAAAATCAAAATCAAGACCACATGTCTTTATTACATTTATTCTAGTTTTGCTTTTTTATTGATAGCAACATAATATTAATGTTTTATTAACCTTTCTTTTCTTTGTATTTTTTAATTATATTTGTTTTCATTAAATATAAGAGCGGTTATTGAATTTGAAGTTTCATAAAATTAAGAAATATTATTATTATTATTATTATTATTATTATTATTATTATTATTATTATTATTATGTGTGAAAAAAAAATGATATTAGGGAATGGAAAGAGTAATAATTTTAACAAGAAATAGGGACAAAGAAATCATTATGATGAGATATTCCAATGATAAATATGGTATTAATGCATTGTATGTTTTATGTTTTAAGTCTTAAGCCCTATTTTTCTTTAATAAAAAGGAAAAAAAAAAAGTGATAGAAATCTAGTGGTTTGAAGTTTGAAGAAAGAGCGTGAATTGCTGTATTATGATTGGAATATTGGATTCACTTCCCTTAATTTTGGCACATGGACTGCCATCTGATATAGAATGAAGTCAATCCAACAAGTAATGCCAGTTGTGTATATTCAACGGTCAATCATACCATTAGGGTGTGCAATTGATCGATTTGGTTCGGTTTAATTTTGAATCAAACTAATTGAATTAAAAATTAAATTTTAAAAAATATAAGAATCGAATCGAAATCGAACTTTTTAAAATCGAAAATTGAACAAATCGAAATAATTTCGATCAGTTTGGTTCGGTTCAATCAGTTATGGGTCAATATTGACTTATTTTTTATTAGACTTTTAACCTATATGGGTCTATAAATTAAATTAATTTATATTCAACAAAATAAATTCATTTAAAATAACTAAAATTAAAATAATATACATAAATTTATTATATTATGTCTACAATAAATACTAATCAAAATTAAATAACAACATGGCCATCTCATTAATTATGGATTTAACTCAGTTTTATTTGGAATAAATTATTAGAACATTCAATTAAAATCGAATTAGATTAAATCCAATTGAAATTAAGTTTACAAATTCAATTTAAATTAAAATAAGATTGAAATTTAATTTAATTTGGATAATTAAATAGAGTTTATTCAGTTTTAACAAAAGTGAATTCAGTCTATAAATATATGAAATGAATCCAGTGTATACAGTTTATACAATTTATTTAATCAGTAAAGTGAATTCAATTTAATTTTTAGGCAAAAATGAATTAAAAGTATTAATTTTGGATAAAAATAAATTGAATATAATTTAGCAAAATAAATCCAGTATATAGATATATGGTAAATAACTTCTTTCAACCAATAAAAGTCCAATTAATAAGTAAAACTATATTATATTCAATTATATCCAAACTACAATTTGCTATGCTACTAGATTAAATTAATTTATAATCGGTTTAATTTCAATTGACGTCAATTATCCTAATTGAATTTGTAAACTTAATTTCAATTGAATCTAATTGGTTAATTTAATTTTATCCAGTTTCTCCAAGGTAAATACACTACATAATCATTTATTCATTATATTTAAAAAAATTATATTAAATTTGAAAAAAAAAATTCAACTCAACCCGTCAAAAAATATAATTACTCTCAAAAAGGAAAAAAAATAAATAGCAGTTGAAATTCAACTATATTTTTTTCTTACTTCCAACTCAATCATTAATAGCAGTTAAATAAAATTTCTATCATATATCTTCAGTAAAATTAAATAGTGAATTCAATGAAGATATAATTTTTTTTAATGATTTCGTTAATTTTATTCTTATTATATATTTTATAATTTTATGTATATCCATAATAAATGTTTAATTTACATTAGAAAAAACACACACACAAGATTCTAAAGATAGCCCACCTCTTTGCAGCATCGAATAGCTTCATCAATCATATCAACAATCCCATATTTAAATTCAAAATCAGAATCTATCAGTTTCTTGGACGATAGAGCTGGGGCTCAGCGTCCTTTGATGCCCTTCAAGGATCTGCCAACAAACCAACAGTGTATATATATATATATATATATATATATATATATATATATATATATATATATATATATAGCATTCAATTAAAATCGAATTAGTTAATTAAATTAAATTGAAATTAAGTTTACAAATTCAATTTCAATTAAAATAAGATCGAATTTAAGCTTAATTTGAATAATTGAATAGAGTTTATTCAGTTGGGGCAAAAGTAAATTTAGTCTATAAATATAAAAAGTAAATCCAGTTTATACAGTTTATTTAAATTGTAAAGTGAATTCAGTTTATTTTTTAGTGAAAAGTGAATTCAATGTATTAAATTTGGGTAAAAAATAATTTGAATGTAATTTAGGAAAGTGAATTCAGTATATAGATATGTGGTAGAGAACGTCTTTCAACCAATAAAAATCCAATTAATGAGTAAAAAGAGATTAAAGTCAATAAATTCATTAATAATTTATGTATTATTCTAACAAATTGTATATATATTTTTTTAAAATTCAGAATAAATATTTAGGATATTTAAATTCAAAAAATATAAAAATAAATCATTAAGATAAACAAATCTTGAAATATTTTATTGAGTTTCCTCATGCCATCCTTAATTTCATAGTATATTTTTATCAATTCTTTTTTAAATAGTTGAAAAAATATAATCATCGTAAATATCGCTTAATTTACGAGCAGATGCATTTTCATATAAAAATGGATAGATATTCATGTAATATATTATTTGATGTAAATTAGTGAAAAATTATTTGGCAAAATTATCTGAAAATATAAAAAATCCAATTTTATCCAAATTGAACTCAAATTCAATCTTATTTTAATTTTAAAAAAATAGAATAAAGCATAATAATTACTTTAGCAAATATAAAGTTTTTTTTTATTATCGTTTCTTCAATTAAATATTTATTTAGATTCAATTTATATTGAAATAAATTTTAATTTTAATTAAAAAATACAAGTGTATATATTTTGTGCATAGTTAATAAAGTATACTCAGTTTAAGTAAAATTGAACATAGTTGGAACAAATTGAATAAAGTATACTCGGTTGAATAAAGCATAGTGAATAAAGTATACTTAATTGAACAATAAAGGTCATAATTGGATGCCATTGGTATTAACAGTTTGCTTTTAAGATTTTTTCCCTTTAATTTATTCTTACATATTTATGATTTTTATATATATATATTGATTTTGATATCTGAAAAGAAACAAATTTTAAATTTAATATGACAATTTAATGCCGTAAGTATTTAGTCATGCCTTAAAAAAATGTTTAATTATTTAAATTTGTATTGTAAATAATTTTTTTATATGACAAATTTTAAAATATTATAATGTATTGAACTAATGAAACTCAATTAAATATATATATATATATATATATATATATATATATATATATATATATATATGTCTCAAAATAAATATTTAATTGTTTATTGTCAATAAATGTTCATGATAGTTTAAATTCACATTTCAATTCAATAATAACTTTTATGAAGAAGACTGTAAAATAATTAATTATCGAAAATGGAAGCTACAAAATTATTTAATTTAGGCCAAATTTGCCAATTATTATGCATTTAATGACTGTTAAAAATTTTAATCCAAATTTAGGTAAAAATTCACATTTCTAAGAGTATTTACAACTTTTCAAAAAAAAAAAAACATATTACTGATATACTAGTTTAGAATTCTGCTTGTTTTTAGTTGTAATTATAAACTATTTATTATAAAAAAATAATGATAATAATTAGTCAAACATAAAAATTTGGAGAGAAATTTGGTAATTAGCCAAAAGCAGAAACACATTATAGATTAGCAAACGTGTTGGTCAACTGCTAAATGTGGGTCCTTTGGAGTTGGGGCAGGGCAGTGAGATGCCGTGAGATTCGAACCTGGGACCTTGGAAAGTTTTGTTTGTTTCTAAAACCATCAAACCAACTTATGTCATCTAAATCATTAATACTATATATATATATATATATAAACTTCGATCTGTTCGCTTCTTTCGATTTTTCAATTTTAAAAATCGAATCGATAAAATCGAATTTTTATTTCGGTTCAAAACCGAACAAATCAAAAATCAAAAAAATCGAAGCAAATAGATCAAAATCAATTCGATTCGGTTCTGCACACCCCTACATACCATCTCCCTCATCAACCAATCAATACTTAATTACCACACATAGCCCTAATTTTCCCTCATAATTTCTCAAAACCATTATTTTACTTAGGCACGAGCAAAATCCAAATCAATTTATAAAAATTTCAAAAAATTAAATTGAAAATTTAACTTAAATTGAATTATTTAGATTGAATTGAGTAAAAAATATATGAAATTTTTAATTTTTTGATTATTCGAATCAGGTTCTTCAATTTTCGATTTAACCCGAATTATTTTTGTTTTTTTGATTTATTGTTAGTTTGAAAATATAATTATTTTTTGATAAAGTTTGGATGCGCCTATTACTCTGCAATAATTATCCTATTTAGTTTAGGATAAATAATTTCTCATCAAAATAAGAATAAGAGTTAAATCAGGCTTTTAACATTTCATACCCTCTATAAATAGGGATTTAGTAAACCTAAGTAAGGTTACACTCTGCATGCTTTCTGCAAAATTATTGCTCTCCATTCGCCTTTCTTAATATATCTCTAAGGGGCATTTAGACCGTAAATTTGTCACTTTCTTCTCGGGATGCATGCTCGTAGTCAAAAGTTCATGCCAGTGACATGAAAGGAAATATTCCTTACTTTCGCTCATGTCAAAAGAATCTGCACTTCAAGAGATAAACACGTTTACCTATATTTATTTGATTTATGCTAATTTTGGATGCATAAATGCTAAGATTGGTGTTAGAGCCCCATTTTTTTATGTTATGACATGTTATAATTTTAGATTTATAAATTATATGTAATTTGGTATATTTGAATAGGAAGCATGAACACCTAAAATTTTAATTTTATCTATTTTTCATGCTATTTTCGAAATTTAATTTTTTGTGTGTATGTGTACACCGAAAATTATGCAAAAATCCATAATCGTAAATTAAAAATTGGTATTTTTGAATTTTGACCTTACCATCATGTTCCTGGATCCCAAAAACCCCCTATCGAGCGAAATCGAAGCGTCAAAAAATGTTTCCAGGGCAACTGTGCATGGGGCACATATCCCTTGCATGCGGGCTAGCTATTAGAGTGATAAGTCACTTTGATACGTGGCCCAATAGAGATGTGACACGTGGACTATTGTGATCTGTGGTGTCAACACGTGTCAGGGTGACTTGCCCCTCTGACACGTGGACCACTATGGTGGTGCCATATGTCACCACGTGTTAGAAAGGTCTGACATGTAGACCATCAAAGGGACTGACATGTGGCATATTGTGGTGTTGCCACGTGTCGGGGTTAACATGTGGTCCAGTCAAGGTCTACCACATGGCATACTATAGTCATGCCATATGGCACATGTAGGTCCACCTTGATACCACGTGGACCAATGGTTGACTGTCATATGGCAAACTATGGGCATGCCATATGGCACATATTAGTCCACATGGATGCCATGTGGCATCCAATAGACCAATGAATGATCGCTACATGTCATATAGGAGTTTGACGTGGCGAAACATGGCCCAATGGGGCTGCACCACATGGCAGCATGCCTCAGCTGGTGCGTGAGGCGTGTGAAGCCACTTTTGCCCATGCATGGGGGTGAGTGAGCCCTCATTCGGCCACCAAATCAGCTCAATTTTTTAAAAACTGATTTTCTCACTTTTTTTATTTTTGGTCATTTTTTTAAAAAAATGTATAGACCAAAAAATAAATTTTGGATTTTTTTAAATAAAATTTATTATTATAAAAATTGATGAAAATATTTTTTATATATTCTGCCTTTTTAAATTTTTAAATTTATATCAAATTATCCTTCATTTTTATTGAAATGAGTTTCAATCATATATATTTGTACATGAGTTACATATTGTTTATTTTCTATTATGTGTAATGGAAATGGTAATGATAAGGACATCCTATTGTCCATGGACTCCTTAGGGTATTGCTGAAGCTAATGCAAAAGTGCAAAAGGTTAGCGATATGAGGATGAACAAGAAGGCTTGAGCCGATGATATAAATGCAATAAGTACATCACATAAAATACATGCATGAACAAATGCAATAGTGCATTTGGAAAGGTGGCCTGAATAGAGGACAAGATGATAAGACCTTAATTAAAGTGATGAAAAAATCTTTTGGTCACCATCCAGATCTGAGAAACTTGATAATGGATACATAGAAATTAGAAAATGGAAATTATAGAAGAAAAATTATCCATTTTTTGCTTAAGGTATCCAAAAGATGAGTATTGAGAAATAACATTAAATCAGAGATGGTGCTTAAGAGTGGATACACTATGTATGATCCATGGTTATATGATCGAGTTCATGGTATTCCATATAAGTTATATAGGATGGTTAAAGATTCATTTTCTATTACGAGGCTAGTCCAGAGAGCTACTAGTCTCCCTGAGTAGTTGACATAAGTGTCATATTTAATTTATTATTGATTAGAAGATTTTTAACATAGGATTTATGTTTTTTATTATTATTTTAAGATAAGTGTGTCTTATTTTAAATGTTTTCTTTTTAAGATTGTTGAGTTTATTTATCTTTTAGATATTATATTGGCATTTAACTTTTGTTATAAATATGTTTGTTTAATTGTTAATTGTTGCATTATCTGCAATATTTTAGGAGTAAAATAATTACATGATAATTAAGTTAAGACTTAAATTATCTAGTGTATAATATCCTTTAATTAAGTTTAAGGACTTAATATCCAATAATAAAGATTTTTTATGCATGAAACTTTAACCGGTAAGATTAGACATTAGGACTTAAAGGGTAATTGGATACAATATGTAGCCTTTTCAAATTTAGACCTAATAGATAACTTTATTAGGTTACTTTTCATATGCATAGTAAATAGTATATATTGTCTTGTCTCCTTTAGTTATGTGCAATAATTGTTCCATTAATGATCAAAGAATCCAAATGGATACTGCTTTTTGGATTTGGAGTATGAAAATTCAATATGTGCTTGAAGAGTAAGAGGCTCTATAAACTTTAAGTTCATTTATGACTGAACCTAAGGATGGTACCACTATCCAGCATAAGTGGCACAAAGATGCTTACATGGTAAGGAAAAATAAGAATTTCACTGCCTGTATCATCTTGCTTAGTGCAATGCATGATGATATTACTAAACAATTCCACAAGTATCGGAATGCAAAAAATTTATGGATCGCTTTACAAAAAAAGTTTGAGGCATGTCTCTAACTAAGCTTCAATCGTTGACAATCAAGTTCGATACTTATCAAAAATTTTGATCATATAATATGAAAACATCTAAAAGGGATGGAAAATATGATATGTAAGCTTAGTGAAGTTGGTCATAAATTGATCAATGAATAGCAAGTCCAAGTTATTATCCATTCCTTATCCAGAAGTTGGAAGCATATGAAGATGCAACCAACTAATGAGGACTGTATAAAGATACTTGAGGATGTCGCTAGATATTTGAAGCTTAAAAAGGATTGTCTAGCATCGATTAAGGTTAATACCAAAGTGCATATGGCACAGTTATGTTCTAACATAATGAGTTATAACCATAATAACAAAAAAAACTTCAATAGGAAGGGTAAGCAAAAGACTCGAGAGCCTAAAAGAAAAAAGATAAAATAGAATTACAAAAGATCCAAAGGCAAGAAAAGGATAAACATTTTAAGAGTGAAATGTTTCTTCAACTGCCAACAGAAAGGATATTATGCAAAAGATTGCATTATGCCTAAGCAGGTACACTATTCCGACTAAAATGTAAAATTTATGTATCTAGTTCTATGTTTCTTGCTAAATTTCATCATTTGTGGATGATAGATTTAGGAGTAATGGATTCCATGATAAAGGATCGAGATACTTTTATCTAGTTAGTGTCCGTTCTTGCATTAATGAAACTTGGTTTCATTTACATTTTAAAGATAATAACATATGCTTATATTTAAATGATGCTTATTATGGTTCAGGTTTTTTTTTCAAATGCTTTCATTATTATGGATATTAATCCTGATTATTTGAATAATACTAGTTTTTCCTTAATTTTTTCTTTTACTTCATATAGTTATGAGAATAATTTAAAATTATGGCATGCTAGGTTAAATAACATTGGGCAAGACTGAATGAGTCAGTTAGTCAAAGCAAGTTTATTAGATAACCTTAATATAATTGATTTGCCTACTTATGAACATTACCTAAAAGGAAAACTAGTTATGAAACCATTTGAAAAAGGAACTAGGGTTGAATTTCCACTGCAGTTAATCCACTCTGATATTTATGGTCCAATGAATGTGAGAGCAAGGCATAGGACCTACTATTTCATCACATTTATAGATGATTATATGAGATATGATCATGTCTACTTGACTTCTCACAAATCAGAAGCTTTAAGTTGCTTCTAAAGTTATATAAACTTAGTTAAAAATCAACTAGATAGTAAAATTAAAGCGTTAAGAATTAACAGAGATCAGGAATATTTTTTTGATGAATTAAAGCTTTATGTGATGAAAAAGAAATTGCACATCAGTTGTCAATTCTTAGAACTTTACAACAAAATGGTGTTACATAAAGGAGAAATAGGACTCTTCTAGATATGTTAAAACCTATGATGGCTGAGGCAAATTTGCCAATCTCTTACTAGGAAGATCTCTATTAACAGCCACATATTTTCTAAATTGAGTGCCCTTTAGGTTTATCACATCCACTCCCTATGAGTTGTGGATTGGTCAATAATCTGACCTAAATAATTTAGGACCTTAGGGTTGTGCTGCTTATGTCTATGATACCTTAAGCAAATTTGGTAAATTGAGACCAAAAAGTAAAAATAGTATCTTTGTGAGTATTATGAAGTGTCAAAAGGATATGTATTCATGGGTGAGCAAGAAAATGACATAGTGACAGAATTTTAATTACAAGTCATCATTTTCCTAGAAAATGAATTTCTAAAAATAATCTAAGTGAGTCAAGATTTCACTTTTTATGAAACTCAAAAAGATGAACCATCAAGATCACTCTATCCAAGTGAGAGGGAATTTAAAGAAGAAGCTCAAGACTCTTTTTCTAATGATCTGAATGTTCGAGATTTTTACTTCAGTGGGATTATAATAATTTAGGACCCTTACATGAGTGGGAGTATTCCTAACTCTAATGGGAGCATGAATCTCAATCCCAGTGAAATCATTCTAAACTACGATGAATATTTGAGATATATTTATTAATAATCGAAATTACAAAAATCTAAAAGAAAAAGTGTTCCACATCGATTATTTGAGATCGAAGGCTCAAATAAAGCCCTTTTAGTGATCCTAAAAAATGAAGAAGAGCCTAAAAATATTCAATAAGCTCTTTTATGCTCAGCTAAAGACAAATGGATTAAGGCAATGGAAGAAGAAATAGCATTTATAAGATTAAACCATGTTTGAAAATTGGTTGATCTACCTAAAAGATGCAAGCCAATTGGGAATAAGTGGATTCTTAAGGTAAAATAAAAAGCTTATGGAAGCATCGAAAGATATAAAGCTCGGCTAGTAACTAAAGGGTTGACACAACAAGAAAGGATTTATTATTACGAACTTTCTCACATATTGTAAGATTTATGTCTATAAGGTTAATTCTAGCCTTAATGGCTAGTTTAGACCTATAACTATATCAAATGGATGTAAAGACTGCTTTTCTTAATGGAGGACTAGATGAAGAGATCTACATGAAATAGCCTGTAGATTTCATTGAAAAAGGCAGCGAATATAAAGTTTGTAGATTGAAAAGATCAATATGGTCTTAAATAATCTTCAAGATAATAGTATTTGAGATTTCATAAGACAACCATGTTGAATGGGTTTAACATAATTGATGAAGACCATTATGTTTATCACAAAAGCTCTAAAGATAAATTTGTCATTTTGACTCTATATGCAGATGACATACTAATAGTAGGAAATGACATAGAATACATAAATAAAATCAAAGGTTAGTTGTCCCCCAACTTTGAAATGAAATATATAGATCAAGCAGATTATATTCTTGAAATTAAGATTTTAAGAGATCGTGAGAAAAGGTTATTGTCTCTCTCATAAGAGATATATATCAGCAAAGTCCTTGAATGATTCAACATGCAAAATTGCAAATCCATTGATAACCTCATTATCTCTCTCGCAACAGATATATCAGCAAATCAACATCTTAAGGTTTGCGCACAATTTGAGTTGTACTATTTTATTGTGTAATCTCTTAACATTATTATTTATGAATAATAATAAATTTTATTATTTAGCAATACATGAGTGTGAAAGTTTATATGTAAACACTTACTGTTATTTATTATATGATTGAGTGTGTCAGATAGAGAAGTAGCCCACTTATATGGGTGTTTACCTTACTTTGACAATGAGTTGACAAAGACTAAGATTAGGTAATTTTTGAACATATGGTAAACTCGAGAGTCTATTCAAAATAAAAGTATTATTTTGCAGAAAATATAATATTAGTCTTGTTAAAGTACAAAATAAAGATATACATGAGGTTGTATGCTTTGGATTGAGATCCAAAATGGATTACATATAATCCAATGATAAGTTAATTGTAATTATCATTTTTTATCCTAAGCCATAAGTAGTCCTAAAATTCAAGGAATAAAGTTGGATGCTTTGGTGCATCGCAATCTTATACTTCTATATGGTATTAAAATATATTTTGTAAGACATGCGCTCCTCAAAGGGAAGGAAAGAACATCATAGCACATGTTTCATACCATGTGTGCTTATGTGATTGAGAGATGGGAATTTCACAAGTGAATTATCTCAACTTTTCCTGATGTAAGACTCTATTGAATAACAACCCTTAGAACCCTTAACTTATTTTTGAAGTATGGTTAAGTGTGGCTAGCTTAGTTAGTCTCTAAAAAGCTATGGAATAATTCGGCCTAGCAAGTCTAATTAGAAAAACGAGTTTAATCATGATGAATGGCATAAAATAAGAGGGAAAGATAACCTTAAGATCACATTTAATCGTTTCGTGGTTCACCGACATGCCTATTATAGTCTCTATAAGTAGAGACGTAATAGTGAACATAAAAATTATTTTATGAGATAATGAGTTAAAATAGTAAATGTAAGAAGGTAATTTGGAGTTGAGCATATAGGAAAAAGAAAAGATCTTGCTTTCATTTTTCGAGATGCTACATATCCCTAACAGGTGTGTAGCATTAGTGCTCTTGATATATGCTAGTCACACGATTTTACTTGCCTGTATGATTAGAGATATTAACTAGAAAATATTCCGTCATATGCAAGTAGGAGATGATAGAGTTTGGATGCACTCATGACTCTACAATAATTATGCTAATTAGTTTAGGATAATTAATTCCTAATCAAAATAGGAATAAGAGTTAAATCAGAGTTTTTACTCTTCATACCCTCTATAAATAGGGGTTTAATAAACCTAATTGAGGTTACACTCTACACACTATCTGCAAAATTATTGCTCTCCAATCGCCTTTCTTAATATCTCTCTAAGGGGCATTTAGATAGTGAATTTGTTGCTTTCTTCTCCACATGTGTGCTTGTAGTCAAAAGCCTATGTCAGTGACGTAAAGGAAATATCCCTTGCTTCCGCTCATGTCAAAGAAATCTACACTTTAAGAGTTAAATGTGTTTACCTATATTTATTTGATTTATGCTAATTTTGGGTGCATAAATGCTAACATTTTTCTATTTATAATTGTTCAATTAATTTTATTGTTAATTAATATATGATTATTTAAATGAAAATTTTAAAATAAGTAGCCTTATTAAATTAATTATAAATTTTTATTAGGGATGAGCATAAACTAGTTGACCGGTGTAAGAGTAAAAAAATTAACCAATCCATTAATATATATTTTTTAAAATCATTAAACATTAACCAGTTCATTATATTCGATTTATTAGTCTATCAATTTCGATTTGGTTAATCAATATTTTTTGGTTAACTATAAAAATTTATAATATAAAATTATTAAAAAAATAGACAAAATTACATTCAATTTCAAATATGCAAAGTAATTTATAATAAAAATCACAAAATAAAAAAAATTTATTAGCCATAATTTATGTTCTATAAATTAATAGCTAATATTAGAAAATAAATATGATATTTGTTGAAGTTAATATGATTGATTTTAAGTCAATTAAAATTTTGGATAATATTAAATATTATAACATATACTTTAAAATGTTATTAAGTAAAATATGAACACCAATATATGATAAAATATATATATATATATATATATATATATATATATATATATATAAGTTAATTAGTTATTACATATAAATATTTGTATATAATTAAAGAAAATAACATAATATAAATTTAGTTTAAAGTATTATATAAATTTTATAGGAGAATATAAAAAATTAAGGCATACAAATAAAACTATAATTTAAATATATTTTAAGTTATTTTATGCAACTTTTAGAGAGAAATAGAAAAAAAATTTATGGTTTAAAAAACAAATATATATATATATATATATATATATATATATATATATATATATATATATATATATATATATATATATATATATATATATATAAACCAGTTAATTGTGGACTAATAGTTAACTGGTATTTAAAAATAGAAATCATAATTAAAAATAAAAAATATAAAAACTAAAAATCATAACCGAGTCTATCGGATCGGTTAATCGAAAAATTGAATAATATTGGTTCGGTTAGGATTTGAAATTTATAAATTACATCGGCTATTTGTAATTAAAAAAATCAATTGTGAGACTTGTAGAACTGATAAATAAGCCAAAATCGGACATATTTGAATTCGGGTCACCTCGAGTTAGATTTTTGAATTAAAAATTTTTAGATCACTTATTTATCAAATTGGATCTCAATTCATAATTAAAACAAAAAAATCCGATCAGAACTAAAAACCGAAATATAAAGCCATGTTTAGTACAATTATTAGATTTTGAGTTTTGAATTTGAAAAAATAAAATTTATTTTCAGATTTTATTTTTGACTTGTTAGTAATGTGAAATGAAACTTAAAATTAGGGGCTAAAAAATCGATCCAAAACTAAATTGATGAAAATCGATCCGAAACTCAATTGATTTTTATATCAATCGAACTGAAAATTTAGCTTTCAAGGAGGATTTTATTTTCGAATTTTGGTTTTTCTTAAAAATAAAATTAAAACATGTTTGACAAATTTATTTTCATTTTAGTTTCTGAAAAAATTTAAAGAAGTGATTTTCACACTAAATATAAAAATTAAAAATTTTCAAAA
Source organism: Excoecaria agallocha (assembly GCA_037975025.1). NCBI lineage: Eukaryota > Viridiplantae > Streptophyta > Magnoliopsida > Malpighiales > Euphorbiaceae > Excoecaria > Excoecaria agallocha. The sequence goes on from CM075814.1 coordinate 38,139,223, forward strand.
TGTAGTTTTTAGGATTTTATTTGTATCAACAATGTAATTACTTTATCTTTATTATAACCATTGCTCCTGCGATCACTACCAGAACATCACCAGCTATAACCACCACATTGCCACCATTGTCTTCGTCACCACACCACTATACTGCTACGGCCGTTGCCACTACCACACTATCGTTGCTGCCACCATCACACCATTGCTACTGCCACCACCGCTACCGCTACAACTACCACTACTGCTACAGCCACCATCACCATTGCTATTGCAGTTGCTACCACCATCGCCGCTGTCAGCACCATCAGACTACCCCTACTACTACCACACCATCGCCTCTGCAATAGCTGCCATCACCTCTAGTGGCGTTATCACCATTGCCACCTCGTTGCTGCCACCACCACCGCTACACCGTTGCCGCCATTACTATTGCTACTACCGCTGCTGCCATATCCACAACCGCTGTCGTCACCACACTGCCACTGCTGCTGCCACCGCCACTACCACCCACATCTCCACTTTTGCTACCACCACCTCCGTTACCGCCACCATCGAAATCATTATCATAATATATATGAATAATTAAAAAATATACATTAATAATTAAAAAAACATGATACGATTCTTAAATATATAAAACAAATTTTTAAAAAATAGATAATAAAAATTAAAAATATTTTTTGAATTTTAAAAAAATAAAAAATAAAAACCCTACAACTTTACCAAACTCACAGTAAGTTTGCGAATTTTACTTTTAAAAATCAATGGTTAACTGTTAGTATATATTTTATATATTATATTTTAAATTTTACACTTAAATTTTTTAATATTTTTATAATTTATAAATATTATAATATATAAATTTCTAAAATATTGTTGTAATACGTATTTTTAGTAAATAAATACTAAAATTATCATTATCATCATCATCATCATCATCATCATCTTATTATTATTATTATTATTATTATTATTATTATTATTATTATTATTATTATTATTATTATATGTGCATAATTAGCACTTGGTTGTTAGCTTCATATTGAATATATTTTATTTTTATAATTAATTATAAAAATTTTATTTCTATTTTGATTTTTTAATGGATATTATATTGAATTTGTATTTTTATTTTTAAGGCATTTTTTTCTATTAAAAATAATATTACAAATTGCATAATTTATTAAATTTATACGTTAAATTTTTTTAATAGTTAACTGATAAATCAATCCAAAAATATTGATTAAAAATTGAAACTGATATAACAGTTAATCGAAATTAATTGACTAATTAATAAAATTATTAATTGACTGATTTAACCGATCCATGCTCATCCCTACATAAAACCATAAAAAGTAAAAACCATATTTCGTTGTTTTTTCTACTTTTTTATATTAAAAAACAACTTTTTTCATTTAGCAAAAATGAAAATATAATATCTGCACCGAATAAGTTTGGCCTTTTATTTTGAAAAAAAAAAAGCGAAAAACTTAAAACTCAAACGAATCCAAACACAAACTAACCAATATAGTTGATTTGATTTTTAATGTTATTAATTCGATTTTTATTTTTTTTAGTATTTCATATCAAGTTTAACTTTTCATTTTTTTTATTTAAAATATAAAATTTTATCATATATAATTCATAATATTAATTAGTTTGACTTTTTTTTATTTTATTTTGGATCAACTTTGACTACCAATCAATATTCATTATGAAACCGTTATCCAAATTTTAATTTTAGTTTTAAACACGTAAAACGGACTTATTTCAAATTCGATAATCAGATTTATCACAAATGCATTCATAGCCCAAAAAATGTTATTCACGTCCCAAAGGCACTATTCATCTTGAAAACTACTGGTCATGGCTCATAATATACTATTCACAAATTATAAATTATTAGGTGTTACGCTCTTTTTGGGATTTGAGATACTAAGATTTGCTAAAAAAAATCAGAGGAGTAAAACTAAACATTAATAGCAATGCAAATTGATGGATGAGATATAAGCAGTAAAACAACATCGAATTAGGATATAAAACGAAAAAAAAATGGAAAAAGGATATGTGTAAATATAAAAATAATGAAATAAAATATATATTGTACACCACTTAAATATTATTTTTAAATTTTTTTTATTTTCCTTTTATTTTTTACAACTCAAAGTTTAAACTATTTCATATTTATTTTTCTTTCAATTAAATCTAATTTTTATATAAAATTGGAATTGGGATGTTAGGTCCTGTTTGGTTAGTGATAGTCTCCGATTCATTAATATGTTGTACAGTATAGTACTGTATGTTACAATATAATTTTAACGATACGATATTTGAAAAAATTGTAAAATTGTACGTAATTTTATAATATTTTCTGTTTGATTCAACTGTATGATATTGTACAGTTTTATTATAAAAATGATGTAATTACCCTCTAGTTTTGAAAAAATATAAATATTTTTATAATTATAAATATTTTAAAATAATAATTTTAATATTATCAAAAGTAATATTAATATTTATTTAATAAATATTAACTCAACAACTTAAAAATTAATTTAAACACATCATAATATAAATAAGTCTAAATGTCATAATAAACGTTAAGTCCATATAATTTAAACATTAATTCTAAATTATCATACATAACATACTAATAAATATTAGATCTTTTATCATACTTAAATCATCCAAATATATTTTAATATAAAATAGTTCTCCTACTTTCTTAATATTCTACTTGTTAGATGACAACATCATCAACAAATAATTTTTTTGTCGATCCAATGGCATTCCAAGCAAGCTTCTCAACTTATCTCCATTTTCATAAAGAAACATATAAGCTTTTTGTTTGGAATTGGGATCTAAAACCAACCATGACACCAATTCCCAAATTTCACTTTTTGAATATGTGGCCTATTGGAGAGGTTGGTAAGTGCATTGGCCACTTTATCCAAATTAGTAGCCACAATGCTGTTAGATACATTACACCTTTTACTAGAAGAAGAAGGTGCTACAGATTGGCCATTTGATGTAGGTGTATAAAGAGTCACGTGATCATTTTCCCCACCTTTATTTTCATCGTGGATACCAAAAAAACATCATTTTTAGAACCAACTTCATCATCATCATAATGCTCATAGACATGTTTTCTAATCTCATTTGATTATTTCGAGCAATTCTTCTTTTCATTTCTGTTGGAGTCTCAGAATGTTGTCCTGTAGCTCTATCTTTTCCATAGAAAGCAAGAATTTTATCGTAATTTTTGATTGCCTTGTCTTTCTATTCAGCTGCATTAGGTGTGACCTATATAAATAGGACATATTTAATTCACTATCACATATTATTAAAGACAAATGAAACATACATTTAATTTACCTTAATCAATTCAACCCATACATCATCTTCAGTATGCCACATCCATATTTGTGGCATATCAAAGATTAAATAATTCTCTAGGATTTCGAGATGAATATTCTTTCAAGTAATTCCATTCCTTTCTATAAGGTGTAATGAGTCCGGATCTCAACAAGAAGGCACCATCAACAACATAGTATTTTCCATCTATAATTTTTAATGAATGTTCTCTACATAATGCATCTTTAATAATCCTAAAATCAGATGTTGTCCCTTCCCACCTAGGTAAAATATATGTAAATTTTAAGTTAAATGTGCATGTACACTACAAGAAAATAGATTTTTAACCACCAAAATTTAGCGAAAGGTTAAAATTCTGGTCATTAAAATATACTAACAACAAAGTGAAATTATTTCGATCCTTAGTTCTTATTATTTAACCATCAACTTAAATTTGGTGGTTGAAACAGTAGAGATCCTGTGGTTACTGCCCTGAAAATAAAGTGGGACTTTAAAGTGGTTTACCTCCAAAATAAAAATCACAAACCTAAAAGATTAAAAAAGAGCAAAAAATGCAAACCCTTTTCTCTCTATCTTCTAAATCTAAAATAAACTACACCTAATAGAAATGGCAGAAATAGAAGCTTCGATTGCTCTCGAACTTGCTTGGTTTATCTCGTAGCTGGTTCAATTTTATTGGTTTTGCAAGATCCAGATTTAATGTTTACGGTCCAGGGCATTATGCAATTTGCGATTACAGGTGACAAATTGAAAATTTTCTCTCACAAATGTCATTCTAATCAAAAGGTAATCTCTCTCTTCCATAATTTCTCTAACTTTGCTACATTTCTATTCTGGTATAGGCAAATTAGCAACCCAGTTCATGAATTCCATAAGAATTCCTGGGTGGGTTAGACACTTGTTTTAATTAACCAGGCTAAATCTTCAAGCTGCTGAAGCTAACCCTGAGCATCGCTTTCCTTTATTCATGTGTATATGCAATCCTCACTGGTGCTAGTCTTGGAATTCGTTAATAACCTAGATTAACTTACAATGCTTCTTTTAAAACCAGAAGTGATTCAATCATTGGCGCTGTTTTCTTTTACTATTTGGCTGAGATATGTTAGTTTGTAAATGTAAATCTCATGGTACATTTTCTTTAATCACGATATACTTTCCAGTTTGCATATCTGCACTTCATATATTATCTTTAATCCCTTGTCATAATATTTCAACTTAAAGTTTGTGAAAATTGTATATCTAACTCCAAGCATACAGAAATCTTGAAATACTACGTGATGATTATGGATAGTGGAGACCAGAGAGCATCTTAACCAAATTATGGTTTTATTACTGTGTTTTTAAGTCTCTCTGCCTTGCTTTATACTTGCATCTGAAGTTGTAGAAGTCAAATTAATTTATTCTATTTGCTAAAGGGACAGCTGTTAGTTATGAGGCCACGATTTTTTTTTCAAGCTATAATTCTTATTGTAGTCACTTTCTGGTGGTTTGATTCACATCTTAGCATTCTAATGTTGATTTGCAATTATTGTATGCCATAATCAAAATGACCTTCTCACTATTATAGATCCTAATTTTGGAATATCGTGTCTGGGGAAAGTGAATGCAGTTTATGAGAACAATCAAGATTTGATTATTCACTTTTATAAATTTATTGCTAAGTAAGAGCACTTTCCGTCTCCTTGATGAAGTTTTCTTAGTAGTAATCTACAAACGGCATGCGATTATCATTCTTGTAGAAATTTTCTTTTATACAATAGCTCTTATTATACATCTTCTTAGGGAGAATATCACATTTTTGTGTTGTATTGCATGTAGAAAAAGCCCCATCTTTATTTGCACCCTCAATATAGATCATCACATCTATAATCTATGTTGTCTCCATGCATTCTTAATATTATATATAATCGTAGATTTACAGTCAATACTAACATTTTAATTTATAGAAGACAACTAATTAATTTCAGTTGCTCAAAAACCCAGCTACCTTCATTAGGCTCTTCAATGGCTAGCAATGAAACTGATAGTAGAGTAGTTATAGATGGAGCTGATGCAAGTAGTAGCATATCTCGAGTCCTATTAGCTTATGTTGAATATGCTTATAAGTAATTAAAAAAGGCCTCATTGTTTATTTTTATGCAAACCTTTTCTTCATGGCATATCCTTCATTTGTAATTTCTTAACGCTATACTTTTTAATTATTGTTTTTATGAGCTGCACTGGTTTGATTTGCTGGTTTTGTTCTCTAGGGTACTTGTAGCTGAATCAAAATGCATCGAAAATGCTATAAGATATGGAGGTCTAGCTCCCATAAAGGCTTGTTGTATTAAGAATATATTGAGTCACTTATTGGAGAAGAAAAGCAAGCTTTGCTTAGAATACCTTAGAGAGTTATCAATTAATAAAATTAAGGCTGAGCTCTCTCGTTTCAAGGGCATGGGCCCAAAATAGTAATTTCATTCTTAATCACTGCCTTACTTCATTAATGGGGATAATGTCAGTATCCAGCTATGTTTAATGGGGATATATAAAGTCCTTATCCAGCTATTATCACTTATGTTGCTAGAAGCAAGTATTGTCAATTCCTCATGCCAAGGTAGATCTGCCACAGCCAGGGGAAATTAACCTTGATATAATTTATAGTCCTTGAATTTGCTTTTAAGTTGTAAATCACTAAAGAAACATATACTTTAAAGTTCCTTTGTGGTAAGATTTGTAATCCTCGAGTGTGCTTTTAAGTTGTAAAGCACTGTAGAAATAGATATTTTAGAGTTGCTTGGAGATATAATTATTTTAGAACTCTTCAGTTCTAGCCAAGTACCTGCCCTTGTTGCTTATCATATCATAGTGATTAGAGTTGTTTAAGACAACTGATATAAAATTGCTGATGAATGGGGAACTTGCTTTCTTTGTTGTAGAAGGATTATTACAGAATATTTTAAATCATTAGACTAAATTGAGTGTATGCTTCGTGTATATGATCAGGTTGAAGGAATTTATATCATTATATTTTAAATCATTAGACTAAATTTTAGTTGGAAGCAATTTATAGGAAAGCCTCCATCCATAAATTCTTTTCCTTTTGTAGCATGTGTATTTAAGTTTTATCCCTATAGCAAGAAAATTGGGTATTGAATTAGCGAAAAAGAAAGAGAAAGTATAAATTAGAAGTTGTTACTGGTGTAGGTAGTTATTGGATTTGGATAACAACATAATCCAGTAGTTTCAACTTTCAACTTTTAGCCTTTTCAGAAGGCATTAAAGCTTTTGGTAATGACTATAATAATACTAGCAGCTGAAGACTTGAAAGAGCTGGAAATTTATGCTTTTGAATAGTAAAATATTGTATATATAATATGTAAAAGATTATGCCAGTATCTTTAGCTTTTCCTTTTATAATATATATTCTTACATTAGTATCCACTTATACACTGATTTGTGATTCCTTATCCATATGGTTGGTTTAGATGGATAAAGAAAGCAGTGCCGTGTACAGCTTGGATAAGGCACCTGATGTTGTAGGTATTGGGAAATTCCAAGTAATTATTCTTTTTTATGCTTGATTTGGTTCACTTGTTGATGCATTCGAAGTTATGATTCTTTCCTTCATGGGATTGGCTGTAAAGGTTAAGTGGGTGCTCTCCTCAACTCAATAGAGCTTTCTAACAAGTGTTATTTTCGTTGGCATGCTACTTGAAGTGTATTTCTGGGGTTTTATATCTGATAATTGCAGAAGGAGGAAAGTCTTTTATTCTTTGATTTTGTTTGCTCATTTAAACCAAAAACCTAGGCATTCACTTTACTGTTTCACTTCAACTTTAAGCATGTTCAAAACAAGCTTCAAACTTTTTCAACTTTTAATTTATTTTATTTGGTAATTGACTTTGTGTAGAAAGCTATCAAGAAGTATCATCATTTTTTATAAATACTAAGCTATTTCTGGACAATCTATGGTTATATGTCATTAAATAATTTTCCAGAATGAAATTCCATTGCTGCTATTAAGCATTCTGGAAATTGCTAGGCCTTGTTAAACTTGAAACCAGTAGGTTGCAATAAGATTGAGGGAATGAATAACCTTGTTAATTGTTCAATCTAGGAAGGGTATCTTAGGTGCAACTGTTTTAACAAGTGGAGTAGGATTCTACGTACTTTCTCCCCAAATTATATTACGTTGCTGGCTCTTCATTTGGTTGGCATTGGCCTGGGTGTTCGCCTATATTTACCATATATGGATGGTTGTATTCTGCACTTTCTACATGTTTGGAACAATTTTAGAGTCTTCACTTGCATGGGTATGTTCTCTTCTCTGACTTATCCAATTTTTTCTTTGAAATTGCTTTTGTTTTATAATTTGATTTCATATATTTGTTTCTATATTATTTGAAAGGGAATAAATCCAGAAAATCATTATTGAGATGAAAACCCATTTGATTTACTGCCTTTAATTTGTGCATGAATATTAATCATAAATTTATGCTTTAAATTCTACAGGTCTTCTAAATAATATACAAGGAGGATATGAGGTTCATTATACATTCTTCTGAAGATTCTAAGTGAATAGAAATTAGTATCCATAGGGACTATTTTTGCTAACAACCTTTTATGAGATAAATATAATGTTAAAATAATTTCGAAATATTGGTATATTTTGTAATTGATATTTTACAATATAAGAAATGTTATTAATTATAATTTTTGATATATATGTGTGAATGATCTGTACAGGTACTACTCAAATAAAATATTTTAATTATTTTAAAAATTTAATATTAGTGATTGAATTTATTTTAGTGAAAGAAAATTCGGTTGTAAGAATGTATCTTTTAACGATCGAAATTTTTTTCGTTGAAAGTGAACACAATTATCGAGGGAAAAATCCGGTCTCTAAAAATTAGTATTTAACACCGAAAATATTCCGATCGTTAATGATTTTAATGACCAAAATATTATTGATCATGGATTCTTTTAATGATCGAAATATGCTTTAACGATCGGAATAAAAATGGTCGTTAATTCTTTCAATGACCGAAATTTTCCTTCGTTGAAAGTGAACACCATTAGCGAGGAGAAAAATTCGGTCGCTAAAAATAAAGATTCAACGACTTGATATGATTTAGTTGTTATGTACATTAACGACCGGATACAAAATTCGATCGTGTATACCTTTAACCTCAGGGCTTTTACCGATTGGTTGATGATCAAATTGTTTGGTCGTTATAAGTTTTTAACGATCGAATTTTAACTTTTAACGATCGAATTTTTCTTCATTAAAGGGAATTTTTCTTATAGTAGTAGTTAACACATTTTTGGTGGGATAGACTTTCCTTCCATGGAATTTTTGTGCTTCCCGAGTAGGAACTTTAACATGTATGTGTGTTCCATTAATTGCATCCACACAATCCTAACATTAAATTTAACAATTAATATGCAAACAAGCATTTTTGAAAGATAAAAAATTTATTAAATTATTATCTGTGATCACCTTATAATATGGGTATAATCTACTACTGTCAGCAATTTCAAAAGGAACTTTAGATTCATCAGGCTGTTTAATGAATTTTTCCTCCAACTCTAAAATGGATCTTAGTACAGTGTGAAAATGATGGCTTGTTGTCTCACCGAATCGACGAAAAGCAAAAGATAGCTTCTGATTTGTTACATTATGTGCTAATAGATACAACTTCTTAGCTACTAATTTTTCAACTGTAGCTTGAATTATAGGTTTAAAACCACCCTCTCTAACTAACAAATCACATAATTTGGTAAAAGCTGAAGGGGTCATTCATATAATGCTATGACAAAGTTCCGATGAAAATAAATGGCTTATTAGATCATCTCTAACCCTTTCTCCTTCAAGCCTTATATTATGCCTAACCGTATAATTATTCCTTTCACATTCATGCATATAAATGGAAAACCAAACTAAAACCAAACTAATGTTGCCATTACGCTTGCTTGTAATATCAATTTATTATCTTGATTATTTTGATCAACCATCTATAACAAACATAATTTCAACACAAATAAATTAGCATAAATAGATCAATTCTCATATGAAATAACACAAACAACAAAATAACACATATACAAAATAACTAATAACATAAAAAAAAAAAACTTAAAAGAGAAAAAGTTTATGTTTTGAAAACCATACCTTGTAATGTGAGAAGTGAACCTAATCCGAAAATCACAAAATATAACATAAAAATATAATAATATTTATTAAAAAATTGAAGAACAATATGAACAAAATGTTGATGCATGTATGAATAAAATAAGAGAAGAATATATTAAGTAATCCTTAAGTAACAAAATGTTGATGCATGTATGAATAAAATAAAAGAAGAATAAATTAGCATGTATGAACAAAATGCTAAAGCCAAAGGGATAGCAAAACTAATGAGACAGCAAAGCTAACGAGATTTCTTAAGTAACAAGATTTTTTTTTCATGCACAGTTACGAGATTTACTCATTTCTTACTAATAATAGCACAATTAATTATTAACAAATTAAGGATATTGTTTTTATAAGCTAACGAGATGATTTCATGGCTCCTCAACAAAGCCCTTTAATTATTTATTTTGAGTATTATATTTTTGGGGTGGGAGGAAAATCTAATTGTTGGTCAATTAAAAAGTTGTTAATGGTTTTAACTCTAAACTCTTCAATTATAACTTAAAAGAAAAAATAATTTCAGATTAGTGGTATATTTGTAAAGGGGAGAGCTGGCAGTTGAAGGGCCAGTCGAATGGCTGGACCTGCAAAAGGAGTGTTCGGTCGGACCCGGGCATTAACACTTCGAAGCTTAAGTCAGTAGCTTTCGAGAGGAAATACTTAGAGAGAGAGAGTCTCAGATGTTCAATACCTGGAGCTATTGTATTTTAGGCTATTTATAGGAGTTCTTTGGAGGGGTACTTGAGTACCTTGGGGAGTGAAACCGATAGTCAGAGTAGGTGAGCGACGACGTGATAGGAAGTAGGTGGAGAGCATGGGTGTCGGCTTGTGTCAGTGGGCTAACAGGACATGCTATCCCATCAGTCTGATCAGATATTACGGTTCCCTGAACTATCTTACATATCACGCTTTGCCCTTTTGCTATTGGGCTTGGGCCCTGCCGAACGTTGTTGGGCCACCTTAGTTGGGCCTTTAGGAATGTATTTGCCATGGTTATCACTTTTCCCCCTCCAACGGGTCCGATCGAGCGATGTATTATTTTATCATTTTGGTGAGATTTTTGAATTTTTGGGAAGTGCTTGCTTGAGAAGATATGTTCATCGATTTTAGACAACTGTTATGCATTTAATGCCTACACATGCGCCGAAGATGGCGCTTCGCTCTTTTCGTCATGCATTTAGCACCTATACATTCGTCAAGGGTGGCGCTTTGTTCTCCACTATGCATTTAATTGATTGGCGACACATGGCGATTATCCGATAGAGGGGTAATTGGAAAATTCTAGAAGCTTGGTGCCTATAAATAGATGACTTTGGGACAATTTGTTTCTCATTTTTCGGTGATTCTTAGCAAAACTCTTGTCATGCCTTTTTTCGCAAACTTTGCCATTTCGAATATTTCGGAGTTTCTGCGAGATTAACCAAGTAATTCCTTACTCATAATATCGCCATCATTTTATTGATTTTCCCTTTATTAGAGATGGCTTCAAGTGGTATCTAATGTATAGATTGGAGTTTTTCTTGAAGTTTATAGAGACCATAAGGTCGTGGGTCGTTCTTCGAAACCTACGGAGGAGAAAATGATGAAGATCCCTTTACAATACGATCTTTTTGCAAAGGTGTTTGTGATGGTTCGCCTAAATTCCATGGTGACGAATGAGGGGATGCTTGGATGTGACAACAGTAAGCCGCTCATTTGCCATTTGCAGACGCAGTTGCAGAAATAATTTAACATAAGCTTTTCCCTTGCTATTGGAAGTTGCAACAACTTTTTGGATCATGCCTCTTTCAGCGTGTCTCAATTTTATACTATGACCTTGGCCAAATTCTATGCAGTTTTCAATTGCTATATCGTCGCTCTGCAAATTGGCATCAATGTAAAGAAAATCATCATCATCAAGGCTGTCTACACATCCAATTTTGCTCAGTATCTTCCCAAGATTCATATTGTCATCATACTTTCACCTCTGATTGATTGGGTAGGAGATAGTTGGACGTCGGTGCCATCATCTTGCATGCCCGATGGTGAGGAATCCGGTCACAATTTTGTAAATATTGTATATTTTGTTCCTGGGGTGCTGTTCCAAACAAACATTAATCGTTGCGATGGCGCTCTGATCTTATGATGATCCAGGTTGAGTCTGCGCCTTTATGGCGTAGCTGTTTTCTGTCGAGAAGGTGCCGATCGGCATAGAGGCAGGAGCTATTGCAGTCATGGAATCATAGATTTTTTTTTGTAATAGTTTATCTTTTGTAATGGCTTTCTCCTTTACTTTGCTAATTTGTAAGAACTCTCTATATATGTAAAAGCCAATTTGCCTTTCAATTGTGCCTTCGAACTGCGATGCTTATTTTGGACAAAATTTTGTCATGATAATAGTTAAGGAAAACAAACACTATCAACCGTGAAGAATGCATGCAATCAATTATGGAGAATGTGCAAAATTTGACTAAGGAGAATACTTCCTGAATTTTAAAGTGCTTTTCAAACATTGCAACGCACGACCATTTTGGGATTGATGTTTAATTAGTCTGACCGAATTCAAATATAGATTGGAGTTTTATCCATTCGGATTTTAGTCAGAGAATCATGCATGACGAATGAATTTTTTTGTCTCTCATTGCCTTGGGCTCAGCATGAACATCAAGCTTATCAGGGGACTTGAATGAATGGACTTCAACTTTGCCATTTGTGGCCTCATTAAGCCTAACAGATAAGTTATATCATATTGATTCATCGATCGGGACGCATCATCGATCGAAATTAAACATTTATTTTTATGACGGATCTCTCACTCATCGATTGAGTTGGAAGTATTTGGGCGTTGGGGCCCTTGTCTCTCATACTCAATGGTGAAGGATCCATTTGGACATTGCAAAAATCAATTGCTTTATGGAGATTATCCATTAGGAGATATTTTGACCAATCAATGACTTTATGGAGATTATTCATTAAATGATATTTTGGCCAATCAGTGGCTTTATGGAGATTATCCGTTAAAGGATATTTTGGCCAATTAGTGGCTTTTTTGCATTTACTTGCAGAGTTTCGCATTTTTGGTTCGAGATAGACATCGAACCTAGCAAAAATATTGGTGGAGATCAAATGAAAAACGTCTTGCATTTTTGGTTTAGAGCAATATCAAACCAAGTAAAGGAATTCGAATTGGAGTAAAGCTTTTCGCATTTTTGGCTATGTAAGGCCTAGTAACAGGGACCGATCGGCCAACGTCCGTTGATTGGAGTAAGACAAACTACCTGCAAACGGCAAACAAAAAACAAAATCTAAAAACAAATTAATGAAAACTTACCTTTTTTTTGGGTAATCCGATTGGGGACCTGAACCCTAACGCTGCCACTGACCTTTTATTTTCGCGACACAGCTTCGAACATGATGGCTAAGAGGGGCTACATTATGAGGACGATAGGCATTTTCTCGAGACCGTTCTCAATCGAATGAATGACTCGGGTATTTTACTCAATCCTCCTTATAGCAAAGACGATCACGGAGGACTTTAAGACCTTGCATCATCGACCAAATGCCGGTGCAAAGATCAGTGCTGAGGCATCAACTTTCTTGCTGACAGAGAATGCTCCCGAAGAAATAGCAAAATCTCCCGAGTCTCCCATTAAAGCTACCATGGGGCCTTCTTCTAATGTGGAGATAGCAACCATAGGAGCGTAGCTTTTTGCTGTAATGATTTTGCCCCTGCTTTGTAAAAATTATGCATATATAATATTGGATCTTCCTGTCAATTATATCCATGGAGAATGTATGAAATCGACTAAGGAAAAATACTCCCTGAACTTCAATATGCTTTTCAAGCATAGTGACTTAGATTTGTTACATCAAATGCAGCGGATAACATCTCAATCTTTAGCATTGTTCTGATTAGATATTTGTTCGAGAGAGTTAGTTAACTTAGTTGTCAACTTTTTGCATCTTGGACTCAGGATAGGCGTTGGGTCCAGCGAATTAATTGATAGAAATTAAATGGGTGCGGGTGCACTTCGCATCCCGAGCTCGAGATAAGCACTAGGCCTAACATATAAGTTGTGCCAACAGAAAGTTTTGACCCTAAAAGGTTGAGGGAGTAGTCCGCTTGTAGGGAGTTACCTATTTGAATCGGGATATTCTTTGTCCGGCCGGAAATAAGATGGTGATGCCGATCATAATTGTAGATTTCGCATTTTAAGTTCAGGATAGACGCTGAACCTGTAAAGGGGAGTTTTCATATTTTGCGCTCGTGATGCACATTGAGCCTAGTGATGGAGTTGTGCCATTCAAGCATTTATATGAAATTTTGAACTTTCAGAATAATTTTTGTAAGTATCGTCTTCGACCAAGAGTGATTACTTGTTCGCCACACGATCGGGGTGAGGTATGTGGGTCTATGAGGCCTTCATCTCGAGCTCCCGATGGCAAAATGATCCGATCCAAAAACTGGTTTGTTGGAGAGTTAGTAAGTTTGCTCAAATGACAAGTATTTAAATTCGTGAGTTTTGGACACGTACCTCTTGATAGTGTTTTTTTTTACCTCGTGGAGATGCTTATGGTATGCGTCAAGGTGTTGGAATTTTCAACATCTTTTTGCATGTTGCAGCCCTTTTTTAATGTTGTCTCTCAAAAATAGATCTTTAAATAGCAAAACAAATAATATTAAGACAGACTAGTATCCCAACGCTTATTACAGAGGAATAAGAGAATATTTAAATTCAGTACAAATGCCCTTTTAATAACTTAAATTGTAATAATTGCACCTGATTTTGTCGCTATTTGAACCACTCACCTCCTTTCCATCGTTGGACAACTTACAGGAGCTTTCTAGTTCAATGGCTCGAGCATCCGGCTTCATGACATAGCTCATGACTTTTGTTGCGGCCTCCACTATTTTTCCTCCTGTTTGGCCATTTTGGATCGGTTAGTTTTCCCATATTTTCTCTTGGTGCCCATTGGCATTTAGGAGGAACCAGTACTGAGGGGAGTGGAGGTCCCGGCCAACCAATCATTGCGGCAATCAGTTTTACTCCGCTCGTCCTTATTTCCCCTCTCCGTGATTCTTGAGAAGACCGTCTGCTTAAGCTTCCCTTTTACTTAATCGGATGTGAGGGTTCTACTGAATGGCCGATCGTCTGGATATCGAAGTCTATCCATTACATTAGTTTTCCCGATCCTGTTAGATCTGAGAGCATCATCAAACTGGACGCGTCGCCTGACTCTATCCATTAGGTCGGGAAAACTACTTGGTGGCCTAGTCATTAGCGATTCGATGAATGGACGATATGTGATGCCTTTTGCCAGGGATTTGATGCCAGTTCCACGCTTAAGTCCCCTATTTTTGACATTGCAGCTTGGAAGCGAATGATGTAATCTCTTAGACTTTCGTCAGTTCTTTGGTAAAGGTTGCACAAGCCACTGACCGACTTTAACGCGCATGTTTGCACATGGAATTGTGTCACGAACAATTCTTTCAGTTGCCTTGAGGAGGTGATTGATGCATAAGGGAGTCCGAGGAACCATTTCAAGGCATCTCCTCCTAAGGTAGTTGGGAAAACTTTACAGGCAATCCTTTCATCGAAGGTGTAGACGTGCAGTCTAGTCAAAAATTCCACAAAGTGAATGGCAGGATTAGTTTTACTTGTATATTTGTCCATTATCACATCTCTCCATCGGGGAGGCGGCTCAGACTCCATAATTTTCCTACAGAAAGGGGAGGTGCTATTGCAAGCGTTTCCCTTAGACATCCCTTTCACTGGCTTTGCCAATCCAAACTTTTCCAATTTTCGTTTAAATCATTTATCCTCCCTGCTCATTGTCACAGGAATGAACTCTTCTTTTGTCCTTTGAAAGCAATTGTGACTGGGGGCACGCCCTCCTTGCTCACCAAAGGACGAGGCGCATGATCTATTAGGGATATGAGGGGTATCTCTGCTTGAGAACATTATTTCCTTCCCTTTATCGTATCTGTTCGTGATTCTGGCGCCTGCGCTCCTTCCATCATGAGCACTTGGCTCTCTAAAGGAAATCCCCCTATTCCTCCTTCTTCCGAAGTCTTTGGCCATTAAAACCGTTTCCTGATCGCTTTCAAAAGTCTGGGCATTCTTTCCATTTCTAAGGCTTGGACCACGCTCTCAGTGAGGTGACCAAGTATAGCATGCATGTCTCCTACGGCAATAGGGGCATTCTCCTGCTGTCGTGCAACCACATTATCGAGATTTAGGAGGAGGTCATCCTCGATCGATGATCTGAGAAATCTCTCTCTTAGCCTTGAGGGTTCGAATTTATCCTAGTTGTTGCGATTACACTCTCTATGAGCTACACGTTCGTAGGAGCTTAAATCCGCCATATATCTCAACGAAAGCACCAAATGATAAAACACAAAATGGTTTATTTGTAAAGGGAAGAGCTAGCAGTTGAAGGGCCGGTCGGATGGCTAGACTTGCAAAAAAAGTGCCCGATCGGACCCGGGCTGTAACACCCTTATTGATCTGACTGACTGAATTATGTGATTATCCTAATTTTTTTTTCCAATGTCAGATACTGGTCATTGACCCTTTGAGGAACAATGCACTGAGTGACAATTCCAAAATCAACAAGATTTTTCTTTTTAATCTTAACTATCGCATCGACCTAGGCTTGACCAAAAAGAAATACGTCTAAAGTAAGTAAGCCGATAAAGCTATAATTGTCCAAGTGACTGAATACCAAATAAAAATCCGGCAATATAACGTCTAAAAACTTAACTAACCCACCTGCAAATCAGATAATTCCTCAGCCCTTCAAGGGCACCACAATTCAAAACTAATTTTCCACATACATCTCATGCATCCATTCTTTTTATTAATCACATTTCCAAAAATAAATAAATAATACATATTACATTCTAAAACCCTTAAAACATTCCAATAAAAAAGAACACTTTACATTTTAAGCACCTAGCTACGCTATACATCTCTAAAGTAAACTGTCCAGATTCGATCCCTTCTTCAGACGGTTGAACCAAAGCAGCTAACTAATCAGACACAAGACTATCTTGATACCTACACGGATAACAAAATCCGTGCTAAGCTATAAAGCTTAGTGGGGAACAGTATAATCTAACAATACTCTTTACAACACATAACCTTCAATAATAAAATATCAAGATTTATAAAACTGCCAATTAATACCTTTAATTCAAGTTTTTACATTCACCAATAGATTATAAACATAAAAGGACATCAATAACTGGCGTAATTCCTTCATATATATGCATCATTAAAATATAGTATGCAATATAAATTTACTTCCATATAATCATTAAAACCAGATGCATTATATATAACATAACTCACATCACACCAAATATTATGCACTTGACCCGTAACAGAATTATATATATACCCATATATATATAAACAAATATAACAAATTAAGGAACTATCTTATATAGTATTAAAGAAACACATGTTCATCAATATTGTAACTTTCCATTTATTATCCATTTGCTATATATAAGAAATAATTCTTCTGCTCATGAATTCTGAACTATAACATTTCGTATCTTTTATACTTTTTAACTTATTCTCATATTAATGCCCCTAGTAAAGACCTGGCAGAAAACCTTAAACCGGATACACGGGATGTGGACCCCACAGGACCACAACAGAATGAGAAATGACCTCCATGATCATTCCTCATATAACATATGAACATATGACAGTACGTATGATATATATACTATGGAGATCAATGATTCAACCATAGTAAAGCAAGTCGCCATGACTTGCACCGCGGTATATGTATCCCTATGGCCAGCCAATTATATCCTATGCTAGATTTTACTGCCTACTCTTCCTAAGGGCACAATTGTCACATACTTTCAAAACATTTATCAAATTTCTCATCATTACAATTTCAATAAATACATTTATTCAGAATCTTAAATATTTTTGTACAATTTGTGACCCATCTTTCACTCATGTCATAAATTATATCCCAATAAGTCAGTAAATTCTCTATCATCAGAGGAATATATTTTAGACAGATTCTTTCAAATTATTGTAAACAATCTACTAATCATAAGAGTTCATACCTAACTATTTTATGTTCATAAGAATGAAATCATATACAATTATTGAAACCATGGGTGCGTGAAACAACATATAAACACATAATTGTCAGAAAAGGACATACCTGTATAGTTCATCACAACTGTCTTTCATGCTCAACTATACTTGATTATCAAACATTCATACTCAAATACTTTAGTTTATACATGCATTCAATGTATCACCTTTAATTGAGTTATCTATATTTGCATATAAATGTAATATCATGTTTGCATATGTAACTAGATAATCTTCGATAGTCATATATTAAGACATCCACTTAGAATAATAGCAGTTTTACACTATTTAGTATAATGATACTCATAATGGTTATTCAAGTATCAGACAAAAATGTATCAAGAGAAGTAAATGTCACAGGTATACCAATAATTGTTACTATACTAATTACATTTTCACTTGCTTTGTCTTATCAAATTATAATTCTCACTTATAAGTTATTCAAGTATGAGGAGTAATACTTTATTTAAATAGTAGCTCTTTAATACATTTGGTTTCAATAGGTTATTAGAGAGAATTCTTACTTAAATGGTATAATTAAATTTTATGAACATAAGTTCTAAAACAAAACTATGTTAATAGGTATGGTAACCATATTTTCCAAGCTCTAAAACTTATATCATAATCAACCTTGTTCATTATCAAATTCTCACAAAAATCCTTAGATTTTAGATATACGTCAAGCTTAAATAATTAAGGACATCATATTGCTTATGATATTTTCTAAACTATTTCAATTCATCTTCCAGAATTAAACCTCAATCATCGAACATTAACATACCTTTAAACATCCTTACTTAAATCTAATACTAACAACCCATCAACTTAATCTATTTCTGAAATTCCAATTAAATTCAAGCATAAGTTACATCTTAAGCCTATTGTCAAATAATAACTCTTTAATCTATTGATAAGTTTTAACAGATAACTACAATTTACCAATCAAATGCTTATGACCAATGCTTATCAAACTTCAAGGACTGCTAGAAATTTAAGTTCACATTCATTTTATAATTATCTATCTTTACTGCTCAAACAAATTAAGTGAACGCAGGATACTGTGGTTACCTCTCAATCAAGAACAAGAAACTATAATTTTCCCAATTCAACCTATAAACTCAAGGTATAATCTTTTACCTATAACCACTAATTGCCAACATTATTATCCATTATTGTCTTCCAAGACTAATCAAAACTATATTACAAGCTTCAAGGATAAAATTAAAACGTCAAGTTTTACTAACCAAAACAATTCATTGTACTTTCGTTATATTATAACCGCTTGGAAACAATTTAAGTCTTACATTCTGAGTGTTATCAATATTTATTAATCACTGGGCATAATAGGCATGATCTTGGTAATAAACTTTGCAAATTAAGTACCAGAGTAAGCCACATAACTAAAATCGTAACCTACAACTTCATGTATAAAAGACATAACTTTCTCATCAATTAAAGAACCAATTTCAAATTATACATTCAAACTAGCTGTGATAATTCAAAGAAACAAATCAAAATCGGAAAGAATTCTACTTGCAGCTTCGTCTAACAATAAATCAACAATAACTCCTGTACAATAAATCCTTACTCCGGACGTAATGAATATAATCTATCACTATTCATGGCATTTAAATCAAAATAGAATCTCCACACCAAATGAGATTAAACTAGGTATTAAAAACAATCAACCTAATTTGATCCAAATGGTATCAACTCATAAGCCTTAAAATCATTCCATCACAATATCATCATTTATCATTTATATTACACCTAATTCATGTATTTCTAACAAGTCATACACACAGAGGCAGACATTTAACTTATACAGTCAATAAATGTTTCAGTAATTCTCACAAATTATATAACTAAAATTGAAGGGAATAAATCTAGCATCCCATACCGTAAAATCGAAGCTCATAATGCCCTCTCCATTTTGCCTCGCCGGAGAGGTACCGAAGTCATCCACCAGAAAATCAAGCCGCTGGCGACGTTCCGGCGACACTCACGCGCCTTTATGCCGTCCCGATCCACCGGAAAACACCCTGAAAAGGACCGGCCATCCCATTTCCGATCTCCTTAACGCCGGCGAGTGGGGACGATCGACGACCACCAAAAGAGCCGCCTTAACCTCACGATCCCACCAATGTTGTCATCTCCCTCAACCGCCGTCGAGAACCACCAGAAAAAGAGAAAGAAGCTACGGTGGTGATGGGAGACCAAAAATCAAAAGAAAAAACAGACCGCAGCACTGCCGGAGGGAAGGGACAGCGAGGAGGCGGTGGCAGCTGCGCCGATCGCCGACGCAGGCGTCGTTGATCGGCTACAGCGCCTCCTCCTTCCTCTCCTTCTCTCCCCTTTTCCCCCCTTCCCCGATCCTCTCTCCCTTTCATTCTTTCGTTTTCTTTTTTTTATAATAATAATAATAATAATAATAATAATAATAATAATAATAATAATAATAATCCCAATTTATTTCCTTTTTTACTTATTGACCCAAACCTTTAATCAAAATAACAAAAATGTCTAATATATATATATATATACCTATATACACATATATGTCTTACTCAAACATAAATTCACACAGTTACTCACTTTAAATTACATATTAATACAGTGAGTCATGCAATTTCGACTAAGGTCATTTTTGGGACCTTACACGGGCATTAACACTCTGAAGCTTAAGTTAGTAGCTTTCGAGAGGGAATACTTAGAGAGAGAGAGTCTCAGATGTTCAATACCTGAAGCCATTGTGTTTTAGGCTATTTATAGGAGTTCTTTGGAGGGGTACTTAAGTACCTTAGGGAGTGATAACTGACAGTCAGAGTAAGTGACATGATAGGAAATAGGTGGAGAGTATGGGCGTCGGCTTGTATCAGTTGGCTGATAGGACATGCTGTCCCATCAGTTTGATTGGACATCATAGTTCCTTGAACTGTCTTTCAGATCACGTTTTACCTTTTTGCTATTGGGCTTTGGCCCTGCCGAACGTTGTTGGGCCACCTTAGTTGGGCATTTAGGAATGTATTTGCCATGGTTATCAGTGGTATAAAAGAAAGTAAAGTACTTTGTGGCTAAGAAAGTTAAATGAGCAAATGCCAACTTAGGATGTAAAAGTAACGAGATTTTTTTCATGCATAATAACGAGATTGACTCATTTCTTAGTAGTAATATCACAATCAATCCTTAACAAATTAAGGATATTTTTTTATAAGCTAACGAGATTTATTGATAAAATCTTTTTTTTAAAAGCTAATGAGATTGTTTTTATAAGTAGCCTTTTCTCGTGGTCTACAAACAAAACAACGAAAGTGACCAAGAAATCAAGAAATTGATAAAATAAAAATAAATGATAAGGTACTCAAAAGATGAGTTTTAATAGCACAAAGTTATAACTAAATACAACTTATATCCAACAATAATTCAAATTGGTATTGTTCTGATATAACATTAATTAAGCATCCACTAGGAAAAAAAAAGACTTTTTGAAAGTGAAGGCCAAGTAACAGGAGAACAATATGATATTGTTTTTGATATTAAGTCCTAAATAGCTACATATTTACCCTATCAATGACTCCACACAAGCTTTCACATAACGCCAAAACAACAGAAATACAATAACAATGAAATGCAGCTGTTGCGATCCTAGCAAGTATACTAGATCGACAAGTAATAAAGTGGGGTATAGTTAAGACCTGCAAATATCGAACCCAAGGGATAAGGGATAAGGGTTCTGCCAAAAACTGCAGCTTTTATAGAGATCTGGTGATGGCCACGGCTGAGAAAAAAGTGTTCCAACCGTGCCCAGTCAGGTTAGGCATGTTTGAGACACTTTTGTCTCAGCCCTGTGTACCTTATGGACTAAAAAACTCGAGTTCTGCATTGGCCACGGTCGGGACAAAATAGTCTCGGCTGCGGCCCTTTAGAGAAGAAAAACTAGTTCCATAAATTTATCAATTTTCAAATATTTCACTGTTGGATCGAGCTAAAATTTTAACCATAGCTTTTTAACATCTTGCTCTACATTTTCAACGGTGGAGATTGGATTCTGATGTCTGCAGATCATTCCAAAAAAAATGAAATGGAGGCGCAGCTAGGACCATTTTTGTCTCAGCCGTACTCTTGCTTATTTTTCTGCACAAGAGTCAAAATTATCCCATTAAACACACCAAAATATTGCAAATATCAATATAATTTTATTTGGCATAAAAAGATAAAGTTATTACACAAAATACTAAAAAATCATGCAAAATAAAATATAGACATAAACAAAAATACACTGAAATTAAATAATAAAATTGGAGTTATCAGTAGCTAATAAACATAATAATATTTATTAAAAAAAGTAAAAGTAGGTATAAAATTAATTATAGTAAAAAGTAAAAGTAATAAGTTTAGAATAGTAAAAATGAATAATAAGAATCATGGAGAATCACCAATTCAAAATAAGGCAAAATCATGATTTAAAATAATGAATCAAAATCATGAAGTACAATATCATGAAAAGAATTATGCTTCCAAATATTGTACTCCAAAAAATAATACATTAATTAATCATACCATACCATAAAACCAAACAACCACTTAATGAAATGTAGTGTTTATATATATATATATATATATATATATATATATATATATATGACATACAATAAAATCTAATTGAAAAGTTATGGTATTTTTGGGAGGATTCTTTGGATTTTGGATTTGGATCGGGAGATTTTTTGAGTTTTCTCCGGATTTGGATTTGAGTTAATTCTTTTGATGGATTCAGATCGCAACAAAAATTGCTAGATTTAGAGACATGTAAGAATTTGTTGATTAGTTGATAGTAAGCCTGTTCATTTTCGAGTTGGGCTGAATCGGATTTTGAATTTTTTTTACCCATATCCAAGCCCATATAAATGAGATAACCCAAACCCATGATTAAATCCAGTTGTTAGCTGCCAATCATTATCAATTGCTAGCTGTTAACAATTCATTTATTCATATTTTCAAAAAAACAACTCATTTTTGTTAATGACCGAAAACTCACTCCACGGACCATTCATATGGCCTCCTAGCCCATCGTGACAATCTGGTTGGAATTTTATGACATTTTAACGCATATATGTAAATATGTAAAATTTGGCCGGTAAAAAAAAAAAGCTGTCCACATTTTTTTAAAATAAGGATAAACATTGATTGATTAATCATTTTATAAGTAAAAAAATAGTCAATTTGTTAATATCGATTTTTCAAAATTACTAATTATTAATAAGTTAATTACATTCGGTTAATCAATCCATCGATTTTAATTTTTCGGTTTGATTAATCAATATTTTTCGGTTAACCATTAAAATTTATAGCATAAAATTATATAAAAAAAATTAGATAAAGTTCAATTTAATTTTTAATGTGTAAAGTACTTTAATATAAAAATTACGAATCAAACATAAGTTACTAGCCAAAATTCATGTTTTATAAATTAATAGCTAATATTATAAAATATATTTGATATTTATTGAAAATTACTATATTTGATTCTAAGTCAAATAAAATTTTGGATAATTATGTAATTAAATGCTATTAAGTACAATATGAACACTAATATATGATAAAAAAAATATATATAAAAGTTAATTGGATACTATATATAAATATTAAATATTGCTATATAATTAAAGAGAATGATATAATATAATTTTAGTTTAAAGTATTATATAACTTTTATAGTAAAATATAAAAAAATTAAGGTATAAAAATAAAAATATAATTTAAAGTATTATTTTATGTAAATTTTACAGAGACATAGAAAAAAATTGAAGATATAATATATATATATATATATATATATATATATATATAAACCGGTTAACCGTGGATTAACAATTAACAGATACTTAAAAACCTAAACCGTAACCATTAACCAAAAATATAAAAATTAAAAACTGTAACCAAATCCATCAGATCGGTTAACTGTAAAAATTGGTTCATTTTTAGATCGATTTTGCGGTTAACTATATTTTCAATTTTTTTTGCTCACCCCTAGTCTAAAGTAATTGATTAAAATTAAAATTCAATTTAGTTGAAAATTATATCCATTTAAGCCAACTCAAAATGACTCATAAGATTTTAACTTAAATAAATATATCTTAAAATTTATATGGGTATCAATTACATCAAATGGGTCTAAATACCCAATTTATATCAATTTTGAATATTTTTTAATCTAAATCTGAATATATAATTCAGTATAAGTTCAGACCGTCTAGCCTATCCGATAATTTTTATTGAGTTTAAACATGTCTTTTTTATTAATATATTTTTAGTTAGAATACACTTTTTATATATTAAAATTATTTTTATTTAATTTTTTAAAGAGAAAATTACCCCAAATACCATATTTTTTAACATTTTTTCAATAAATACAATTTTTCATAGTTTTTTTTTTCATAAATCTCGCTTTCTGTATCTCCATTTTCAAAAATACAACTTTTTTAAACTAAAACTCTCTCTCCTATATATATCCCTTATCTTGTTTTATTTGTTTATCTCTATTTATTCATATATTATAATCTTCTTATTTTGAAGAAGGATTAGTAGATTTTTTATTTCTTTTCTCTAATCGCAATGCAAAAATGGGCCTAAAGTATAAAGTACAAAAAATACAGATGCATCAGCATTTCAGGAATATCTGGTACATCGGTCTCTTGGGCACCGTTGTTGTTGATACTTCTTATATCTTCTTTCCCTTGATCTCTTTTCATCCATCTAGTAAATTTATTCAGTTTCTGATAAAATGCATATATCTCGTGTATCTGTTTGGATGCTAAACAAACATATATTTTACCTTTGTCTTTTTGCTGATAGATTATTTGTTTGGTTTCTGAGAAAATACCAATATATCATACATCTTTTTGGTTGCTGAGAGAGTACATCAATTTCGTTCTTTAATTTAGTTAGTTGATAATTGTCGTTTTTAATATGAATCTTTTTATTTTACGTTGATCATTTATAGACGAACGATATTCTTTGCATAATGTTGTTTTGTTTTGCTTTATATCTATTCTCTCTTTGTCAGTTTTTCTCATTAACCATGGGATTGGTTACTCTTGTTTTTGTGTTGTTCTATTTCTTATAATATGGTTTTGGTATTCTTACATGGTGTTGAATAGTGATTTTCATTCTATTGAGAAATTTATCATTGATTGTTTGTTTTTCGATTGGTAAAATTTTGGGTTGTTCATTTTAGTTTCACATTTGGAGAGTCACTGACTATTTTTCCTTTCTTTTGTTTTAAATTGATGTGCAGTTTTCTATTTTACACTACTTTGGTAAGTTGGCTGATCTTTCATTTCTACTTTACATTACTTTGCTGTTATATGTTGGTCAGTGTGACAAAAGCTAAGAGCTGCAAGGTTTATGGATATTTTCTACATGAGGTTATTGATTCCTCTGCTTAGAGATATATTTATGACTGCTAATATGTACATTGTCTACTCTAGTTTTAAACAAGATTGTCACATGCAAAGACATAATTTTCAGAAATAGTTTAGAGTTGTATTTTTTCATGTTCTCTCCCTCAGATGAGCAAACATTAGACAGTGAAGGGTGCAGACTAACATATAACAAGATAACTATTAAAAATTTAAACCAAAGGGAGTCGACAACATTTGCATTATAAGCATCACAAGGACATCGAGCAAGCAACTTCAGCTAAGAGCTAAGGATGGATTTTGATGCCTTTTTCAAAAAAACCAATAACCAGGATGTTTGTATTATCAAAAAATGAATCATAAGTCAAATATCAATCAAATTCAGGATAAAAAATCAAAGTAGATTACAAAACCTCTCACATGTTGAAGTTGAATCAAGTAGGTTGCATCTCCTTTAAGCCTATCATGTTGGAATTTTTGAGAATCATGATGTCACATTCTATTTCCATACAATTCAAATGAATTATAATCAAATAACTTCATATGGTATTATAGAAATCATAACATTCCAATTTTATTTCAATAAGATCACTATTGTTAAAAACTCATGGAGATTCAATGTTCTCTCTCTATAAGCGATAAATAATAAATTACTATAGAACCATTATAAAGGAACAACAAAATTTGAGAAATTTTTGATTAGGTATAATGTCAAAAATATGGAAAGCATTGCTATCAAAATCTAGAAGTAGTGCCCTATTTAAACAAAAAGGAGATGGAGTAAAATTTGCTACTATAAATTGAAGCTTAGGGGACTACTGGTATTTACTAATGACTGAAACTAAATCGGTTACAACATGCTTCTAGATATCCAAATCATACTCGGTAACCTGATATCCAAATCTAATTAAAGAGCTCACAACAAGAAAATCCTAATTGCTAACCTGGGAATAAACTCCAATCTAACTCAATAACCTCTTTTCCTAAACAATATTAAGTAGGATTGGAGTTTATTCTATCCGCCCAAAACATCCAGCCTTGCTCAATAGTCCCTCCACTAATGTTGACCAACTTGTTCACATTGCTTCTAACTTGCAAATATTTCCATCCTTAGAATATTAACTTATAGTGAATTGCTACCACTTTCCTGCCACATTTTAATGATATCAGTAGCCTGATTGAGAAGAATATGCATTTGCTTCCATAACATCCAGAGCTTACTTTCAAGCAACATTTTAAGTTACTCCTAAACATCTTCTATGGGTTAGAAGTAGTAAGGACACAAAGGAATTATATCAAAGCTTGGTATCACTTGGTATACATCATGTACACATGGTGTATACAATATGTACACAGTGGGTATACAACAAGAACACACGATGTGTAGATTTAATACATATGGTGTATACATCAAGTAAACACTATGTATACAGCATGTACACACAGTGTATACAACTAGTACACATGATGTATATAGCAAGTACACATTGTGCATACACCAAATACACACAGTGTATACAGTTAGTACACACTGTGTATACACCATATACACATAGTGTATACACTAAGTACACATGATGTATACATTTAGTACACACGATTTATATGATATGTACACATGGTCTATACAGCCAGTACACATGGTGTATACACCAAGTACACAGGATGTATATAGCTAGTACACATGGTATATACAATATATATACATGGTGTATACAGCTAGTACATACGGTGTATACAATATGTACGCACTGTGTATACATATGTACATACTGATGGAATATGACATGATATATTCATGGTAATCATGCAGCGAAAAAATGAAAAAATCGATCATATATGCCAAACAATTCTATGACAAGAATCGAAACATGCAATTTTAGAGTTTTAAAAACTTACAACTTTAAATGCCTTTTAAAACTTGAATTTGGTGATGACCAGCAACTAAGATGAATTTATCCGCCTTAGATCTTGATCACCAATGCCAAGGAATAGCCTTTACGCCACTCTTCTCTATTCTCACACACACACTTACAAAGATGGCTTAAAAATCGAGATTGCTAGCTCTCTTTTAAAGTATTATGTAATGGCAATAGATTGAAGCTACAAGATTTGATCTTGCACTTCTTTTAGGTTACTATTACTGCCCAAGAATACAAGAGAATGAGGAAGAATCCTTTCTCTTTGTGAAATTTGGCCAAAAGAATTAAGTGAGAGAGAGAACAAGTTTCACGCCACACACACTTGTAATTAGGGTTTTATTTCTTTACTAATATATATCCTTATCTTTTGGCAAGTGTTTGATCTGAATTTTACTACCTCAAGATAATTAATTCAACCTCAATCACTTCCTAAAAACAAGTAACATATATTAGTTCAATCTCTTTTGAATTTAAAATTCAAATTAATTTGAAATAAATCCATAAGACATTTTAATTAAATTAATCACTTAATCTTGAACTCAACATGTGCCGAAATTCTCTTGTTTTTTAATCTTGGAATTTCGGCTAGGTCATCTCATTTTTAAGTGTTTTAATTTGATTTAAATATCATTAGGATTTAATACTCAATTAACTTAATTAATACAATATAATTAATTAATTGAAATTAAACCATGTGGGCTGAATTTTTCTCTCTCATGGATCAAGGTCCAATAGCAATTTTAATACCCATTATATACATTAATTTGACTTTAATTAAAAGCCCAAATTAATGCCCAATACTTTATTTAAATATTTTAAGCCCAATGCTTTATGTGCGATCCTATAGGTCCATTTAATGTTGGCAATGAATTAATCCAAAGGCTATATATATTCTCTAGTAAGATATTATAGCATTCCAAATTAAATGAATATGGCATTTAGTGACCTAATGCAAAGTCCTTTACCCATAAATATCAAAATTAATATAAGGCATGGAACTAGTCATCCTTATATATATTAATTCCTTTCTTGATATTCCAGTGACATTGAACACTCAGATAAATAATGATTACTCATTATTTTATCTCGGTATGGCCATACACTTCTCAGTTCACTGATCAAGTGGCCGATGATATTTTCTCTCTTATAGAGAGGGGTAATCCCTTCACTTCTCTCATGCTCTCTAACATGAATCAATGTATACCCAAGCATACCTGTACTTGTCACTCTGTTACGAGCACATTAGGTGTATGTCAAAGCATACAGTAATTCATAAAGAGTTTCATAGAGATTTTAGGTCTAAGAACTCCGGTACAAAAGTTGCATATGAGAAACACTTATGACTTGTACCATATAGTGTTCTCATGAACGGATCAAATCAGATTCCATGTTCTAAATATGTATCTAATATCTCTGATTGACACTCTTGTCCTTATGATCTGTAAGACAAAACTCAACTTATCAGAGAGAGTATACTAGTCTTAATTTATTTGTTATTCCCATAACAATGACTGGCTAGGGATATTTAGAATGAAGTCTCATTTGTTTCAAGCTCTTACAACCATGTGCCTCACACATGATAACTTAAATTGAAACATCATTTTTGGACAGTTTTATCAATTGATATGCACAAGAATACAATAGATAACAAATGCCTCATTTATTAACTAAAGTACTTTATTACAATGTATTGGGGCTAGGGCTTACACTAACACACACGAAGTATACAACTAGTACACACAGTGTAAACAACTAGTACACATGATGTATATAGCTAGTACACACAATTAGAATCATAATTCACAATTAGCAAATGTATACAGTAAAGAAAAATAAAAAAATAATTACCTTTTATTTTTTGGAAACTCGAGAATCATAACTCGTTATTTCAATTCCATTACAATTTTGCTTAGTCATTCTTGTGACCTTTATGTTATAACTAGCTTCTCTACTTTTATTTTTATTAATATTTTTCTTTCCATCTATTTTTTTATGTTCTTAATTATTTGGGAGACACTTTTAGGTCGAGGAGAAGTACTTGATTGGATACCAACCATTTTGCT
The DNA here is from genome assembly GCA_037975025.1 of Excoecaria agallocha. Lineage (NCBI taxonomy): Eukaryota > Viridiplantae > Streptophyta > Magnoliopsida > Malpighiales > Euphorbiaceae > Excoecaria > Excoecaria agallocha. Next base: position 38,168,278 of record CM075814.1, read on the forward strand.
TGAGATTTAAACTCAATGTGATTTTATCATATTTTTGATACATTTAGTACAAACAATGTATACATGAATTGCACATAATGTATTAATATACACCATTAAATCAATTGAAATGGAATTTTGTTATTCAATATTATACTATTGTTTACATATATGCATTTGCTCACATTCAATTGGAGGGTGTGTATTTTAAGAAACAATTATAACCAAATGTTTAAACATCACCTCATTTCCCATATGCTACAAGTTAGAAAAAAATAAAATAAGGAAATTAATAAAGCGATTAATTTTTTTTGGATCATTTGATTCATTTCATTTCCATCACAAATGATTAATTCACAACCATCACTTCTTTTTCTAATAGCATGAAACACAAAACAAAATAAAAGGCAATAATAAAAAAAACAAATTTAATCTATATATATGAAGATAATTTTTCTTATCATGCATAGGTTTTATGTTTCTTGAGCATTAACTGTAGTATGTAGATTAAACAGGTTCGAATTCTATTATTTTTGAACTGGGCTTTGGCAAAAATAAACCTTCAATCCAAGAGAACAATTTTTTAGATAAAGCAATTCAGATCATCCAAGAAATGATCAAACAGACACCGAAGCATAAACCAATATAGCAACTCATGCATCAAGTTCTCTCTTTCACTCATTTTCTAGGGATAAGCAAAAAAAATCATTACTGATTATATTAATGGCTTATCGGATGGAAATAGGAAAAATAAGTTAAAATATTATATATCTTTGTAGGTAGAACTAATTGTATTTGTTGCATTAAATTTGAAAATTTTCAATCAGATGCCTTGCACCCATCATCAATCAAGGTTCAAGCACAAAAAAAAATATAAACTATTCTTGATTATTAGCCTCATTTCATAAATTAATAGCATTAAAGATTTGAAAGAGGGAAAATCAAAGAAACGAAGCTATGTCAAAGGTAGAAGAAACCTAACAGTTTATGCAAGATGTAATAACTATAAAAGAGCTGCAAATAAATGGCAAAAGGAAAACCAAAAGAGCAAATTTGAAAAAAAAAGGAAAACCATAAAACCAAACATTATAAAATGTAAGAAAATCAATCAATTACAGGAAAATTTTCTAAAAAATTAATAGAAACAAAATACATTACCATGTTAGTTAATCTCCAAATATCTTAAAAAAAAGATATTGTCTTATCTTTCCTTTCCAAGATGCGGAGCAAAGATCTAAACCCTACAAAATACCAACCAAGATAGTGAAAACTATAATGTCCAAAGGGATACATCGATAAATATTTACAAATATGATAGGGATGTAATTGGAATTAATGTAAATGTGAAGGGCAATTTTGTAAAATTGCCAACTTAGGAGTAAATGTGCATTGTTAGAAAAGTAGTGGGGATTGATTGAAAATTTTAAATTATCTTCATACCAAATGTGAGAATTAGGGAGAGAAGAGGGAGCAAGGTGTAAATTTTTATAGCTTGACAAATGGTTCAATGAGAAGTGAGCATGTGTTATTCTATAATAGTGAAAAAAAAGCAAGAGAAAGAAAAGGAAAAATATGCTTTTACTTAAAGAGGGCCGGCCATTCTTTCTCAAAAGGTTCCAAGCATTTTTCTCCTTTTATTTTATGTCTTTTTCATTCGCCCAAAGTTATAATAAAGTAAAAAAAAGTCAAAGTCAGAAAAAGAATATTTATATAATATTAATATTTATATATATTCTTTGACCACGTTACTATTATTTCTTTTTCAAACATGATGGAGGACCACTATTATATCCAGGCTTGACGAGGGTATAATGTTTTCATAGGGAAGCTAGACTTCCTAAAAAACTAAAAACATTAATTTTTTATCCTAGAAGGCAAGCATGAGTTCCCAGTTCAAACTTCTTGGGGGCACTTTGTCAACAAAAATAAGCAATGCTTAGAATTGACCCAAGATGAAGAAAAGACATTAGCCTAGTAGAGGGAGCTTGCTCGAAAGAAGCTTGATATTTATGAATTCTTGGACCTTAAGTCCTTCTCGAAACCCCTAGCAAAATACGAGGTAGATTTGCTATTTCTCGCCATATAACAAGTCTAATATAATCTCATTCTTTCTTTTTTTAGCAATTATGAAGAGGGTTGGCAAATAATCCTTTAACAAGAAAGTCAAAGCTAAAAGGGCTAAGCTCGAGGAAAGTTCTCAATTGATTGGCACCATATCAACATGGAGTCCATCCAAATAGGAAGCATTACCCCCTACTCTGACTATGGGCATGTCGATCCCAATTACTAGTGCCACTGCTATACTTACGGATACCCTCAATGATCCAACTCTAACTGCGCTTAATCATGGCTCACGACCTAATTATCCCTCCAATGCCATTGTTATCTTTGATGCCTCGCCTACTTCACCTGCTAACCCAGCTAACGTCCGTCGCCCATCCATCCTGCTACCTAGTCCTTCATCTGCTAGAACTTCTGAGCAGAGTGCTTCATTTTCTCTTGAATGGAGTGAAAGAGTGAACAAGATGGTGAAGAAAGTTCGGCAAATGTGGCTCTCCAATCCACTGGTTTACAGTTCTTTTAATATGGAGTTTATGAGATTTTGTTCATTCCTGACCTACATTCTCGAAGAGGTATCCTTCTTTATCAACCTATGGGTAGACTATTTATACGCCGCCATATGGAGGCATCAAGTTAAGGTACTATATTCTTCCCTCTAGACTCTTTTTGTCTTTTTTTGATATGTGTTCTTTTTGCAAAGTAAAGTGATTTCCAATGTAGCAATTGGTAAAGTAGGCTTCTTAGCCTTCTGAAAGAGGAAAAAAATTACAAATAAGCTCAATAAGAAGCTAAAAGAGGCCGAGCAGATGGCTAGCAACTGGAAGAAGCATGCTAACGCACTTGAACCCAAAGCAAAGGAGGCCAAAAAAACTATCGACAAAGCAGCAGAGGATGCCAATCAAAAGCTTGCTGAGGTAAAGGCTTCCATAAATAAGGCTTAAGAAGAGTGCTAACTTTTGATGGCCAACCTAGAGAAGTGTCGAGCTAATAAGGTAAAATTAAAGGCTAGATATGCCAAGCTTAAAAAGAAGAATTTCAAGCTCATAGAGAAGATGGATTCGATCTAGCTGTTAAAAAAGCCATGGCTTATGACGATAAGATCATCCAAGGGATGAAAAACAAAATTCTCAATGAAGACTTTTCTAGGGTAGATGACATTGATCTTAATGAGGAGTAGCTAGGAATCTTATTTCTTTTTGCATCCTCTATGGTCGATTTATGTAACTTTTCCATTTATTAATGAACTTATCTTTGGACCTGTACTTTTTATTCTTAAAAATTATTTTTCTGAACTATACATTGAGTAGTCTAGTTCTTTTAATAATTGTTGGAATCAATTTTGCTATTATTTACTCTAATTTATACTTCACCTTACTGAATATGTGGTTGTTTCAAACTTATGAGTATAATAGTTTGAGCCTTATTGGTACCAGAATTGGCTCAAATGAGAAAATAACTTAAATAAGATCCAGCAACTTAAAAATTTGTAAATTTAAATAAGTAATCATGTACTGAATATGCTCATGGCTTAGGCTGTTGAGCTAAGCTTTTGATACCATTTAATAAATGTGCTCCCAGCTTAAGCTGTTGAGCTAAGCTGTTACAAAAATTATGCTCGTGATTTGTGGCCAAATTGCCAAACTGAATCTTTAAACAATTTACTAATAGTGAATATACCTTTTTGTACAAGGAAAGAATAATATGCTTATGGCCAACATGTCTAGTTGAGCTAAGTACAATATGCTCATGGCTAACATGCCTAATTGAGCTAAAAAAATTGAGGGGCTCGTGGCGAATATGCCTGGTGAGCTCTTTGAGAAAATACTTATGGTGGTTATGCTTGATGAGAAAAAGGCTTATGGTGAATATGCCTGGTAAGCTTTTGAAAAAATGCTTATGGTAAACATACTTGGTGAGCGAAAGACTCATGGAGAACATGTATGGTAAGCGAAAGGCTCGTGGTGAACATGCCTGGTAAGCTCTTAAAAAATGCTCATGACTAACATGTCTGGTGGATGGAAGGCTTATTATGAATATACCTAGTAAGCTTTTGAAAAATTGCTTATGGCCAACATGCTTGGTGAGTGAAAGGCTTATGGAAAACATGTTTGGTGAGCTCTTGAAAAAATGCTCGTGGCCAAAATGCTTGGTGAGTGAAAGGCTTATGGCAAACATGCTTGGTGAGCTCTTAAAAAAAATGCTCATGAATAACATGCTTGGTGAGTGAAAAGCTTATGGTGAACATGCCTTATGAGCTTTTGAAAAAATTCTCATTGTGAATATGCCTGGTGAGCTTTTAACCCCTTCTCGTGGCGAACATAGCATTTTGAGCGGGGTTACTAATAATATTTCTTCAAGTTGGAGATGTTCTATGAGTACATCAGTATTTTTCATTGTCATGTCTTTAGGTCGGTATGCTCCAAAATTAACTACCTCGTGAACTTCGAAGGGACCTACTTAATTAGGACTCAATTTGTTGCTCTGATCATTGTTTGTGCTTCAACCACTTTCTTCTAAACAAGCTCGCCTACATAAAGAGTTTGGGGCTTAAGTTTGCAGTCATGGTACGATGCCATTCTTTATTAATAGGATGTTGTTCGAATCTGGGCTTGCTTTTTTTTTCTTTAAGTATATCTAAGTAGTACAACAATGATTCCTCACTTTTTTCTTAATTGTACCTCTCTATCCTTGAGTTTGGCATCCTTATTTCACGAGGAATAATCACTTCTACACTATAAATTAAAAAAAAAGGGCAGCTGCTGTTGTAGACTAGGGTGAAGTTTGGTAGGACCATAATACGTTGTTCAACTCTTCCATCTATAGAATTTTGGCTTTATCGAGCCTCTTTTTTATCCCCATCAATATAGTTCTGTAGGTTACCTTGATCATACCATTCAACTAAAGGTGATAGACCGAGGTGAATCTGAGCTGGATATGCAACTCTTCACAGAAATTCCAAAAAGATTGATATTCGAACTTTTTTTCATTATCAATAATAAAAGTGTGGGGAATTTCAAACCTAGTTATTATTGACTTTCGAACAAATTTGATAATGTTCACCAAAGTGATTGTCGCTAAGGGTTCGCTTCGACCCACTTGGTAAAGTGATCCATTGCTACCACCAAAAAATTCCTTTGCCTTATGGCCAATGGAAAAGGCATGAGTATTTCTATCCTCCACTGCGTGAAAGATCATAGGTTGTGTATCAGTGTTCATTGGATTAGCTCCTTGTGGATTATTCTCTCGAATCATTGGCATTTGTCACACTTCCAGATCAGGTCCTTGGCATTTAACTCTATTATGGGTCAATAGTGCCCTTAAAGGAGGGCTTTTAGAGCTATTGCTTGAGCTCCTTCATGTGCCCCACAAATGCCTTCATGTATTTCTCTGAGTACATAGTTACCTTCATCCAGGCTCAAGCATAATGACCATGGGTGAGAGTAAGATCTTTGATACAGCTTTCCATCTATAATTGAATAAAGACTAGAATGCCGAACTATCTTCTTAGCTTTCAATTGATCCTTTAGGAGGGCCCTTGTTTCAAGGAATTGATAGATTAACAATTACAATCCGTTCATTTGAACTAAGAATGCTTTGTATGAAGGCTGAGCTATAAGGGCCTAAACTTGATGGAATATGACATGGTATGGATGTGATGATAATGCAGCGAAAAAACAAAAATTTTTATCATACATACCATACATATCCAAAGCTAGAAACGAAACATGCAATTTTAGGGTTGTAGTACTTACAACTTTTGATGCCTTTTAATGACTTTTATTCCGATGATGACCAGCAACAAAGATGGCTTTTTCCGCCTTAGATCTCTCCCTCTATTCTCACACACACAATTACACCGTCGGCTTAAAAACGAGATTGCTAGATCTCTTTTTCGGTATTGTGTAATGGTTATAGTTTGAAGCTACAAAACTTGATTTTGTACTTCTTTAGATTGCTATTACTGCTCAATAACACAAGAGAATGAGGAACAATCCTTTCTCCTTGTGAAAAATTGAACCAAAAGAATTAAGAGAGAGAGAGTCACTATTCACGAGTTACTATTCATGCCACCAAAAAAATTAGGTTTAGAGTTTTATTTCTTTTAATATATATATGCTTATCCTTTGGCACGTCATTAATCTGAATTCAACTATCCCAAGATAATTAATTCAAACTCTATCACTTCCTAAAGATAAGTAATATATTTTGAATTAAACTCCTTTGAATTTAAATTCAAATTTGAAATAAAACATAAGACATTTAAATAAATGAAATCACTAAATTTAAATATATAGCATGTGCCGAAATTCCTTGATTTCCCTCTTGGAATTTCGGCCACATCATTAAATATATAAGTGATTTAATTTAATTTAAATTCCTTTAGGCTTTAATATTCAATTAACTTAATTAACACAAGATAATTAATTAATTGAAATTAAACCTTATGGGCTGAATTTCTCTTTCTCATGGACCAAAGCCCAATAGCAATATTATAACCCATTACATACATTAATTTGACTTTAATTAAAAGCCCAAATTAATGTCCAATACTTAATTTAAATATTTTAAGCCCAATGTTTTGTGTGCGATCCTATAGGTCCATTTAATGTTGGCAATGAATTAATAAATTAATTCAAAGGTTATATATATTCTCTAGCAAGATATTATAGCATTCCAAATTAAATGAAAATGCATATGGCATTTGGTGACCTAATGCAATTTCGCATAGTCCCTTACCCATAAATATCAGAATTAATATAAGGCATGGAACTAGTCATCCTTATATATATTAATTCCTTTCTTGATATTCTAGTGACACTGAACTCTCAGATAAATAATGATTACTCATTATTTCATATCGGTATGGCCATACACTTCTCAGTTCACTGATCAAGTGGCCGGTGATATTTTTCTCTCTTATCGAGAGGGGTAATCCCTTCACTTCTCTCATGCTCTCTAACATGAATAAGTGCATACCCAATCATACCCGTACTTGTCACTCTGTTACGAGCACGTTAGGTGTATGTCAAAGTACACAGTAATTCATAAAGAGTTTCATAGAGATTTCAGGTCTAAGAACTCCGATACAAAACTTGCATATGAAAATCACTTATGACTTGTACCATGTAGTGTTCTCATGAGTGGATCGAATCCAGATACCATGTTCTTTAACATGTATCTATGATCTCTGATTGACACTCTCGTCCTAATGATCCGTAAGACAGAACTCATAAGATCAGAGAGAGCATACTAGTCTTAATTCATTTGTTATTCCCATAACAATGACTGACTAGGGATATTTAGAATGATGTCTCATTTGTTTCAAGGTCTTACAATCCATGTGCCTCACACATGATAACTTAAACCGAAACAACACTCTTGGATAGTTTTATCAATTGATATGCACAGGAATACAAAGGATAAAACAAATGCCTCATTTTATTAATTTCAAGTGTTTCGTTACAATGTATTGGGGCTAGGGCTTACACTAACAATCTCCCACTAGCACTAGTCCCAATTGGGCATAGCCCTAAGACCGAACGCTCTAAAATGAGCTTCGTGCAGATTTGGACGTAACTGTTTCGTCAAAGGATCTGCTACATTGTCTTCACTTGATATCTTGCTAACCTTGACGTCCCCACGATCAATGATTTCTCTGATCAGGTGGTACCTTCTGAGTATGTGTTTTAATTTCTGGTGTGACCGGGGCTCCTTAGCCTGTGCGATGGCCCCGTTATTGTCACAGAAAATTTCTAATGGATCTAGGATGCTTGGGACCACTCCTAATCCATTAATGAAATTTTTAATCCAAACAGCCTCTTTTGCAGCCTCACTTGCTGCAATATACTCAGATTCTGTAGTTGAGTCGGCAACGGTTTCTTGCTTTGAGCTTCTCCAGCTGACAGCACCACCGTTCAAAACAAAAACAAACCCAGATTGCGATCTAGAATCCTGAGTGCTGGTCTGAAATCCAGCATCGGCATAACCTTGTATGACGAGCTCTTCTTGACCACCATACACCAAGAAGTGATCCTTAGTCCTTCGTAGGTACTTAAGGATCCCTTTTACAGCAGACCAGTGCTTCTCACCAGGGTCTTGCTGAAACCTACTGGTTATACTCAGTGCATGAGCAACATCCAATCTAGTACATAACATAGCGTACATGATAGATCCAATAGCAGATGCATATGGGATTCTACTCATGTTGTCCCTTTCCTCTTTGGTTTTAGGGCACTGTTCTTTAGTCAAAGGAACTCCCAAAGCCAAAGGTATGTACCCTTTCTTTGAGTCTTCCATACTAAAATGCTTTAGTACTTTGTCTATGTACTTTTCTTGACTTAGTTCCAAAAGCCGATTCGATCTATCTATATAGATTCGAATACCAAGTATTGTCTCGGCTTCACCTAAGTCTTTCATTGAGAAACATTTTCCCAACCATTGCTTAACCTTTTGCAATGTTGGAATATCATTCCCAATGAGAAGGATGTCGTCCACATATAGGACCAGAAACACTACTATGCTCCCACTAACCTTCTTGTACACACAAGGCTCATCTTCGTTCTTGATGAAGTCAAATTCTTTGGCTGCCTCATCAAAGCGAAGATTCCAACTTCGGGATGCTTGCTTTAATCCATAAATGGATTTTTGAAGCTTACATACCTTCTTAGGATGCTTGGGATTGATAAAACCTTCAGGCTGTGTCATATACACATCCTTAAGTAAATTTCCGTTAAGGAAAGCAGTTTTGACATCCATTTGCCATATCTCATAATCATGATATGCAGCTATGGCAAGCAAGATCCTAATGGACTTGAGCATGACTACAGGCGAAAAGGTCTCGTCATAGTCTATACCATGAGTTTGTCGAAAACCTTTTGCTACTAGTCTACCTTTGTAGGTCTTATCAGCTTTTAGTTTGAATAACCACTTGCATTCAATTACCTTAGCACCTTCTGGTGGATCAACCAAGGTCCAAACCCGGTTATCGTACATTGATTGCATCTTGGATTTCATGGCTTCAAGCCAATTATCCGAGTCTGGGCTTTCAATAGCTTCTCGGTAGGTAGTAGGATCCTCACGATCTACTAACTCAATAGTGTCACTGTCAGTGATTAGAAATCCATATCTCTCAATCTCCTGACGTACCCTACCAGACCTTCTAGGTTCTTGCTCCACAACTGGTTGTGAACTTGATCCCATTTCCAAACCATCCTCTATAGGAGTTTGTGGCGCTTGAATTTCTCCAAGTTCTACTTTACTCCCACTGTCTTTCTTGAGAAGGAACTCCTTTTCCAAGAAAACAACCTTGCGAGCAACAAATACTTTGTTCTCGGCTTGTGAGTAAAAGTAGTATCCCTTTGTTTCTTTAGGATAACCCACAAACAAGCAGACAGTCGATTTGGACTCTAGTTTATCAGATGTTAATTTCTTAACATGTGCTTTACAGCCCCAAATCTTGAGAAAAGACATATTAGGTTCTTTCCCAGTTCATACCTCGTATGGTGTCTTCTCAACTGCTTTAGTTGGAGTACGGTTCAATAGAAACGCAGCAGTTTCTAATGCATAACCCCAAAAAGAGATAGGAAGATTAGCTTGACTCATCATAGATCGAACCATGTCCAACAAAGTTCGATTTCTCCTTTCGGACACACCATTCCATTGCGGTGTTCCAGGAGGAGTGAGCTGTGAAATAATACCACACTCTTTTAGATGATCATCAAACTCTTGGCTTAAGTATTCGCCACCTCGATCTGATCGAATGGCTTTTATACTTTTTCCAAGTTGGTTTTCTACTTCATTCTTAAACTCCTTGAATTTCTCAAAAGTTTCAGACTTGTACTTCATTAGATAGACATAGCCATATCTACTGAAGTCATCTGTGAAAGTCACGAAGTAGCTAAAACCACTTCTAGCTTATGTACTTAATGGTCCACATACATCGGTATGTATTAGTTCCAATAAGCCATTAGTCCTTTCACCTTTCTTGTTAAAAGGACTCTTTGTCATTTTTCCATGCAAACATGGCTCGCATGTGTCATAAGACTCTAAGTCAAATGACCCAAGCACTCCAGTTTTGTGGAGTCTTGAAATGCGTTTTTCATTTGCATGTCCTAAACGACAATGCCAAAAGTAAGTAGGGTTCAATTCGTTTGATTTAACCCTCTTTGTATTAATGTTGTATATCGACTCTTTGTTTTGTAAATCAAGGATATAAAGGCCATTTTGCAACATGGCATTGCCATAAGAAATGCCTTGGCGACGAATATGAGCATTGCCATTTTTAATAACAAAATCAAATTCATCATTATCCAAACATGAAACTGAAATAATGTTTCTGCTCATAGCAGGCACATAATAACAATTATTCAAAACAATACAAAGTCCGGAAGGTAAAGTGAGGTGATAGTCGCCTATCTCCATGGCAGCAACTCGTGCTCCATTCCCCATACGGAGGTCCACTTCATTCTTCCCAAGTAACCGCCTATTTCTTAGCCCCTGCACATTTGAACAAATGTGAGAACCACAACCGGTATCCAATACCCAAGTGGTAGAAATAGAAAGGTTAATTTCAACAACAAAAATACCAGAACTGGATGCCTTGGCTCCATTCTTCTTTTGTTCTTCCTTGATGAGAGCGCAATTCTTCCTCCAATGCCCTATCTTGTTGCAATGGAAGCAAGTGCTCTCACTCTCTTTGAGTTTTGGCGCCTTGGGCTTGGATTGGGCCTGAGGTGCACTCCCACTTGACTTGGGTTTTGCCTTTCCCTTTCCCTTTCCCTTAGCGGGTCCCTTCTTAATTCCCTTTTGAACCATTAGAACGGGATTGGTCTTTCGAATGTTCTCTTCAGCATTCTTAAGCATCCCATGAAGCTCAGTGACTGACTTGTTCATTGCATGCATGTTATAATTCATCACAAATGGATCATAAGCAGCAGGCAATGATCCTAAGATCAAGTCAGTGGCCAATTCCTTTGGCACTAGTACCTCAAGCTTCTCAAGAGTATCAAGATACCCTTTCATCTTGAGTACATGGGTACTAACAGGTGTACCCTCAGCCATCTTGCAAGAAATTAATGCCTTTGTTGTCACGAACCTCTCGTGACGAGCTTGCTCTTGGAACATCTCCTTGAGGTGCACCATGATCGCATAAGCCTCTTGGTCCATAAATTGCTTTTGCAATTCAGGCACCATAGTGGCTAGCATCAGACAGGTCACATCGTTGGAGTCGCTCTTCTTGGTCTCAAAAGTTTCCTTTTGAACCGCAGAGGCATTCCTTCCTGGTTCTTCAGGCAAGGGTGCATCCAAAACATATGACTTTTTCTCTTGCTTAAGAACTATTCTTAAGTTTCGAGACCAGTCTATGAAATTGGTGCCATTCAATTTGTCCTTTTCAAGGACCGATCGCAATGAGAAATTGTTATTTGAAGATGCCATTTTCAATCTACAATAAAATTTAGCAAGATTAAATGAGGTCTTATTTATGATCCCACAAACCGAATTAATATCCCTGTAAATAATTCGCGTTAGTGATTTAATGTGGGCCAAGATCCACTTTTCACAACAACTTATTAGTCAAGCTGAGCTTGTACACCTAACAAGTTAAGTTACTTAGGTAGGAAAACTCCAACCATGTCTCGTACATGACTCTTGGATCAAATGGGCTAACATCTTAAGATGTTATAGCACAACCCATTTATTAGTTGCCTAGGTCCGGGCATCCCTTTCCATGATAAGTCCAACCTACATTCACAACCCATGCCTCACAAAGATAATCGGGCGCATCTAGGACTCTTAGTCTACGTGACCGATGATCGATGCCTTGACATGTTTCGAATTAGGAAGGCAACTTTGTGACTTACTATTTTTAGGGATTCATTTTATTACGGCTTACATGGCATACGCTTTGTCATCCATAAATAGCATGCATATATATATAATTGCATAAAGTAAAGCGTGACAAACATGGGCCCAAAAACTTACAACTAAGATTCTATACTATTACATAAGAATCTTCGAGTTGGGCTTCTCCACTCTGGTGGGCTTCGTCTTGATTTACAAAGTCTTCAAATAAATTCTATTCTAAGAAATAAATGAAACTTATACAATAAAATATAATGGCACGCAGGCCATATTTAATTACAAAAACCCAGGGCCCATGAATGCACCATGCATATCCATTCATCACACCAAACAAGCAAATAAATATACATAGCATTCATGTATCAGACAAAGTCCAATTTTAATCAATTTAGCCAAGCCCATTAATGGAAATTATGTACTTGAACCTTTAAGAGAAGACCCCGTGATGGGCCTGGGCCGAAGCCCAATAGACTAAATCCTCTTATTGAATAAGTTCTCTTAAAAGCCCAAAACACAAACTAGTTAGATTTGTGCCATAAATCAACTCTAGTATAATTTCCAATTTTGCCATTTTTAATTTTATGTCATACAGCCCATAAACATTAAAAATACATATAATATGTGCTAACATGAATTAAAAATAAAATCATGAAGAACACATATAATAACACACGGCATTCATGCAAAAACAAACAAACAACAAAACTAGTTGTTTAATGCTTATGTAATGCCATGAAATGCACAAACATTTAAATCAATTTTATGAGTCATTTAATAATCTAAATAAGTCCATAAATATTGATTTAATATTCTGTACCATTCTGATCTAAATGTGTTTTTACCATTTTAATCAAAACAAAACAAACAATCTTGATTAAACATGTAACAAACACAAACTAGTCATAGTTTTAAGTGATTTTAAAATTAATCAATTAAATTGTCATGGACCAGAATTAAAACCAAATTTAAAATATGTCCAGACCTGATATTTAATCTTTAAAAATCACTTACAAACATGCCAAAATCAATTTTACATTTAATTTTGAAAACTAGTTGTTAAACTAGCAATTTACATGCCAACTAGCACCTAGTTTCATAATTAACATGTACCATCAGGTATAAATAATTAAATCCGACCATTACCAGCCCTAATAACATCTTAGGACAGTATATTAACATGTCATATTAATTATAATACCTATCTAATCAATTAAAATCGTTTTTACACCAAAACAATGCAAAAAACTCAAAACAGAAAATTTCAGATTTGCATGTTTTCATAATGACGATTTTTAATTAATTTTTTCATGCATCTAAAGCACTAAAATAAGCATGTCTAGGCTCTGATACCACTGATGGAATATGACATAGTATGGATGTGATGATAATGCAGCGGAAAAACAAAAATTTTTATCATACATACCATACATATCCAAAACTAGAAACGAAACATGCAATTTTAGGGTTGTAGTACTTACAACTTTTGATGCCTTTTAATGACTTTTATTCCGATGATGACCAGCAACAAAGATGGCTTTGTCCGCCTTAGATCTCGATCACCAATGCCAAGGAATAGCCTTTTCCGCCACTCCCTCTATTCTCACACACACAATTACACCGTCGGCTTAAAAACGAGATTGCTAGATCTCTTTTTCGGTATTGTGTAATGGTTATAGTTTGAAGCTACAAAACTTGATTTTGTACTTCTTTAGATTGCTATTACTGCTCAATAACACAAGAAAATGAGGAACAATCCTTTCTCCTTGTGAAAAATTGAACCAAAAGAATTAAGAGAGAGAGAGTCACTATTCACGAGTTACTATTCACGAGTTACTATTCATGCCACCAAAAAAATTAGGTTTAGGGTTTTATTTCTTTTAATATATATATGCTTATCCTTTGGCAAGTCATTAATCTGAATTCAACTATCCTAAGATAATTAATTCAAACTCTATCACTTCCTAAAGATAAGTAATATATTTTGAATTAAACTCCTTTGAATTTAAATTCAAATTTGAAATAAAACATAAGACATTTAAATAAATGAAATCACTTAATTTAAATATATAGCATGTGACGAAATTCTTTGATTTCCCTCTTGGAATTTCGGCCACATCATTAAATATATAAGTGATTTAATTTAATTTAAATTCCTTTAGGCTTTAATATTCAATTAACTTAATTAACACAAGATAATTAATTAATTGAAATCAAACCTTATGGGCTGAATTTCTCTCTCTCATGGACCAACGCCCAATAGCAATATTATAACCCATTACATACATTAATTTGACTTTAATTAAAAGCCCAAATTAATGTCCAATACTTAATTTAAATATTTTAAGCCCAATGCTTTGTGTTCGATCCTATAGGTCCATTTAATGTTGGCAATGAATTAATAAATTAATTCAAAGGCTATATATATTCTCTAGCAAGATATTATAGCATTCCAAATTAAATGAAATGCATATGGCATTTGGTGACCTAATGCAATTTCGCATAGTCCCTTACCCATAAATATCAGAATTAATATAAGGCATGGAACTAGTCATCCTTATATATATTAATTCCTTTCTTGATATTCCAGTGACACTGAACTCTCAGATAAATAATGATTACTCATTATTTCATCTCGGTATGGCCATACACTTCTCAGTTCACTGATCAAGTGGCCGGTGATATTTTTCTCTCTTATCGAGAGGGGTAATCCCTTCACTTATCTCATGCTCTCTAACATGAATCAGTGCATACCCAATCATACCCGTACTTGTCACTCTGTTACGAGCACGTTAGGTGTATGTCAAAGTACACAGTAATTCATAAAGAGTTTCATAGAGATTTCAGGTCTAAGAACTCTGATACAAAACTTGCATATGAGAATCACTTATGACTTGTACCATGTAGTGTTCTTATGAGCGGATCGAATCCAGATACCATGTTCTTTAACATGTATCTATGATCTCTGATTGACACTCTTGTCCTAATGATCCGTAAGACAGAACTCATAAGATCAGAGAGAGCATACTAGTCTTAATTCATTTGTTATTCCCATAACAATGACTGACTAGGGATATTTAGAATGATGTCTCATTTGTTTCAAGGTCTTACAATCCATGTACCTCACACATGATAACTTAAACCGAAACAACACTCTTGGATAGCTTTATCAATTGATATGCACAGGAATACAAAGGATAAAACAAATGCCTCATTTTATTAATTTCAAGTGTTTCGTTACAATGTATTGGGGCTAAGGCTTACACTAACAAGACTACCTCCTCTATTTGTATGGTATAGTTTGAAAATGCTTGCTTGGCTAGTAAATCGACCTCTTTATTTTCTTTTTGAGGTATTTTTTCAATTGTCCACTTACTTCCCCCTCTTTCTAGCTAGGCTAGCAAGGCCGATACCAGGTCCCTGTACTTTACCATTACTTAATCCTTTGATTTGAACTTTCCTATCAACTGATTGATGAATAACTGAGAATCAGAATGAATGAGTAGTGAGTCAATTTCACCTTAAGGGCGAGTTGTAGTTCAAAGCAAAGTGCTTCATATTTTTCCATGTTATTAGACGTTAGGAAAGTTACCCTGGCCATCCCTCATATAAGTATCTTCCCTGAACTGGATAGTACAACTCCTATCCTTACCCCTTCAGATAATGCTACTCCATTAATATATAATTTCTAGGCTACTTTGTTTGGTTCAGCAGGTGAAGCATAAAGCTTGATCATAAAGTTCACCAAGACCTATGGTTTCATTATTGATCAAGGCTCATATCTGACATCAAACTCTCTAAGGTGAACTGCCAATTTAGTTATCCTCCCTAATGCTTTTGGCTTTTACATAACATTTTTGAGAGGGGTATTGGTTTGGACTACTACTGTATATGCTTTGAAATAAGGGCAAAGCTTTATTGTTGAATTGACTAAAGCCAGGGCCAACTGCTTCAGGATCGGATACCTTAGCTCAGCCCCTTAGAGAACTTTACCAATGTAATATATAAGGAACTACTGAGTGTTTTCTTCTCTAACCAAAATTGATCCCACCGTCCCTTCAAAAATTGATAAGTACATGAACAGGCTCTCCCCTGGCTGCAGTCAAATGAATAATGGGAGAGAACTCAAAAAATGCTTCGAGGCTTCAAAGAAGGATTGACATTCTAAGCTTCACTCAAAGTTTTTCAAGAACTTATAAAATGGGAGGCACCACCTATATGAGGCCCTTACTATACCCTAAGAGGATTGAGTGAAATTAAATCATAATTTGTTAATGCATGCTTGTTGAATAATGTAAAGAAAATAGGAACCTAGTTATAATTTCTTCAAAGAAAATAGGGTAGTTTCACCTTTATATACAAACATAATTAAAATAAATGTAATGTAGGGATTTAAAGTGAAAGAAAAGGGGTTAAGAGGAAGAAAGAAAAGAGTTGGGCTAAGTAAAGAGATGAAAAGCTTACCCAAAGCCCAAACTTAGAAGCGGCCCATAAGAGGAAGCCCAACCTCAATCTTTAGCCCTTTTTTATAGAAAATTTAGGAGAAAGGCATATACATCAAGAAAAAGAAAGAGGGCTAAGGGTCGACTACCTGAGGGGATCCATTTCTAACCATTTTACTTCGTAGGTAAACCTATTTCATCTCTAGATAAATCCTTAATTCTAACATATGGGTTATAGTGTTGAGAGAGGGAAAATTAGTTAGTGATTAAGCCTTATTAAGGTAACAAGCCCTTCCTTCATTTCTTCCTTTATTCCATGCATTAATAACTAATATACAAATATAAATTGAATGAATGTTTAAAGTTATAACTTATTGCTTATAGAAGGAGAAATAACTAAAGGTAAGGAGAAGGAAGGAGAAAGAGCTTAAAGAAGGTGTTGTCATCAAGGTATGGGAATTTTGTTTTTCATGTTGTATGTGTGTGTAAGCTAAAAATGAACATAAGAGTGGGAATTTGAGAGTCTTGCGTGAGATAAGAAAAAATCTGTTCTAGGAATCAATGGACCTAGCTTAACTATTTTACCTATAAATTAAGTTAGAGAATAGAAAATTGCGTGATTCTAGTTGGGTTGGAAACTAGATTTCCATACCTAAAATTCATATGAGACATTGAATTCTAACTCTATCTTTAGGCTAGTCATAAAATGGCTTGAATATCCAGCATGCTTACTACCCTATCACTGGGAATATAATGTAGTGTTTCTTTAATATCTTGAGATTTAGAAGGCTAAATGGGATGAGTTTTGATGTTCCAGAAAATAGAAACGTAGAGCAACAATTTTGTAGGAGACCATTTATCCCAAAAACCTCATATACTAGGTAAAACAGTTGATACAATATTATATAGAATTATTGCCCAATGGTCCACTGGGTAGAGTGACGTTTCCACTCCACCGAGTACAACCCACTCAATAGAGTGACTTTTCCACTCCATCGAGTAACTATCCATTGTATAAGGTAGCAAACCACTCAGTAGAGTGACCTTTCTTCTCCATTGAGTTAATGTCTTATGTATAAATTGAGTCACTTAGTATATAAGACAAACATGCAATTTAGGTCTTCAATTATCCATATAGACTTCTTTAAACCTACTTAAGACATATTAAACATAGAGTTAAAAGATTTTGAAGACATGAAAAGTGTATGGGCTACAATAATGTAAGGGGATATAAATAGACGTATGAAGACTCGTGGATGCATATTGAACTTATGTCAATAAATAAAAGGGTTATACATGATTTATATCACTTCAACTAGATAATGTACATGACTAATTATATTTAAACCATTGAAATTATAATATGATATTTTCATGATATTGTTATAATTATTAATGAATCTTTGCTTGCCTAACCATGTGTTATGATGAATTAGACACACTAAATGTGATGACATGAAAAATGATCAAGTGCTTGCAATTAGAGCTTGGTTGTGGATAGATAGGTATGGCTATAGGGTATATATGGAGCTGCCACAATCTTGATCCCCGTTTAGGTCTATATTTTGCTCCTGTTTAGAACTATAGTTTTAACCCTATTTGGGTTTATCCACTGAGATAATACCTTCGGGTATTCACATGATTGATACCATGGGTATCTACAGCACCCATTATCCACACCCATAAAACTTAGGCAGGCATTCACAAAAAATTATAAATGGGAAGATGTATGATAAATGTTATATGCAAATTTATGATATGTTATTTATATGATAAACCTTGCATAAATTAATGTTTATTTAATTTATCAAGATATGTTTTCTAATTGATATGATTATTTCTTATTTTTATTACATATTGTGTGTGTGAGAACAACCACTGTAAGTGTTTGTTCACATCTTTATCATTCCCCACTAAGCTGCGTAGCTTAGCATGGATGTTCATCCATGTAAGTATGCAAGGTAAAGATAGGACTTGTCAACAGGGACCAAGCCAACACCAGCACTAAAAAGAGTCAAAGTATGAATGAAATTCTCTTTTTTTGTTTCCATTTTGCTATTGTAAATCACTAATTTTGTTAAGTAAAGCATAATGTAATAGCATAGTTATTAAAATTATGATATTTTAGGAAGTTTTCTTATTTGTAGTCTTTTTCAATATAATGCTATGATTATAAGTAACTCATACAACATCCTATTGGTGCTAATGAAATATATTAAAGTCATTTTATATGAATGATAACATGTATGTTAACAGGGAAATCAAAAATGTTATAGTAGTTATTACGGCCTATTCGAGGAGGAGATAAATCTTTTGAGCGTTGTAATCCTTCCATTTAACATTTGTACTTATTTTATTGATTTTGGCGGTTCCATTTTCAAGATGGCCTTAATCTTCATCGATTTGGCTTCTATTCCTCTCTTTGAAATAAAAAATCCCAAGAAATTACCCGATTAAACTCCAAACGCGCACTTCTTTAGATTTAACTTGAGGTCAAACTTCCTATGCATCGAGGATGTTTCTTCAAGCTCCTTGGGAAGATCCCCTGAGGATTTTCTCTTGGCTATCATGTCATCCACATATAACTCTATCTTTCAGCCTATTTGTCCTTCAAATAGCTTATTCATCAACTTTTGATACGCGGCTCTTGCATTTTTGAGTTCGAAGGGCATCACTTTGTAACAATATGTAGCCCTATGAGTGATAAATGCTATTTTCCCTCATCTTTCGAGTTTATTGAGATCTAGTGATAGCTTGTCGATGCATCTAGGAAGGCATACTCCTCAAATCTAGATGTTGAGCCTACCAACATGTCTATGTTCGACAATGGATAGTTGTCCTTTGGGTAAGCTTTATTCAAATAAGTGAAGTCCACACACATTCTCCATTCTCCATTAGCCTTTTTTAATAGAACTACGTTGGATAGCCAGTTCGGATAGAGCACCTGCCTTATAAACCTATTTTTTAGCAAGGTTTCAGTCTTCTCATTAATTACTACTTGCCGCTCTAGTATGTCATTACGCTTCTTCTGCTTGATCGATTTGTAACCTGGCTATATGTTTAGTGAATGACACATGATATCTGGTAAGATGCCAGTTAAGTCTGATGGTTGCCAAGTGAATACATCTGTATAGGATTCCAACACCTCCAACAAAAGGCTTTACTTCTGAGCTTGATTTTCCTGAGGCTATCTTCACTATCTTATTTGGTAATAGCTCTACTTTTTGGAATAGGTCTACTGGTTTTGCCTTTCGAGTGTTAATTGGGACATCCATGGTATCAATTGGGAGGGCCTGCTTTGCTTCTTTTAACATGGTAACATATGTTTTCCTAGCTATATATGGTTTACTTAGAGTATAGCCATCCTTTCTAGTGTGGGTACTTTCATAATGAGCTTCTGCATGAAAATATAAACATCCACTGTGGCCAATCGAGGCCGACGAAATATCGTATTATAAGATAAAGGCATATTCACTACCATAGAATATGAAACACATGATCTGATGGTTAAGTCATCTCCTAGCTACAAATTCAGATTAATCAAGCCTCAACCTTAACGGGCTGTTCGAATATTCTGATCAAAGGGACTATCACTTCATATATGGGGCTCAGCATTCCCAATGCTTTGTAAGCCTACAAGGTGATGAGATTTACCATGCTACCTGTGTCTACCAAGATTCTTTGCATCAAGAAGTCTTCAACGATTGCTTCTATGGCCAATGCATCATTGTGGGATTACCAAACATGTTTTCCATCTTTCACTAAGAATTGGATAACATCTATTAGGACTAACGAACTGGATCCGAACGAGAAAATCTCTTTTGATTTCCTCTTTTTTGAATCATTGAAAACATTATAATGCTTCCTCCTTGTAATCACATGAATCACCCCTATTAGGGCTCTTTTGCTAGTGCGTTTTCACCCTTACTGGACTACCTTGAGACAGATCGCCTATCATTGATTTTTACATCCCTTAACAAACTGCTTGAGTTTACCCTTCTTGATATGATATTTGATTTCTTGCTTGAGCTGCTTGCAGTCATTGGTTTCATGACCTTTTATCCTTGTGAAATGCATAATATGATGTTTGGTCCCTACTCGCGCCCTCTTTTATAGGCTTCAGCCAATACACTTCTTGATTTTTCTTTATCTATATCAAAATTTTTATTGGAGAAGTGTTGAACTCAGTGAAATGCTCTTCCTTGCGATTATCGAAGTATAATTTCGAAACCATGTATGATTTATTCGCCCTTTTCATAGCTCGGGAATCATTCCTTCTCAAACTCTTCCTATCCTGTCATGCTCCTTGGAAGTTATCATTATCTTTCGGTTTCTCATTGTACTTTAATCTCTTGGCTTCATCCATCTGAATGTATTTATGGGCCCTATA
Organism: Excoecaria agallocha; assembly: GCA_037975025.1. Taxonomy (NCBI): domain Eukaryota; kingdom Viridiplantae; phylum Streptophyta; class Magnoliopsida; order Malpighiales; family Euphorbiaceae; genus Excoecaria; species Excoecaria agallocha. The sequence continues at coordinate 38,189,008 of CM075814.1, forward strand.
TATGGATGCTTTTGCTCAAGGAGTCTTTGAAGTCCTGACACCTGGTATTCCTACTTAGGACATTAATAGTGACTTTTAGGTTTAGGTTCTGGATGTCCTTTGTTACCATATTAAACCTATCCACATAACTTCACAATAACCTTCTCCTTTTCTGGACCACCTACTGGAGATCAGCTGCGACTCTAGTTAGCCGAATGGCCACCACAAACTTTGCTTTGAACATTTCTACGAACTGTCAAAAATTGTTTATTCAATGTTCGAGTAGGTTTTCAAACCATACTTTAGCAAACTTTGTCAGAGTTTAAGGAAACATCTTATAGCATGCAATATCTTCTATAGTGTAAATTAGCATAGGGTGGCAAAATTTTTAAATATGGGCTTAGGGATCTATACTTCCACTGTATCGTGGCAAGTTCAGTAACTTGATGTTCGGGAATGAGGAGGCAAGTATGGCTTTAGAGAGAGGGGATCGGAAGTCATCCTGATACGACTTCACACTGTGATTTTACTTCTATTGCATCTTTTCTTCAATGAGCTTGTCAAGCTCATCACTTGTCAAGGTTATTCTAAGTCTTGCTTCCTTTTGTTGGTGCATAGGGTTAGGGGTCTTCGAGGTGGGGGCGGTGTCAATTTGGGTGGTTTGTGGTGTGAAATAAGGCACTGGTTGTGTTGCTAGGTGTATCAGAGTTTCCATAAGGGCCTAAGCAAGCTAGGGAGTGAGGCCAAGTATCAAAATTATGGGTGTTTCGATAGGTAATCCAATGATAGGGAAATTGTTGGATGCGGCTTAAGGGGTGGGCTCCAAGAGCTAAAAAAATTGGTAAATGGGAGTGTGAGGCCCCTACTTATACCCTAGGAGAATTACTAAGTAATGCTTAATAGATGTGTTTAATTAATTATATGATCTATATATGCATGTTTAGTTAATGTTATTATAAGTTGGGGCTTAGAAGAAATTGTTTCCTATAGAAAGGGATAAAATGGTCATTTTATATTAAGTCACATGTGTATAAATTGAGAGAGACTATGAAATCGGGGGGGCTTAATTGAAAAGAGATAGTGTAAGTTTTATGGTAAAAATATAAATTAAAGAAAAATTAAGGGGGCTAAGTGTAAATAACAAGAGCCACAAAAGTTGACCAATAGGATGTTGGCACCTAGCCTCTCTAGAATTCTTATGAAATGTGAAGAGAAATTGGAATATTTAAGGAGACTTAGTCGGCCACTCAAGGCTGGAATTTTAGCCACCCTAACCCTTAAATATCCCATAAAGATTTCCCTTACAAAATTCTAACTTGATTCCTTGGAAGAGAGAGAAATTAGTGATTAAGATTTTAAGGTAAGAATACATCCTTCTTCTCCTCTTTTTTTTTGTATATATGATGGGAGTTGAATTAAAGGAAGATATACATATGTTTATATTTGTAACCTTTCCTAATTAGAAGGAAGAGAATGCAAAGGAAAGTAGAAAGATATTCCAATGGAGTGAAGAAGGTGTTTTTGGCTTGTGTAAAGGTACGAGAGTTTTTATTCCATATACTATATGTTTATTTGATTCAAGTTGGTTTATATAATATATTTTTTTAAACTGATGATAGTAATGTTTGATATTGTTGTTATTGCATGAGAGTAATGAGTTATGCATTAGAAAGTGAAATAGTGAATATTTGTTTAGGGTTCACTTGAACCAGTTCCAGTGTAGTGAGTATAACCTCTTCATTAGATGTATAAATGAAGTAGTTTGAACTTTAAATGAAATATAATACACATATCTATAACTTGAGCTTGAAGTTGACAGACCTTTTTTATTTTGTCATCTAGAATAGTCTGTAATTTTTAGTGATATCTTAAGATCTATAATTCTAAATTAAGTGATTTTTGATGTTATGGAAACTAGAGATAAAGGGTAATAACTTTGTATATAAAAATGCATATAAACCTGAACTAGAAATTTGCCTCTGGGTAGAATAGACCTCACGGTCATCACAAATTAGATATTGACCATGACATAGCTCAGATTCTATCCAAAATCTAAAAATCATCTATGTCATGGTCAGCAGGTATTAGGTATTAACCGTGACCTCTTTTCGTAATCCTATGTCATGGTCAACAACTATTAGGTACTGATTGTGACCCTCCCTACCATAACCCTAGGTTACGATCAACATCCTTTTATACTGACCGTGACATGGCCCAGAATCAGTCTATAATTAAAGTGTTACCTATGTCATGGTCAACAGCTATTAGGTACTGACCATGTTTCTCTCCTGTCTTTTACTAAACTTGATTCGAAGGTCCCAAATTGTTACCAAAGTATACCCAGACCTCCCTAAACACTATTAGAGCATGCTAAACATAAAAATAAGAGTAATAAGTGACATAAAATGAGTGTAAAGTATAATGAATTAGTGAAGTAAAGTAAAATTAGCCATGTTATGTATTATTAGATGAATGATAAGCATAATGTATTGTATCCTTAGTGTACTTGTATATGAATGACATGATATATTGAATTAGTTGTATGCTCTATTGAATGCATTAAATCTATGATTCTAACTATGACAAGTATCATACTCTTGAATGATTAGTGACTTGTTGAAGCCTGAATCTTACATAGTAGTGGATAGATAGGCAAGCCTATAAGGGGATAATGATTGCAGCTGCTAGTGTTGGTACTAAAATGTATCCAATGTCCCAATACCTGTTGGTATCTAGTGACCTAAGACTAACATATCTCTAGTGTTTGATACTATTCATCAGTATCTAGTATTTGTACCCATTATCCACCATCAATTGAAATTCAGGCGATGAGAATGATATGATTTGACATGTATATTTATAAATGATAAAAGTGTAAATGTTCTAAATGTTCCATGATAATGTTAACATATCTGATTGACTATTGAAATGTTAGTGTTATTAAATAGAAAATATGTTACCATTGATTATTCATGCATATTGTGATAAGACGATGTGTACTAGTATTTAGATGCTATGATGTTATGTTTCTTGGTGAATTGCATTGTTCTTACTCCCCATTGGGCTATTGCTCAGCACGGATATTTTCCTGTGTAGGTGCACGACATAATAGGGTACCAAATTCTTCAAGTCAACATCTGCAGGCCACTAGGGACAAACTTGAAGATCTATTTTTGTTATACTTATTTTTGCATTGTATATAGCAAGAAAATGTAATGAATGTAAAATACGAACAATTGTAAATGCAGTTTGGGCATTTTAAGTTAACGCATATACTTAATTATATTATGAAATGAAAATGTATACAAATGAGTTAAGTACAATTAAGTATGAGCAATTATAACTAGCAAAGCAAACAACATTTGCAATGGGAAAATAATAGAATAAGCGCTCTTATATTCCTTCCAGAGGGTATAAGGTGTCATAGGGGGCCTGGCGTTGTGTTTTTTGGTTACTCCTTTGTTGGGTGTTTTCGTCGTCGGAATTCATGTTTAAACAAGAATATATTTCACGTTCACCACACCAAATGATAACAATTCAAAAATTTCCGGGTTACCATCGAGTTGCTGCTCCTGACTATTGCTTCCAAGGTTCCTAAAAATAAAGAGATTCTGACGGGATCCAACATGGGATTCTCCGACGGTCAAGTTAATAAACAAAAGAAATTGATTTTTAGTAAAAGGTGGCTAAGAGAGACAAATACTTGATGATCTTGGCCATTTATGGAGATAAGTGTCCTATCCTGGTTAGGAATCTTGATGGCCATAAGAGTCCTGCTGGAGAAGGAATTTTGTCCAAATAGGAAGTCCCCCCTGAATGGGAAACTTCACCATAACAGAAAGCTGAACTATAGTCCAAATCCTCATAGGATAATTGTAACGGTGTCGTTGTCATAGTACTGACTCGGAATGAACTAAATAATTAAGGGCCCTAACTATGGGCCAAGCTTATGGGTCCAGTCCGATTATCAATAGCTAACATTTTTAAAAATAGTATTATAGATGTATTAAATTGAGCCTGTTACTAATATACAAATGTCTGCATAGATGAATTAAATCAAGTCATTGTATCTTCATCGGTTTAAGCCTGGTTGGTATTCATGGTTTGAACAAAACAGTGAAATCTACCCTTCTTTGTTGGGCTCACTATAAGCACCTCATGTCATATTAATTAGTAATAGAAATATTAGATTTTTTTTAATCCAATAGAAATTATTAAATTGAAATGAAAACTTCAATAAAATTTTATAATTTGCATAAGAACAAACGCCTCCGTTTTCTCCTTTGATAAAACGCGATTATACATATTTTGAAAGCATAAAACAAAGATAGTGAAAGCCATATTTAGTTTTTTTATTTTTGGGTTTTTAAAACAGTTCTAATAAAAATTAAATTCAAAATTAAACAGTTTTTATTTTTTTGTTCTTTTTATTACTCAAATTAATACCACTCATCAATCCATTGAGATTCACTTTACCGCAGTTTTAGTAGAGTGGTAATCTATTGAGAATCCATCTAGATTGTATGATCGCCAACGTCTATTCATTACCAACTAATAAAAGTTTTTATAGGAACCACAGTGACCTCATATTTTGTTTTTTTGTCCAGTTAATGAATTGCCAATTATTATTTATTTACAGAAAATACAGAATTAATCTCAACAACTCTAAGACTATGTTTGGTAAGATGTAATGAATTGTAATATATTGGATAATGTAATGAATTAATAAATATAATGTAATACAATGTAATTATGATTACATTACTATATTTGATTATATTAGTTATGTAATGTAAATCCTAATACATTTCTATATTTAGTTTAAAATATAAGTGAAAAATAGTTGAAAATTTCAAAAGTATAATGCTTATATATGGCTTGATCAATAACCATAAATTGATCATCAAGTTTTTTATCCAATGGCTATGATTAATCAACTTGTCCATTTATGATTGGTCCAATTTATTTTATTATAAAAATTTTACCAAAATTATTTCAAAATTATCCAAAAAAATATTATTTAGGTTGGTTTTAAAATTTTAACTCAAAACGAGTTCGTTTCGGTAAATTTTAGAGTCCAAAATTAAATTATCAGTTCGAAAGTCAATTTTTTGGACTTATCTAAAAATTAATTTTTTACTTTTAAAAAATTATTTACATTATTTCAAAAGATTTTATGCTATTAGAATAATTTTTTAAGATTTGTAAAATATTTTTTAGTCGATCAAAGTTTTGATCAACTCTTTATGATTGCGCTACTTATTTTTATTTTTTACTTTTGATGGTCTAAATGAATTCATTTTTACCTCAAATTATATCACCGTACTCGCCATAAATAATACTTTCTAGTGATGTAATAAAAATTTTACAATTTTCGGCGATCCTCGAAGGGTATTATTCACCCCGATCATATTAAAATTAGCATTAAAATAAATTAATTCATGCTAAAAATACATTAATTCATTAAAATAAAAAAACTAGCATCAACACTCCAATGTCATATTAAAAATAATTTACAAAATTTATGAACTTGTAAAAATAATGTAATAAGATATACGGAACAAAATTAAAGAATTTGAAAATATATTAGTAAATGTATTCACAAATACATTTGTAAATATGACTACATTACATTGTTAAGAATTTGTGTTAACAAACGAATGATTAATTATATTTTGGATTACATTACAATTCATCCTACCAAACATAGCCTAATAGTTAATTGCAATTAATACAGAATGGCCCCATTTTATGCTGTGCTAATACAAATTGGATAATTAATAAAGCAGCTGACATGTAAGCAATTTGAAAGTTTTCCTACATCTTTCATTTTAATTAGTCTTTTATAGCATGTACACATTCTAATTAATTTTAAGTATTTAAAGATATTTTTATTTTATAACTTGAATTCGAGATATTTAATTAAAGAAAAAGAGATTTGTACCATCATATCTCATTTTTTTTAAGTATTTTAATTAATTTTGTTATAATTTATTATTATTAATTAAATGTGTACATACAAACAAATACATAAGAAAAATATAAACAAACATTAAATAGTTACAAAGTTAAGAGTAACCCATGTTTCAATGAGGACAGTGGTTGCTACAAAGCAACCGTCCGAGCGACCGATTTCTTTGTTCTGTCCTAATCAAAATATTTACTTATAAATATCCCAAGGTTGAGCATATGGTGAGATACACAGATATGGGGAAGGTGATACTTATAATGGTAGTGAGTTTAGCAATTACAGTTCTGGAGTCAGCAAATGCAGTAGTGCCTGCTGTTTTTATATTAGGAGACTCCACTGCTGATACTGGAACTAACAATTTCTTACCTGGAACCCAAAACAGAGCTGATTTTCCTCCTTATGGCATTGATTTCCCTTACCACAGACCAGCTGGAAGGTTCAGTAATGGTTTATACAGTGCTGATTTTCTTGGTTAGTTTTGTAACTTCACTTCTCTAATTATCCTTAATTACTTTAATTTGTGTTAATTTGAGGTTAATTTACTATATATTACAAATATGCACCTTTCTTTTTTTATTGGAATAATATATAAATTTTCATTTAAACTATTATCATTTAGCATTTTTTTAAATTAATTGTATGTAAGATTGCTCCCTTAAACTTATTAAAAATATCTTATTAGCCACTCGGACTTGTTTAAAATGTAAATAATACTCATATACTATTTAAAATGTTAAGTTACCTTCTAAACTTGTCAAAAAAATCAAATTATTCTTTGGTTACAGTTTGACACGTATATTTCATGCTCTTTTTATGAAATAATAAGTGTTCATATAGGATGGTGATTTAACATTTTCAACTAGAGGTGAGCAAAAATCGAACCAATCAAAATTTATATAATTATATAATTTTTTTGATTTTTTTATTGAATAATTATTTATACATGTAAATTATTTTATTTTGAGTTGTAAATTATATGAGTACATTTATCAATTATTAATATCTATTTTTTAGGTGATAATTTAAAATTTTGACAATTAAATTGAAAATTGATTAAATGAAAAAATTTATTTAACTGTTTTGTTGTATTATTTATTTTATATTTTGAGATTATTTCTTTAATTTGAACTTTTATTTGTACAATTTAGATATTTTTATTTTAGTATATTATAATTTATAATTTTTAGATACAATCTTTTTTTTAAATAGTTTTAAATTTTAGTTTTTCGATTAACCGAATCAAACCGATCGAAAATTTTGGTTCAGTTTGAATTCGGTTATTCTATAAATTCTGTTCTATTCGGTTGATAAAAATAATTAAATTTTAATTTTCGGTTATTTCTGTTCGTTTCGATTATTGAATCAAATCGATCATTATATAGGGCTATTTTCAACAAATTTAGAAAATAATCTAATACGTAATTAGTTTAAAGAAAAAATCAATTAAATGATGATAATTTAAAGAGAATTTGTATATTATCCTTTATTTATTTTAATTGAAATGCAGTAAAGTTTAAACATGATTGAATTTACTAATACACAATTTGTACTTCATTGCAAATGTACTTTTTGATAGGACTATAATAGTAATATACGAGAGATCATCAAAATGGATTTTTAGAGGAGATTTTTTTTATTTCATTATTTCCCTTTCTTTTTTATAATAAATTCTTGGAATGAAAAGTAGTCGAATTGTGTATGCTTTTTATTTATTGAAAATTATTTAAAAAATTTAATTTCTATCAAAAAATAATTTCATATGCCTATTTATAAATTTTCATTAAACAAAATTAAAATAACTAAACAACTAATTCCACTAATACCATTAATGCATTAACAGTACTAACACTACTAACACCATTAACTTAATAACAAATAAAGAAAAACATTATAAACATGTAAAAATAAAGACTACTAATTTAACACCACTAACTTAATAACAAATAAAGAAAAATATGATAAACATGTGAAAATAAAGACTACTAATTTAACTATGAGAAGTAAGCATGGACTGATTAACCGATTTATGTACAAAAAAATTAATCAGTTCATTAATATCGATTTTTTAAAATCACTAGCCATTAATCAGTCCGTTACATTCAGTTAACCAATCCATCGATTTCAATTTTTTGATTTGGTTAACCAATATATTTCGGTTAACCATTAAAATTTATAACATAAATTATAACAAAAAAATAGGTAAAATTTAATTTAATTTCAAATGTACAAAATAATTCAAAAAAATCACAAAACAAACATAATTTACTAATCAACTAATTTACTAACGTTAACCGGTATCCAAAAACCGAAACCATACAAAAAATGTAAAAATTAAAAATCATAACCAAATCTAAATGATCGATTAATCCAAAAAATCGGTTCGATTTCAGATCAATTTTGCAGTTACCTGATTACTATGAAAAAAACATCTCCAAGGTCCAATTAAGTTAGTTCAATAACACTTGGTAAGGCCCAAAGCCCATCAACAAAAAAGCAGAGTATGAGCTGAAAGACAACATAAAAAGGCATGATGTCCGATCGGACTGATGGAACGCACTGTCTTGTTAAGTCTTGTAACACCCTATACCCGGTCAGTTAAAGACTCGAATACAGGATGTTACACTCGGGCCTATATTCATTTAATAAGGGTTAAATAAACTTCTAATTTTAAAGAAACTATATTATGGCAATTTACTATTTATTTTATAGAAATTCGGCAGAATTTTCACTAAAATTCTATAAAACTCCCTGAAAGAATTTACTCAAAACACTTCTATTTCCATCTATCTTACCATTTACTTCCATTTCAAACACCAATACACAATCACTTGTCCCTCTACCAACATTTTAAAACTCAACCATAATTTACTGTAATTATAAACATGTACTTGTTTAAACAAATATAATTATATGCTCACTTACATATATGTATATGAGATTTATTTCATCACGATCCAATGTACATATCAAAATGTCTAGTCACATTAATACGGTTTGGTTCGGACTTGAGATGTTGATTCTCGAGCTTCCTACGTATCTCATTTAGGGAATCAGAACCATGTAGTTCTTCAATTCTATAGCCCAACATAGCATTCTAAGCACAATTCCATATTAACTTATTTTTTGCATAGATTTTATTTGCCAAGTTACATTCACATAACATTAAACATAAAGGCATTTAATAATGTAAACAACATAATTAATCACAATACAAGTACTTATAGAGAATACCAATTAATTCCAATCATAATCAGTTATGGTTAATCATAATTCAAATTGATCACAATATAAATTTTATAAGCTATTCACGAATATTTGTTAAAATACTTGCATCGACTTTTATTTTCCATTCAATTTCGATATTTGCCCCTAGTATATCCAGTGGAATTGCATAAGCTAGATAATTGGGATTTAAACACAGAATCCAATCCTCAGGGTATTAACATCTGGGTTGAACAAATAGAATTTAAACATGGGACCGAGTTCTCAAAACCATACGACCTATCATTTAATATATACATATTTATTTACACTTGTGGACCGAGCTCTCGGAGCTATTCAGCCCACAATTTATTTTAATCACTTTTATCGGAAGAACTCTCGGAGCCATTCAATCCGGTAATACACATCAAGGTGTGATACTTATGGACCGAGCTCTCGGAGCCATCCAGCCCATAATTTAATTTAATTATGTCTACCGGAAGAGCTCTCGGAGCCATTCAGCCCACAATTTAATACATACATAGTCACAGCGTTTACTATTAGACAACATAAATAATCAATTATTTTAACAGTGTAATACAACATTAAATACCAGCTAAACATGTATCCATTATCTTGTGTCTTTATTATAACATTTTATATCTATGTGAGCATATGTAGAATCACTCTGCTTCAAACATCATTACAATACTTGTAAGCATCTGTTCTTCATAATAAAGTACATGGCATGAACAAACAAGCAAACATGTTCTTCTATATAAAGACTAATCACTAAATTCTATCATATCTTGAAGCGTAATCTAACTCCTATAGTTTCATTACATGTATTAACACTTTTAATTCATGATTTATTCTTAATATACTCATAATTTACTTTAAATCTCTTTATCACTTATTTTTTCTAATTAATTTTTCAAAGATGGTAAATTTACAATTTAATCCCTAAACTTTTAACTAATTATATTTTTGTCCCTTTTTGTCTTATTTAGCCATTTTAACTTTCGTATTCACTATTTTTTTCCTCAATTGGCCAATTTATTCTTATTCTATCACATAATTATAGTTTTGCTCTTACTCATCACATTGATCTTATTTTTCACATCATTTATTATATATATAATTAACGTTTAATTTATTTTAATGTCTTTTTGTTACCCTCATGAACATCATTATGTTTTATATATAATTTCATACTCATATATTATCTTTAACTTAATTCAATCATAACTCATATATTTATCATTAAAATGTTACAATTGCACTTAATTCTTAATAAATAACCATATTTCACTTAGGAATTCCATAGGCATCATTTAGCTTTCCAACTAATTACTTGATTTCTTCTTTTATTATCATCTATTTCATGTTATATCAATATTTTCTATTACTATTTCCAATTATTTCTCATTATTTCTTAAATTTATATAGTTTCCTAAAATAAAAAATCACCATATAATGCAAAATTCGATGAAATTAAGGATAGTTTGTATCCACATACCCGTTAACGTCGATCTCTGTATTTTTTTCTATATTTTGTCATCCTTCGGCTCATCGGATCGATCGCCGGAGCTTCATCGGAGGCTTGTCGAAAATGCACCGAAGCCGTCCGCTGGTAGATTAAGCCACCGATAACTTCTAGGCGATGCTCACGTGCCCCAACACTATCTCCATTCATCTGGATCGAAGCTTGAATATCCCGCCCTCACCATCGTCGATCTCCTTGCTGCCGGCGAGTAAGGAGGAGCGGTAGCAGCTGGAGAAGCTGCCTCAGCCTCAGAATCCCACCGGTGCCGTCAACCCCTTCAACCACCGTCACTGGTTGCCAAAATAACAAAGGGCAAATTTAACTACGGGGAAGAAAAAGTAGAGGAGATGAGGGCGGAGATACTGTGTCGCTGCTGGTGGGTGGAGGGAAGAGCAAGATGTCGCATTAGTGGCCGGTGATGGAAGACGATGGCGGCCTGAGAATCGCCGGCGAGGATGTCGGTAGGCAATGGTAACTCACCTTCCCTGCTCTCCTTCCATCTTTCCTGATTTCTCTTTTTTTTTTTTTAAGTTACTTACTTTCTTTCTTTTTTCTTTTTAACCACACACACTTAACCTTTTTAAATCCCCATCTTCTCTTTTTTTTTATAGATAATTCTTAAAATATCTATTATTATTATTATTATTATTATTATTATTATTATTATTATTATCTATTTATATTAATTTTTATAATATTTTTTATTAGCAATTATTAAATTAAAACCCAAAAATAATATTAACTTATATTGGATTCTTAATAATTAATCATTGCAAACTGGTACCAAAAGGTATTATTCACCAACTATAATCAATTCGAGTTTTAGGCCATTACAAGTTCACTAACACAAGTTAACGCCCATGCCTTCACCTGTTGCTTGTCACATCGCCGCTCACCTATTCCACTTGCCAGTTATCACGCCCCAAAGTACTCAAGTACCCCTTCAAAAAACTCTTATAAATAGCCTAAAATGCAATGGCTCCAGGTATTGAACATCTGAGACTCTCTCTCTCTAAACAATCTTTCTCTAAAAGCTACTGACTTAAGCTTCGGAGTGCTAAAGTCCGGTCTGATCGGGCATTCCTTCTTGCAGGTTTTGTCATTCGACCAGATCATTAGTTGCCAACTCTCCTTCTTATAGATAAAGACAATCGTGCTTTATCATTTAGTACTTTTGTTGAGAGATGGTAGACACGATATCCAATGAGCACGTAGCCTCTGAAGAGTACGACCGTAATAGCAATAGTCGGAGCAGATCTAGGCCTGTAGGGAGAAAAAAGAGACTTCCTAGATTACCTACAAGAGATAATCTCCTTTCGGAGTTTGACGATGTCATCATGCAGTAGTCAGATGGCACCCCTGTTACTCTCAAGGATATGTGCGCTATTTTTAGTAGCCTCACTAAAAGCGTAGTCCAAACAATTAAAAAGGATGAGATGCCCAGAACTTTTGAAAGAGGCGACGAAATATACTTCGTGGCCGAAGACTTCAGAAGAGGAAGAAATAGAAAAATCTCCATCAATGAGACATGAGCTCATAATGGTGGAAGGATAGGGGTCAGAACTCTAGGGAGATACGATAAGGGGAAAAGGGCAATGTCCTCGAGTAGAGATGCTCCTTACATCTCCAGTAGATCATCCACCCATCCTTTAGCGATGATCCATCCCTTTTGCACACACCCAATCATAGTCACTTTCGTAGATCTAAAAAGGAGTCTACTTCCATAGCGATGAACAAGGAGGATAAATGGTTCAAACAAAAACTCCAGCAGTTTGGTTTGGTAGAGCCTAAAAAAGGTATGTTTAAAGGAAACGCCTGCAACGATACCGCCTCCCCTTTTTGTAGAGAATTACAAAGTCAGAGCTGCCTCCCATGTGGAGAAAAGTGGTGATGGATAAGTATACAGGTAAAACTGATCCCGCTACTCACCTTATGGAGTACTTGACTAAAGTGCAGGTTTACACCTACGATGAAAGAATTACCTACAGAGTCTTTCCCATCACCCTAAGGGGAGATACCTTGAGCTGGTTTCACAAACTCACTTAAGAATCAATCACCTCTTTCAGATAACTCAAAGAGTTGTTTACCACGAGATTCATTGCGTAGACACGCGCACTAAAGTCTGTCAGTGACCTGTGCAATCTCTATCAAAGAGTCGATGAAAGTCTCAGAGACTACATCAATCAATTTCAGGCCATGATGTCAAAAGTAAGGAATGTAAGTGTTGAAATGGTGTCAAATGCTTTGGCAAGAGGCATCAAGAATTGCCCACTCTTTGATTCTTTAATAACAAGGCCACCAGTTAGCTTTTTTTACTTGATGGAAAGGGCAAGTCAGCCCATCCAGCTGAATGATACTCTCAGATCCAATAGAATAAGGAAGACCAATGTCATGGACATATTACAATATCTAGACGGTCGGGCTTTCAATAGAACCTCCTCATCCAATCGGATAAAGAGGCATTTAGGCAAGAGAAAAGAGACCGGTCAGTATAATATTCAACTGCCCCAGACTTTCACTCCACTCGATGCCAACCCTGCCCAAGTATTGATGGGTATCAAGAAAAAGTGCACAAAATAATGGAGGTCCTGACAAAGATTGTGAATTACCCAGGGATGTCGGGCACTCAAATCGATGAATGCTAATCCCTAAAGAAAGAGACGAAATGGACCAAAAAAGAAAATCTCCTATAAGCGGTTCAATGATGGGAGAGATGTTTTCGGCTCGAACAACGTCGATAAGCGTGGAAGTATGGATCCGCACATACCGTCTATTGGGGTCATCAAATGATGGCAAAATCAAGTGTAATTGTTATAATTTGAGTCCCTACGAATGTATTACACTAAAATTTAATGCTCTTTTCAGTCTCCTGTAATAAGCACTGGATTGCCAGCCAACTTTGATATTATCTATTTACTATTAAAAATTCGTCTTTAAGTTTTTAAAGATACAGCAATAAAAAAGCTACAAAATGTCAAAAGTTGTTGAAAGCTTATAACACCTCGATGTGCACAAAATGAGTGTCTCCACGAAGAAAGAACTAACATAAAAATAGGTACACGCCCAAACCTACGAATTTATTATTTGTCATTTTTTAAGTTTCTTAACTACTTTTCCAACAAAATGAACTTCAAATTGGAAAGATATTTCCTACCATCGGAGACAAAATGAGGGCCCCTGATGCCTGTAGACCTCTCCCCGATCGGTCACTATAATTCAACCACCTCAGCGCGGATTGAAAAGATATTTCCTACCATCAGGAGACAAGATAAGGGCCCCTAATGCCTGTAGACCTCTCCCCAATTGATCACTATAATTTAACTGCCTCAGTGTGGATCGAAAAGATATTTCCTACCATTGGAAGTTTGATATGAGGGCCCTGATGCCTGTAGACCTCTCCACGAATGGTCAGAACAATCCCACTGTTCTAGCGTAGATCAATTTTCTAGAATTCTGATCGATTAAAATTCCGATCAAAGTAATTAATCCCGATCGATGATCATTTTGAAAGCTCAAAACTCCATCTAACTTCAAGCCAATTTTTGACTGGCACAGCTCCCTCATTAGGCTTGATATTCATCCCGAGTCCAAAATGCGATGAGTTCTCCTCCATTATAAGTTTGGCTCCCTCGCTAGGCTTGATGTTCATCCTGAGCCCGTAATGCGAAAGCTTTTCTCCATTATAAGTTCGTCCGCTAGGTTCTATATTATTCCTAAATCGAAAATGCAAAATGCCTCCATTCAATCTTCATCGACTCATCCGCTAGGTTCTATGTATATCTTGAACCCAAAATGCGAAAGTTTACGATTAAATACAAAATTGCCAAATCTCCTGGGCATTTAGCCAACAATATCTTCGAAATGGATAATTTCCACAAAACCGCAAATGACATTAACAGATCGGTTGGTATTGTTCCAATCGCCAAAGTGTGGAAAAAATAGCTTGACTTTCAATCGACATCATATATTGATTGATTGTTCTATTCCAATCACTGTAAAACTGAGGGCTTAATTTTGATCGATGTTACATCCCAATCAATGAATCAATAATGGTACAACTTATCTGCTAGGCTTGACGTAGCCAAAGATGTAAAAGTTGAAATCCATTCATTTACAGAACAAGTTCCTCTATTAGGCTTGATGTTCATTCCCGAGCTTAAGATGCGAGGCATATTCGTTTAATCTTCATCAGCTTATTCGCTAGGTTCGATGTCATCCCGAACCTAAGATGCGAGGTAAACAATTGAAAGGATATTCCTATGCATGAATTTCCTACAAATAGTCGATCTCCTACAAAGACTGAAAAGTCACATAGTGCGCTTAACGTCGTAAATCTAAGTCACAACTTGCAACCTGAATGAAAGGTTTATCTCTTAAATCCGATCGGTTTAAGCGATCTTCGATCCTAAGAGTTGTGCACTGTAATGCTTGAAAAACATCTTATAATTCAGAAAGTATTTTTCTTAGTCATTCTTGAATACTCTCCATGATTGATTTTAGATTTATCTGATTTCATACATTCTCCATGGTTAATGCTTTTTGTTCTCCTTAGCTAATTTTTATGACAAATACTACCTCCAATAAGAATTGCAGTATGCAGGTACAATTGAAAGACAAATGCTTTAACAAATTAAACTTCTTATATGAAGAATTTTTACAAGTCACAAAGCAAAGGAAAAAAACCATTACAAAGAAGAAAATATTACAAAGAAAATCTAAATCTCAATATCTACAATCTCCACGGCTGTAGGGGGTACATCCATATCAGCTAAAGGCTGAGAAAACTCTAGGGCTGCCATAGGAACAAGATCTATTGATGCTGAAATAGCCGCTTCTGGCTCATTTGGTGCTCCAGGGGTTGGTTGAGATGAGACATGAGATTTTGGAGAGCTTCCTCTTTGTTATCGTTGGAAGGAGGGTTGGGAAAAATTTCTAGGTACTCTATCCAGCTAAGGTTAGCCTCAGGGAAGTGTTGTTCGGCTGCATAAATCAATCGAGTCAATAGCCACCCT